>OW203741.1:5574387-6132628 GCA_934045075.1 Yponomeuta sedellus | reverse complement strand
TTCGTCCTATATCTTTGCTTATTGTGAGTAATATGTCATGTGTTCCGATTCCGATTCATACGTTTCTAACTTTAGTATTGTTATATCTTTAGTTTTTCCGATTCACGTATTAAAAAAAAATATAAATAGTGACATAATATATGTTGTAGAATATATTATATGTTATTATTACACTGTTTTTTTTTTATTTTTAATGCACTAACCCGTGCTAAGGAACAAATTTAAAAACCTATTTAGAGGCTAAAAATTTCACCCATGCCGGGATTCGAACCCGCAACCTCTGGCTATCCGTACCAGCGCTCTACCAATTGAGCCAATGGGCGACTCACGGCATCAGTGAAATTTCGAACCTCTTTACAATATTCTCTGTATTACGTACAGGCAGCGACATCTGGCTTAAGCAAATTGCATTACTTACAGCCCCGACTACCTACTTTGCAGTTAGGTTTAACATGTTATTATTATTATTAACACTTTATTGCACCATAAAATTGTACAATGCGGCGAACTTAATGCCATAAGCATTTTCTACCAGTCCACCGCAGGAGGTAGAACGAAAATTTGGCAGGCGTGCAAAAAAAAAAAAAGGAAAAAGACAACCTTCCACATTATTATATACTTACACATATAATACACTAAACGTATATATTAAAATAATAGTATAAAATAAATAAATATATATATAATATATATATTTATTTATTTAATAGATTTAAGAATCATGGTTGTAATATTTTTCTGGTTGTGCAATAAAGAGTTCTCTATCTATCTATCTATCTATATACATAAACATCAGTATAAAATACATATGATTTGTACACACTGTAAGAGACAAGGAATACCATATAAATTACCATACATATGAAATCTAAATATAATGAATAGGGAGGACATACATCGGAAAGACTCTTCACATAAGGAGTGGCTAAGGGAGTTTGGGGTAGCACTTCTCGAGGAAGTGTTCCCGGGCAAGAGCTTTGAAAGAATTTCGAGAAGGGGCTTTACGGATATTATCAGGCAGGGCGTTCCAGAGACGAACGGCTGAGACGCAGAAAGAGCTAGAGATGAAACCAGTATGGTGAGAGGGTGTATAAAGAAGAAGATGTTAAAGTATACTTACTTTTTATGTATCGTATATACACATTTATCGTATATCCACATCTGTTATTTTGTTTAATTAATAGTATAATTCGTAAATGTATCTTTCCCGCAATTCCGCAGGTCATTAGTTATTTTCATACACCTCCTGCGATTGACTGATGGAAAATGCTTAAAGCATTAAGTCCGCCGCATTGCCGCTTTGTTTAATTTAGCCACCGCATTTGTTTAATTAAGTGTATTATTGGTACACCTATATATCTTTCCCGCACTTCCGTACGCCTATCAGTTATTTTCACACACTTCTTGCGGTTGACTGATAGAAAATGCTTGTACAACTAAATCCGCCGCATTACCGTTGTAATATTTACTTGTGTGCAATAACGTATTGAATATAACATAATAAGTATTATCTCGTTTAGGTATACGCAGTGACCGAGGACTGCCACTTGAGTCTTTTTAATCTGTGCTGCCACTTGCCACAATTTTGACTGATCAATCACTGACAGATCCCGTGGCGCTTCATCAATATTTATTAAAGTAAAATCCACCAACTATCGTATTATTCATGTCCATCTTGTGAGTGTAAAATTAATAATTAAAAACCACAAATAGAGAAAAAAAACTGTTTAAGCGCTTGTTAGTCTAGTAAGAAAAAAGAAACAAGTACTTATTCCTAGTCTAGTGTAATATAGACCTTAGATGAATTAACTGCTAGGTAAATCAAAACAGCGGCGCCGACAATAGCCCGTTTAGAGAAACTTTCAATAATAGCCGGTTTCCATTATAGCTTGTCTGGTAAGCTGATAGTTTGATGTTCAAGGAAGTACACCGAACTGGCTGACATTTTCCGTCCGAAGTAGGTGCCTATTACTCGTATCAAAATATCTGAAGATATATTTTAAGTAAGATGTATGCAGTCTATTTATCCTTACTTGTCCATACTGGTAAAGTATAGTTTTATTGTTGAAAACTGGCAGTCTCATAAATTAAGTAGGTAATCTGAGACTTTATTTTTGATAACACGTTGGCAATTTTATAAACAAAGTTTGTTAGATTGAAAGAAAGAAAGAAAGAGAAAGAGAAACATTGTATCAACAGCCACGCGCACAAAACATCTAACAAATACGAAACAAACTTATTGGTGAAACATCAAAGGGTAAGTTAGTAAAGACAATTTAAGCAGTTTTGTCGCGGTGTGTTTTCGTTGCTGCAAAAGGCAGCTGCCTCAGCATTTTGCTGAGGGTGTGGGCCCTCAGCGTTGGTTTTCAGTCTTGCCAACTTGCCAGAAAATATCTGGTTTTCGAATAAAATGTTAATTTTGAGGTTAGAATCTTGTTTACTATGTACATTGGACAAGTAAGGATTAATAGACTGTACAAATGTCTTACCTTAACTAATGGAATCTATTTTTATAGACACAGATAAAATTCACAAGGTTTTACAAGGTAGGGAATAGGTTCATATAAGGTATTTAGGTAAAAAATCCGTTATCATAAAGGCCGTTAAACCAATTATGTACTCAGATGGAAGATTTTCTACATGCAAACAAAAACAAAATAAAACCGTTTCATCGTTTATAACATTAGAGAAAATCGTTCTTTAGAAGGTGCCTAGCACAAACCGAGCGCCTTCGGAAATTCCCGCCCATGTCTCTACGACCACCTGTTCCACGTACTCCGGTGGAACGATAAACCCGTACTCGTATCCGGGCAGCTCGAGAGTGTACGTCAGAGGGATTCCGACAGCCCGAGTCCAGTCCCGGGAAGTGCCAGTGGAGTAGTAGAGCACGTGTGCCGCGTTACCCACAACATAGGAGTCGGCCTTCTCTAGCTTCAGGGCGTCGATTGCGGTGGCCATCCGCACTCCTGCCAGGTGGAGGTTCAGACCGTTTGAGGGGAGAGTTCCTGCAAGAGAACGTGTAGATATACGAGTGTGTAACCGTCGGTGTTGGAAGGCAAAGGAAGATAGGAAGAAAGGAAGGTATCTGTCTGTTTGGTTGACCAAGGAGTAACGCGACCCGGTGTTTCGAATTGATGTTACGAAATCGGGGAACTATTTAACGATCGTCGCTAATTATTTAAGAATATAGGTACTTATTATAATATCAAAGGGTAAAGATGGAGTTAGTACCATTGTTTCCCCAAGCATACAGGAACATATTCCCGTAACTGTGCAATGATATGTATAAAGCGGCGCGGTTCAGATATTGCAAAACTACGTCACGAACAACCCTGGTTTCCGACTCTGAGAAAGCTGAAGGTCCTTCGTAAATGATGGAGCAAGGTTGAGCGGTGTTTTCGGTCGTTCCCCAGTAGTGGTCGTAGTTTCTGTTGCCGTCCACGCCGGGACACGCGTCAGAACCGGCGTGGGAGCGTGATCTAGTCTTGCGCCAGAGACGGTCCTGAAACGTTGAATACTTTATTTTAGTCAGTGCGTGGAAATTACAATTACATCCCCTAGCGCAATTTCAGTGGCGTGGTTTTGGAAGCATGATGTCTGAGGAGCAGTCGTTGCTTTCGGCACTAAAGAAGAATATCGTGCAGTTTCTAGGATTTGTGGTAAAACAATGTAACCAGCGCCGAACATGTGTTTCGCTTGGCAAGAAAAAAAGAAGATTATGCGGAGATGACGGCTAACCTCCATTAGTTGAGAGGGATAGGAAGAAGAAGAATGTCTAATTAGGTTGAAATGATCTGTACTGTTAACAACTCATTAGCCTTGATGCTCTATTATAAGTCTACACAGTAAAGTTACAGACGAATTTGCAAGCTGGCTTCGAATTGATTGACCACCCCCCTTATTCACCAGATCTGGCACCTAGCAATTTTCATCTGTTCCCCAAATTGAAAGGATACGCAAGAGGAAACAGTGGAAAGACTTTTACAGGACCAAGCCAAAGCTTTTTTTTAAAAGGGATTGAATCCTTGGAAAAGCGCTGGACTCGGTGTGTAGACTCGGAAACTATGTAGAAAAATCAATTATTAAGTTATCTATAGTCATTATAATTATTCTATCTCATTGTCACTACTTTTTGATCCCGCCTCGTATTAGGGCTTTACTTGCTGTTAAGTGTATATTGTATTGAAATTATCTGTAGGTACTCGTTATAGTTTTCTAATGTCCTTACCTCATCAATAGAGTATTCGTAGCCATCAGGGTTGGCCAGAGGAATGATAACCCAATCAATATTCTCAGTCAACGCGCTGTCAACAATATCCACCACCAACTGGTGGATGATGTACAAAGCGACGGGTGGTGTAATCCACTCCCTGGCGTGGATCGCTGAATCGATTATGATGACTGGCTTCCGGGTGTCCTCGAAGCGTGAAGTGGATATCCTCACGTACTTGATCTGGCGCCCTTCGTAGCTCAATGCGGCGTTAACGACGGTAACTAAGCTGGGGTATTGGGCTCCCAGCGCGTCTAGGTGGTCGTTGATCTGAAATTAGAACACACACTTTAACAACGCACTCTATGCAGATTGTTACCATTCAATAATTTTCTGGTAAAGCAATATTTTTTTATGTATCGGATATTTTCTTTCTCTTTCTCTTCCAATTATGTCTTATTTGGTTCTCTGCCTTTTCGCAGAAACATTTTCGGCCGATTAATATTTGGCAACTAACGTTTCGAAGAAGATTATTTTGCGGAATAATCATTTGCCAACTTTTCTTATAGTTTTTTTTTATTTCCCAACCTCGTAGTTGCCAACTGTTTGTTTGGTTTGCTTTTTATAATAACATCTTTCAAAATGCCAACTTTTAAGTAACGTATGTTTTACGCGTAGTATTCATTCGATCGGCCAAATTTTTTTCTGCGAAAAGGCAGAGAACCTTCGGTCTTACATGTTCAACCTAACACGCTCCTTCGCGCTCCGCTACGCTACGCGCTTCGTCGCACCTATATTCGCAGATTGAGGCTCGGCGGCCTAGCCGTTCCCAGTAATAAATAAAAAATGCATCTAAAAATGTTTTTTTTATCACAAAATCAATGTATGAAAAGGGAACTGTTACACTGACGAAACTTTATTCATCTAATAATTGTTTGACCTAGTAAAATACTTGACAAATAATAAATTCCCAAAACGTTTTGCGTCACTATAATAATCAGCTTAACAATAGTCCTACCAAATGAAACGTTGCGATACTAAAATTTGTAAATCGTTTGTTACACTATTTTTATTTTTAATGCACTAACCCATGCTAAGGAACAAATTTAAAAACCTATTTAGAGGCTAAAAATACGGTACGGATAGCCAGAGGTTGCGGGTTCGAATCCCGGCATGGGTGAAATTTTTAGCCTCTAAATAGGTTTTTAAATCGTTTGTTGTCAACGTAAAAAATGGTTGAAACGTTGGTTGGCAAGTGATAATCAGCGTAATAATTTTCTGCGAAAAGGCAGGACACCGTCTAATTTGTTTAATATCGGGTTAGGGATAATTTCAATGTAGAACATGCAATGAACTTAAAAGGGCAAGGGCCGGTTTCTGAATTGAGAATTTTACTAAGTAAATTAATGAACGTTCTATTACGATCTTTTTTGGAAAATTCGAAGACACATCATTACAGTAAGTTAACTATTTACTTCTCAGTTCAGCTGGCCGTCCACCAACTTATAAAAGGAAAACTTCGCACAACTTCCATTGAAAATTACTTTGTTTCGACTGCTTAGTAGTCAATACTCAGCAGTGGGGTTATTATTTATTTTAATTGATTTTAGCTGCTTTTATGTGGCTTAATACACTCGCGCACACATGAGGAATCGATTGATATCTTATTTGTCAAAATGTGAGCGTTGGTTAGAGAGGTGTGAGGGAACATAAAATCGGATATACTTACACACATACATACGAGATAAACACATTACCCATTTGTGTTTCGCCGCAGTCGGGTAAGAAACACTTTTCTACAGAATCCATGAGCGTGGCTTGTTTTTGTTTCCTATTTGATAATCATGCATGACAGACTGATTACCTCATCATAACGGTAGTACGTGTCCCAAGTGATGTTCCGGCCGCTTCGCTGTGCTGCCATTTTCTTACTTTGGATTTTGAACTCCTCATCGCGCAAGATTCTATAAGAAGTTATAGAGATATAGGGATGTAGGTAATGGATATATTATAGATACAGGGCTTCTACAACATTTACTTCCTTCTCTAATGTATTAGTCCAGTTCATCTAAAGGTTGTCTGGAAGAGATCACTGATAAGGCCACCGTCTGTACTCTTTAAGAATATCTGTGTAATTTTTAAATGTACAATAAAGTGATCTCTATCTCTATCTATATATCTATAACATAAAGGATCGTTTCGATGGCAATGATGTCGGGAATTAAAAGTAGTTCAATGCACGAGTTCTATGTTTTATAATAACTATGTAAGCGTTGTTAAGAACTTTGAAAAGACTCAAGTTTGGACCTTTTTTGTACCTACCTACATTTATTTCTGGAGGAATGTTGTAGATTTTGATTGGATATCAAATCAATCAAAAACTGGTGCTGGGCTGGTGGTAGCCCAGTGGGTAAACCAGTGGACTCGGGAGAGACTTAGCCCCTGTTTTGCAATGTTCAAATAAAGTTCTCGATAAGCTATCTACAACCAGGGCTGCCGTTTGTTCTAAATTCAAATAAATTTTCCTATAATGCGTGTGTTCGTTTATGGGACCGGAACTTTATCTGCAGATTGTGAAACAGACACTTTATTCAATCCCCAGGTTCAACCCCCAGTGCGGGCATATACCGACTACTTTAATTAAGTTACGTACATCGTAACGTATCGACTATCTTCATGCAATCCACTCCATCCAAAGGTTGTCTGGAAGAGATCGCACTTAGCTATAAGACCGCCAATTGTATAACATTACTTAGATTTAAGAATCATGGTTGCAATATTTTTCTGGCTGTGCAATAAGTGTTCTCTATCTATCTACATCTGCGAATTTGTAGTAACCATACCACACGCTAAGAGTGAAGGAAAACATCGTGACAAAACCCGTGCGTTGGTTGATTCCGCGCGTATTGCTCTTGACTACTTTTTCCTGTGTGCTGACTAACCTGTCAGGATGGTATTGGTGCTGGGTAAGCCTACATCATGTATAAACAATTTCCCAGGCACTGCAGCATACGAGTGGTCCGTTCACGCGTCCATTGATAATACCGCCAATTGTATAACATTACTTAGATTTAAGAAATCATTGTTGTATTTTTTTCTGGTTGTGCAATAAAGTGCTCTCTGTTTGTCTACCGTGAGTGAAGATGCCACTGTACCCTGAATAAATAATCTCATACAAGGAAAGGCATTATAGCGATAGAGTGTTCTTCTTCTTCTTCAGGCTATATTTTGTAGTCCACTGCTGGACATAGCCCTCCCCTAATGAACGCCATAGCGCCCTGTTTTTAGCTTGCCGCATCCAGAATCTGCCGGCAGCTTTTCGGAGATCGTCATCCCACCGGGTCGGAGGGCGTCCTACACTACGTTTGCCAAGTCGCAGTCTCCACTCAAGAACACGCTTACTCCAACGGTTGTCGGTTCTTCGCGAGATATGGCCAAGCCCACTGCCACTTCAGCTAGAGTTTTAGGGCCAATAGATTATTTTTGTTGATTCAGAAAGTAGGCAACTAATACCCTCAATACGTCACATGATAATAGGCGCGTCTCCTTACGACATTTTAACTTACTCTGCAAGATTGTCAGCTATCTTCGTGTAGGTGATATCCCTCCGTTTGAAGTACGGCAACCATTGCTCCTTTTCCTCAGGCGACAGCTTGACCACGGCCTCCAGACCGCCAGATGTAGAGCGAGAAACAGAACTGGCTGATAGGATGTCTAAGTCCTTCTCAAGGGCGCCGATCTCTTCGTGAGCACCATTGATGCGGAAGAGCTGGTGCCTAAAGATAAGTCATTAATTCGTTGACCGTCGTTTGAAGGCGCCATGGTATTCTAGCTAGTGCCACCAATGAACAAAAGATACGATATCAATATAATAACGACCCTTGTATGTCCCCACTGCTAGGGCACGGGTCTCTTTCTGCATCGCAGGAACGTTAGGCCATACTCCACCACAGAGGCCAAGTCCGGATTGGTGGAGGATTGTAACGCAGTGGCGAGCCTTACTGTCAGAAGTTATCAAGTCGCCCATAAGGCCTCTGACATGGCTTAACGACTGCCATTACATGACAGCCGGCACCCGGCTTAAACTGCCTTGCGAAGCACGGAAGCGCTCGGAAAAACGCCACTACCGGTACTCACATAGATACAAAAGATATATAGGTACCTATTATGACCAAATGAAAAGTGAAAGATTATGGGGCAGTTTCTTTTCTGAATCGAGTATTTCATTAAGGTAAATACCTACATAACTGTAGTCCTGTCTCTTCGAATTTCTCAGAAAAGAGCGTGACAGAACGTTAATATTAAGTAATTAGTGAAATTCTCAAATGGCCATGCTACCTGTTTTTGATATACGTTTTTTACAATTTATTTCTAATATATGGACCATTACAAGAAACTAATTTCGTTAGTTTTAAAATTTATTAATTATTTCTATTTTTAACTAGATGACCCAGCGAACTTCGTATCGGCTAATGGACCTAGTACACAGTGACCTGTGATGGGCCATGCTTAACCATTCACAACTTATTGCGGCCAGTACTCAATGGCCCATGATGTCCCACTGCTCGCCATTGCCATTGAGTACTCGGGGTCATTACCCCGAGTACAGTGCAGTGTGTGCAGTGGCGGACAATTGCCTATCGTGGCGCGCTATCGGACAGTTGTCGGTTTTTTGGGCACAGTTCAAAGGATCGTGGCGTAGCGTGGCCCATCCCTGATTAGTGATTACACAGTGGCCCATCGTTCAGTCATTTGACCTTCAAGTTTTTTGATTTATATCTAAAGCATGGAAGGAGCCTCAGAATAAGAACTAAAGCATAGAAGGAGCGTTATAAAATAGGCAGCTGACACATGTCTGTCTCGTTAGCTTGAAACGTCGCCAACCACGTGTTAGGCAGAAAAATATAGTAGTGTGATGTTTTATTATTGAAAACGTACCACCCTCAATTGTCAGTTGGTTACCTTTGGTTACCATTATGCTACCGAATTAGAGATGTTTAGAAAATGCCAGCTTGAAGTAGGCTGCCAATTACCTTCGATTTGGCAGTGTGTTAGACAACAGATGTTGGAGTGCGTCGTCTCTGAAAACCTTATGGTTTTTGGGTTGTTTTAAGACAATTTGAAGTGGATTTAATGGATATTCATAGTAGGTATGGAGTATACGTAATACATCGGAATGGTGTATGTGATATTGGGATGTAAAACCCCTTCGGGGGAAGAGACAAGAAAACCACTTTCATCAGCTTCCATCATCGGTAAGACTCAATGTTGTGTACTTTATAGTGGTTTTTTCCCTTGAATTTTAACTATGACCTACTGGAATTGCAACATAGCTTTAATATCATTTGAAAATAGTGTTTCAAAGTTAATGAATCATGAGTACCCATAATAAATTTAATCACAGTAACAGGTTTGTTGTTTATTTTAGGGCGATAGGGATGGGGCATTTCCACTACCTCTGTGAAAAAGTTATCGATACTTAGTAAAGATTTTTTTTTTATTTCTTGTACTTATTTCATTATATGTTAGTTAGTTAGTTAGTTAGACCTGAGATTTCCGCACTTAGCCTCATAGTTCAGCCATTGTACGTAGCAAGCGCTGAGGTACGCTAACACTAATTCATTAAAATTATGTTAATTATCTTTTGAAAGCTCGATTCACTAACGTTCTATGAAGTTCTATGATTCGTATGTTGATGATTACCTATTGATTAATATTTTTCCTGTTTGAATCTATTTATTGCATTGATATTTTTATAGATTCAGCATGATAAATAAAAAACTACCAAAAGGGGTTTTGATATTATTTTTATTTATAAATATATTCCACCTACTTTCATAAAATTTAGAACTTGGAATAAGATAGGTTCATATATCTTATAAAAAATGAACTTGAATAGTTTTCACTGCACAATCTACGTGTAGTAATATAATAATAATGTAGCGAACAAATCGCATCACTATTGTAAAAAAAGGTGTCCAGTACTGGATTTTATATCTACGGTTTGCTGTCAAATTAAAGAACTTCAAGGGTGTCGATCTGTCATAAATAAAGTTAACGTTTGGGGTTTTTAATTAATATTTATTAAGGTATTTCAGGTTACCCGAAGATATCACACACAATGCAACAAATGTGGATAGACGGCATGGTTTCACGGTCAAATTGGTATTGAACAAAATTACGTACGTTTGCAGCAGACATTTTGAAGAAGATTGTTTCATTTACATTAGGTTAGGACATTATTTTTTACCAAAGACTGTCATTTACCGAGCAATAATTTCGTATAAATAAATTAATTTGTATAAGTTCACTACTTATTTATAAGTCAAATAGCCAGAATTGTAATGTTTATATTTCCATACACCTTCCTAGGAGTACTAACCAAGACTATCACTGGATTAGAAGGAAAAATATTAAATGTTTTTTTAATTTTTCATATTATTTTATTTTATGTGTCCTTCTTGCTTTTTGTAATTCCCTGTGTAATTTAAAGGCACTGCTCTCGTTCCTGATACACAGGTTACCCTTCTTCAGGAACCAGGAATTTTAAACAATGTGAGTGTGACGCTGGTTGTGCAATAAATTATTTAATTAACTTCCGAAAACAAATTTTAGCAAAGAATGTATAAGTGCGCTTGACACGCGTGTTACGACGGGTGAGTTTCGCACAAACGACCCGGGTTCGGAACCCGGCGGGGATCAAATAACCAAGTTACGGAAAAATATTTAAAAATCTTTCGTCATTCCTATCATATAAAAATAACATAACATTTTACATACTGGCACATACATTGCTTCTGGCCCCACAGATAACCTGTGTCGTGGGAACCAGAAACAACAACATCACCAAACATGTAAACATCCAAGACCTGGACTTTGTTTTTGTTTCCAGCCGGGATTCGAACCCGGGATCTCTTGCATGGTAGGCAGACGCGCTACCGCCACGCCACAGAGGTCGTCGCTAAATGTGTTGGTAAGCGCAAATCTCGAGAGCAGCTAAATCACTTTCGCAAATTCTTTTTTTTAGAATATTCCTTGAGGTACGAGGATGGTTCTTATGGAGAGAAAAATAAAAACAAATAACGAATCGACTGTTAGGCGGTACGAAGTTCGCTGGGTCAGCTAGTTCTTAATAAATATAGTAAAATCTGTTAGCTTTTAGAATATACCTCGGGCTCTAGAGTAGGCTTTAGTTTTCGCTAAAAGCACAGGAGTGTAATACTACTTCCTGTTCTGTATAAAACTTTTCTTCACTATTTTGAAAAGTTATGTTAAGTTATGTCATATTAGTTCCGATATTTCTGTTACACGAATATATCCGATAGTGGCCGAGGTATATTCTAAAAGCTAACAGACTGTAGCCGAACTGAAAATGACTTAGATCCAGGGATGCACATTTGCCAAAAACGGCCGTTTCAAGCGGATATCGATTAAGCCCTGGGCACGGTTTACATCCGTGGCCCTGGGTTGTTGATCTACTGTTTGTCACAGTAGTCAAGATTTATGATGTTCACTTTTAAAAAGAAACGTATTATATTTATGAATAAATAAACGAACGAACGAACGAACGAACGAACGAACGAACGAACGAACAAACAAATAAATTAATGAAGAGACCCAGGTTCGATCCCGAGTGCTGGCATCTGACTTTATTTAATTTCAAAGTTACGCGCATTTGCGAATTTGTAGTCGCTAACTGTGAAGGAAAACATCGTGAGGAAACCCGCGGCTTGGTTGGGTCTGCACTTATTGACTAGACTTTCTTGTGGGCTATGCCGACTGTCAGGATGGTATGGATGCTGGGCAAGCCTATACTATCTAAAACCATTTCCCTCCCAGGCACTGTTGTATCCGTGTGGTCCCTTCACACATATTTTAGTGTTAGTAAAGATGCTACGGGACGCTGCATAAATAAATCATCTTATAACGTAGATGCAGAAGCCATTGGTCTTGATGTTTGTTCCGTTGGTGGCGCTCTATTTACCAAGGCGTAGTGCCCTAACACATATATAGGAAACTAGCTGACCCAGCGAACTTCGTATCGCAGTCGATTTTATTAATTTTTCTCTCCATAGGAACCATCCCCATACGTCAAGGAATATTCTAAAAAAGGAATCAGCGAAATCGGTTTAGCCGTTCTCGAGATTTGCGCTTACCAACACATTCAGCGATTCATTTTTATATTATACGAGTAGATAGTATTTCTTAATGATTCGCGATACTCATAAATAGTTATATACCCGAGATCACGGCAACTGTAACGCTGCCGAAACGTCGGGAAATAAGGTAATTACGTTTTACCTAATAAATAATCGCGATTTGACCCGTTTCATATAGGTACAACTACATATAGGAAATAGTTGATTAATGAAATTAGTGGCACTCACCCTTCGTATTTCTCGTGTCGTCCATGTACTGCGGTGGCTACTATAGCCATAAACAAGAGACACAGACCAATCCGGGCCATGTTGACCGATCACTATTCCTCACGGTACTACACTATAGAGGATCTACTGTTTAGGCTATGTAGGCCCGATTATCTAAAGCCGGTCGCGAAGGATCCTTTTATCGTGATAAATTGGCTATACTTAAGTCAGTTAAATTCAAAACAATTTCTTATCTATGTAAAACCAACCGCTGATACACGATTGAAACTTCTAAAACTATGAAGTCGGGCTAGTTATAGGGTTTCGCGTACAGCAACAGAGCGTTAGAATTTAGCAAGGATTCAGAAATAGATACCTAGTAACAATAAAGCACAGTCATCAAAAGCTTTGCATAGTCACAGTGCTTGTTAGTGGTATCAGCACTAGACTTTTATTTATATAGACACGATTCCTCTAAGACACTTCTCAGGGGCAGTTTTGAATAATCGTTTCGTCTTTGCCTTGACGACAGACTATTTATACTGACTCTGAGTAGTGTTTTAATCAATCGTGTTTTTATAAAGAAGACTGAACAAGGTTACTTTAGAAGCGTTACATAACCGAGCATTATTTGTTGTTGGAATAAATCAATATCAATTTCGCTTGTTACTAATTTGTCCTTAATCAAAATGATAGATTTAATAAATCACTTTGAGCCAGTTTCTGAATTGAGAATTTCGCTAAGTAAATACTCAACTATAGTGCTGTCTCTTCGAATTTCCCAGAAAAGAGCGTGACAGAACGTTACTTGTATCTATTAAGTCAATTTATTTTTTTATTTTTTTTAGAGGCTTTGATCACCATGTGATCATGTCAGCCCCATCAGACCAAATCACAATGTTTTCTAACACTACCTTATCTAAATAAAAGTACCTACATAAAATATATATTGTATACTAAAATACTATTTTTTTTTATTTTTAATGCACTAACCCGTGCTAAGGACAATTTTAAAAAACCTATTTAGAGGCTAAAAATTCCACCCATGCTGGGATTCGAACCCGCGACCTCTGGCTATCCGTGCCAGCGCTCTATCCAACTGAGCTAATGGGCGACTCACCGGCATCAGTGAAATTTCGAACCTCTTTACACTTTCCTCTGTATTACGTACAGGCAGCGACATCTGGTTTAAGTAAATTGCATCACTTACAGCCCCGACTACCTACTTTGCAGTTAGGTTTTTACATCGGAATGATATCACTGTACCCACATGATTATACTATTTTTTTTATTTTTAATGCACTAACTCGTGCTAAGGACAATAATAATTTAAAAAAACCTATTTAGAGGCTAAAAATTCCACCCATGCCGGGATTCGAACCCTTTACACTATTCTCTGTAATACGTACAGGCAGCGACATCTGGTTTAAGTAAATTGCATCACTTACAGCCCCGACTACCTACTTTGCAGTTAGGTTTTTACATCGGAATGATATCACTGTACCCACATGATTATACTATTTTTTTTTATTTTTAATGCACTAACCCGTGCTAAGGACAATTTTAAAAAACCTATTTAGAGGCTAAAAATTCCACCCATGCTGGGGTCATACATCTCAGGAAACAATTACATTTATGGATGGTCAAAAAATAGAATTGATGGGTCGGATCATGCACCGTACAGCCCTGATTTGGTTCCCAATGATTTCTATTTATTATCAAATGTAAAGAATAAATTACGTGGTCAACGATTTTCGACCCGTGAAGATGCCGTAGATGCGTTCAAACTTCACGTTTTGGAGATACCTCAATCAGAGTGGAAAAAGTGTTTTACAAATTGGTTTCATCGAATACAAAAATGCATCGATCATAGTGGAGAATACTTTGAAAAACAATAAAAGCATATTTAGCCATATACTTACATTTGTTCTTTTTCTATTTCGCATACATAAGTAGGAGCCCTCGTATCTACAAATAAAGCCACAATTGAAGTCGATACAGTGTTTATTATTATTATAAAAGATATACAACTTCTAAGGAGAAGCATCACAGAGACGACAAATACTAGACAGAATAGATATATACACATTAATCACTCAGACAAAACCTTTGAAAAAATGTTTTTGTCTGTTTTTTCACGTAATTTTTTTAATCGCCTACGCCATGGTGCGGTATCGTTGAAATATTGTGGATGTACGAAAAACATTTTTCGATTTAGGGTTCCGGTTGTTTACTGCAGAAACGTCAAAAAATATTGGCAAGTACAGCATATGAAAACAAGAACACAACGGAAAAAAATGAATTTATAATATAACTTGTAAAAAAACTATCACTGCTTTACAAGTTAAATAGAGTAGATCAACGAGTGAGCGACCAACTTTCGTATACATTTCGTTGAAATAACTTTAATTAAGCTGTTAGTTCTGTACAGCAGGTAGAAACCCCTCTTTCTACAGGACCTTACAAATGTCTTACCTTCTAATATCAATATTTAAGCTTTTAAAAACCTATTTAGAGGCTAAACATTCCACCCATGCCGGGATTCGAACCCGCGACCTCTGGCGGGTTCGAATCCCGGCATTATTAGAAAAATCAGTAAAATGTCACGAAACTCGATATATCGAAAAAAAAATATTTTGACTAGTTTTATCTTATTTTAAGTTTTGTACGGTAAAAAAACAATGGTATAAATGTATCGTGTGCAAGATAGAGTAAGAGTATTAATCTAATCTAATCTTTATAATAAACAAAAGAAGTGTTCGCGCGAGAATCGATCGCGCGACGTAATCATGAATCTGTGGTCATTCGTTCATTATTCTGTCGTTCCGGTGCCGTCGCTCGTGCCACTCGCTCGCTACTAATTATCCAGCCATCTGCACACACATTCGCACTGTGACATACGCGCGTGATAAGTGCTCGAATTCTCGTGAAGTGATAGACATTTTGGTGACCAAGAAACTTTATCAGCTCAAAGAACAATATATTGACAATATTAGACTATAAGTGAACAGTGCAGGAGTGTTCTCCGTGCGCTGGACGCATCAACTCATCCATCACCGCTCATCATCTGCCCAACAGCTAAAGCGAGCCATCATCCACCATCACCAAGTAAGTCCATTCACTTCACTTCCCATTCCGCTCTCTCAACCAGCCCATCGTGAGGTAGACCTGGCCGACATTGGCTAACTACCAAGAAGTTATAAAACAAGAACTTTAAGAGAGGATGGTTTCAAGCTTTCAAATACGTGAAATCCAGTGCTAAGTACATACAAATCACCGGACCTGTCCGCGGACGTAGTGAGTGTTGTGTGTCGGCCCGCTGCCAAAAACTAAAAGTCTGAAAAGACTACCAATTGACTGTACTTGCCACTTCAGTCTACCTGTGACCACGGCAATAGCAACGCTGCCGAAACGTCGGGAATTCAGATAATAAATGATGATTGGCCTTTTTGCATCAACGTAATGAGATGATTTTTACAGCGTCCAGTGGTATCCTCACTTACACTAGATGGGTGAAGGACCACTAGATAATAAATAACCTAATAAATAATCGCGATTAGATTATTTAACTAAATCTATTTAACACTCCAATCTAAGTTTAATGCAAGTTTCTCACAATTTTGTTTCATATTTTCATTTGCTAATTGAGCATGACTGACCGATTACCTCACTGTGACTGTAGTAGTACGTATCCCAAGTCATACTCGTCGTACTCGCTCGTGGCCTAGTGCAACCAAGCGATGGAAGTAAATCACTTAGATTAAGCAACAAAAGGCGCGGTCAGGTGCTGGATGGGTGACAATCCAGTGACTACCGTTAGTGGCATTTTTCCGAGCGTTTCCGTTCTTCGCAAGGCAGGTTAAGCCACTAGGTGCCGGCTATCACATAATGGCAGTCGTTAAGCCACGTCAGATGGTGTCACTTCGTGACACCAACCCGGACTTGGCCCCCTTGGTGGAGTATGACCTAACCTTCTTGCGATGCAGGAAGAGACCCGTGCCACTGCAGTGGGGACTTACTTATATCACATAGTCATGCTCACCCTTCATATTTTTCGTGGCGTCCAAGTACAGTGGTAGTTAGTAGCTGTCGCTGCAAGCAAGAGACATGGGACTAGTCGAGCCATGCTCACCGATCACTGCTCCTTACGGAACTACACTGTGGAGACACTTTTGTAGGCTGGTGGTCTTATTAATTTGGTTTATCTAAAGCCATTAATTAACACAAGTATGTACGCATTTTATAAATTATTTATTATTATTTTACCTTTAATTCGGATAAAAAATCTATAGAGTTGTTAGTACGAGCTTAATCTATGTTAGTAAGGTACAATAAGATAACGTTTTTTTTAAACAATAAATTAATTTAAATGCACCTGGGAGTGGTGCTTCAAAAACTGGCTATCCGCCCTATTATTTAACAGCCCCAGGATGTCGTTGGGACTGCCACGAATTCTGCTCATCAGGGATTACAGATTATGGCCGCAAAGCCGTCCAGATGGGCTTCAGCAAACATCCCCGATGCGCTGCAGAATCGCGGCAGCCCCAACAACATCCTAAACACATTACTATATTGAACCCGAAGGGCGCTCATGGCCCGCTGCGTATAGCTCATCCACAGGCCACACGTATACAGGGATTGGCAGAAGGCCTTAAAGAGGGTAATATTAACCTCCCTTGTACACCGGGAAAATCTGCGGGACAGCATATCACAGCGGACCGGAAAGTAAATAAAGATTTAAATAAGTACTTAGTCGTTTAATGCATTTTTTTATCTTATAACTCATATGATCTGTAAGTGAATATTTCGATATCTGCTGATAGCACACCAATATCTATATTGGTGCATATCGGTAATACAGCACAAGCACAAGGTAACAGGTTTCGGCGATAAAAATGCAAGGATTCGATTAAGTACAGAAGCCTAATTGCGAGCACTAAATGTCGTGGTATTTGAAACTTAAAATTCTTCAAGATTTAGTGCGCGTACCATAGAATCAGATATAGTACTTTAGCCTGTTAATATATTACTAAAACTCTTTATTGCATAAAAACTTTGCACATAGGCGAGCTTAATGCTTCTTAGCATTATCTACCAGCTGACCTAAGTATTGCACATATGATAGCAGGCAGTGCAGTCGTTTGACTCCAATTCAAACTAAGTATTACTTATAAAAAACTTTATTAGAAACATGTCGTAAACAGAGCATCAGTTAAAGGTTTCCTTCTACCGTCTCTACCTTAATCTGTTCGGTGTATCATAAACGTGTAATACCTACATATTGATACATTATCGTCTATCTCTGAGTGCTTAGTGCGAGTTTGACAGATCGAATCGAATAACTTTACTAGCGCGTTAATCGAACATTGAGTAGTGAGTATGAGTAAGTTAACCGTTCGAACTGGCAAAACGCTGTCACAGTACCACTCGCACTCGCGTTTATTCGTGTTTTGGCTGGTAAACGTGTTCACTTCTCAACGTAAACCATTACAACTCGCACTCAGAAAATTTAATTTCCATACTTGTCGCTAGGTGGCGCTTCCTTGATGCCATAGAAATATGAGTTTACGCTAACGCGATCGAGTAGTTAAAAAACTCGCACTAAGCACTCTGGTGCAAAAAAACAGTGGCCATGATTGGACAAGGACAAGTCAGTGCAACCATCCATGTCTTATCCTGAAAATCCTGATCTTCCACACATACTTCCAATAGATCTTCGTAATCGTCCTCTTAAACCCGGTGTGCCACCAAGCATAAATTAGAGGGTCGCAGAGGCTGTTCGAAACTCCTAAAAAGTAGAGCGGACCGAGGGTTAACGTCTCAAGTGGAATACACGCGTAGCCGTTCTTCATTATGTTACAGTTAACGTACAAGATGATGGCTACGTAGTACGGTGCCCAAGTGCAAACAAAACACGTTGTGACCAACAGCACCGTCTTGGCAGCTTTGAGTTTGCTGGGGTGCGAGTTCAGAGCGCGCGCCTTCTTATAGTAGCGGGACATTTTGACTATCTTCTTCCGGAACTGCTTGCACCACTGGTTCCTGTGGTCGATCACGTTAATCTTGTTCAGTTCGTGCATCTCGATTTCGCTGCAGCTCTCCCCGCCCACTGTGCTGGTCGACACGGTAATCGTTACTGTCGTCTCGGATATTTCGTCGTATTTCTTGCCTTCCTCGTCGAAGGCTTTGTTTATGTAGGCGATTTTGTGGTTCGTCTCTTGAAACGCTTTGATCTCGTCGCACGTCTTGACGGCGCGGTGAAGTATGAGGAAGTACAGCACGCACACCATGATGATGACCATTAGTGCTATTATAGAGACTACAACCAGCAGTGATGACGGAAACACGGCTATGTACCAGCATCTGTAGTTTGTGAACGAAGTGCCGGTCCAACCCATGGCAGGAAGACTAGCTATGAATATCCCTGGAAGTGTACAAATCTATGGTAGATAGGTAAAAAAAAAGAAACTTTAATTCAGTAATAAAAATTGAATTTATTATCCATGCACCTACAATCATTCCTATCCTATAATAAATTAATTGCAACACACAATACAAGTAGCACACTTATACATAATAATCGTAATATCAAGCGATAAAAATTAAAATTATATAAGTACTTAATACGGTGTTATCCTAATCACACAAACAATGAAGCATATCGCCGGAATTGAGAATTTTACGTGCTTTCCAAGGCAATTTAAGCCGTTGGTGCCGGCTGTCATGTAGTGGCAGTCATTAAGTCATGTCAGCGGCCTTATGGGCGGCTTGACAACTTCTGACAGTAAGCCCCGCCACTGTCTTACAGTTCTCCACCAACCTGGAATTGGCGCCCGTGGTGGAGTATAGCTTGTGATGCAGGAAGAGACCCGTGCCCTAGCAGTGGCGACATACAAAAATTGATAGCGAAATAATTTTTAATTAGCCAATAAATTGTCTCTACCTAATATTTGTTTCAGTCGAGCGTTTATTTATACTCGTATTTGTAATGTTTGTATGGGTATATAGCTCTGCTATGTACTCGTATTTACCAAACAGAAAAGTGTTATTACTCCCTCCAAAAATATTTCGACGAGTAATCTTTAGTTAGGCATTTTAAGTTTAGAGAGATTCCTTTTTGTTAATGCTTTTAAGTGCACCTCCTGTAGTGCACCTAGTCAAGACCTTTTAAACAACAAAAATGCTAATAAACATCTTATCTTATCTACTTAGTAAAATTCTCAATTCACAAACCGCCGGTTGGTTAGCCACAGTAACGGCTACCTCCCAATTCGCTGTTAGCCCGCACTTCATAAGAAGCGAATTTAGATAAATTTTCATTCGTCGACGCTGACCACGAATTTTCTTTGCTTAATAATTACCTAGGTATATTTTTAGGGAGTTCAAAGTCATGGATTGTTTTAAAATAACGTTGCCTTCTGCGGTACTACGGTACTCGAGTATTTTTAGCACTTGTTTTTACTGTTGCAAAATCTCTTAAATTGATTTTTGACGGCGTTCTTAAATCCTCGGTGCCACCAAGCGTAGATCAACGGATTTAAGAAACTGTTGAGAAAGGCCAGGGTCGCCAAAGGGCCGCCTAGAATAGCTCGCAAGTCTAAACACTTGGGATTGGCGAATTTGTTCTCGCAAAAAACGTACATGGTCATGACAATAAAGAAAGGGACCCATGTCATGATGAAGCTGCCAGAGGTTAGAATCACTACCATTACGGCCCTAATTTTGCTGGGCTCTTTTGATTTAGCCACGAGTTTCGCTTTGCAGTTCTGAAGCTTAGCGGAGCATGTTTTGATACTAGCTGAAAAGTTGTGATGGCTTGAACTTGAGTTGAAGTCAGATTCTATCGACCAGATGCTCAGTTTTGAATTATTTACACCGACTGTTTCCTTCTCAGCGCTAGTTTGAGCAGCGTCATGACTAAGCACTTCTATGCTTTTAGATTTTCCATAGAAAGCTCCCTTCGTCTTATTACAGCGTAATGCTGATGTCGACGCGCTTCTGGTTAAACAACATTTATTGTTCTTTGCCGGAAACTTGACTGAATAATTTACATTCGCGAGTTTATTGTTATTTAAATGACCACGATAAATTCTTAGCTTTGGCGTCTCAGTGGGAATTTCAGCGGGTTGCTTTTTCGCTGACTTTAATTTTCTGACATTTTTTAAGGCACGGACTAAGATTATGCTGTAGAGTACAGCTACAACTATAATGGGGATAGTACTGATGAGGGAGTTGATGAATACTAATCCGTCGGGGAAAACAGAGATGTAATTACAACGCGCGAAACGGAGCTCTTGGTTAATCCATCCAGTGGCTGGCATGAAGCCGAAGATCAAACCTGAAAGAGGACATGAGTTAGCTTACAACACAACACAATTACATGGTGTTAATGTACTGACGCCCGACCCGTAAGCTACCTACGCTCGCTCTACATCTTCGTAATGAGATGTTTATAAAGCGCCCAATGGCATCTTCACCCACACTAGATAGGTGAAGAGACCACTCGAACGCTGCGGTGCCAGGGACATATTTTAGATGGTGTAGGCTTGCCCAGCACCTATACCATCCTGATAGGTTACTCGGCCTAGCCCACAGGAAAGACTAGTCAAAACGTGCGGAGCCAACCAAGCCGCGGGTTTCCTCACTATGTTTTCTTTCACAGTTAGGGTGTGGTATTTCGGCTATAAATTCACAAATATACGTAAAATAATATTCCTTTGAATTTAAAGAAAGTCATTGGTACATGCCGCACTGGGCTACGCTCACTTTATGCATAAAAATTGGTTGAATAATCGATAAAAAATGTGGGTTTCTAAAATACCAAAAAAAATTTCGCGTCACGGAGTGGAAATTGCTTAACGCTTTAGTTTAGGATCCCGTTCCGATGATTTGCGTATGGCGTGTTGTTTGAAATTACGTTAAGTTTCATAAGCGTTACGTGAATATCTCAATATCTTCTAAGCCTTAGTAATGAGTGGTGTTGAATACATGTGTTTTGAGAAGGGTGTTAGGTGTATGTACAAATCTGTATACAAGATTATGATCTAGTACGACCACATTCCATAATTAATGTGTTTCGACAGGTCATCGACCTTAAAGTTGAACTCTACGCTTTTAATATCACGCAAAATAGACTCTTTTTGTAGTCGAGTTGCGGAAACTTTAACTGTAGTCAATACTAAACACCGTATCGGTTTTAAATATAAGACCAAATTCTAAGATGTAAGGACTGATCAACTGCCGACTGTAGCAGATAAGCGTCATACGTTTAAGCAGTAAGGTACAATTTACAATAGGTACAATCCAATGTTTGTTAGGTAAGAAAATAAAAGGAAACTTTATTTGATAAAAATCTAATTTAGGTACGATTGATAATAATAGTAAACGTAATCTTCTTTGTTTTTAAAGTTTTTCTATAAGCAGACATTCTTATTTATAAAAAGTTGAGTTCGTCAAAACACTTGTGGAGGCCTTACGGCAGGAATTAATACCTGTTACAAATGATTAAATCGACTTTTTATGTAAAAAACTGTAAAGGCTTAGAACTCGGTGTCTTAATAGTGTTAACATAAGACTGTTAATAACTGTGTACCTACAGAAGCCTCGTTTAGAGATTCATAACGAGTTTTTAGGGTTCCGCACCGAAGGGGTAAAAAGTGGACTCTTAGTAATAGGGTCCCGTATTACTAAGAGTCCACTGTCCATCCGTCTGTCTGTCATCAGGCTTTCTGTTGCCGCTATAACAAATACATTTACTAAAAACCGAATAAAATATCATATTTACGTTGGGCTCCCATACAACATATATACGTAATACGAGTACCTATTTTTATTGTTTTTGCTCGATAATAAAAACATCAAATCAAATCAAGGTTGAAACATTCACATCAAATCAATTTTATTTCAACGTAAAGAATTTACATTCTGTTGCTGAATTTATTTAGTTTATAAAAAAGTATTTAGTGGCTAAAAATTCCATCCATGCTGGGACTCGAACCCGCGACCTCTGGCTAACCGTGCCAGCGCTTGCCCAACTGCAACTGAGCTAATGGGCGACATACAGGCATCAGTTAAATTTCAAACCTGTTTACAATAATACTCACAGTATTACGTACAGGCAGCAACATCTGGCTGAAGTAATTTGCATCACTTGCTGCCCCGAGAACCTTACTTTGCAGTTAGTTTATTTAGTTGTGTGTTCATTTCAAAATAAATTAAGTATATTGATAACGGAACGGAACCCTTATTACGCGAGTCCAACTCGCGCTTGGCAGGTTTTTTTAAGCAACGAATCAATACAGCGACGAGGTATTGGAAAGGGAAAACCTCCGACTGTATAATATAGGCAAGCAGTTAGTGTACAACAATTGTGCATTAACACTCGACAAGTGGAAACACAAACAAACGGGTGACATCACTTACCAAACAGCCAGATGATGAGAATGCCTATCCTGACCCGAGTGGTATTGATCCATCGCTGGTAGTACAGTCCGTGTATGATGTAAATGTAGCGGTCAACGGCAATGAAGCCGACGCTGAATATTGACACCATAGTGGGGCACACGATCATGCCTGTTGACAAATTGTGAACTCTTGTGATCAATTATCACAGCTAGGTACAGTCTGTTAGCTTTTAGAATATACCTCGGCTACTATCGGACAAACTGACTATATTGCTAAGGTATATGTAAGGTATATCGATAAGGTAAGGTTTATTTTGTATCTTCTTCTTCTTCAGGCTATACTATGTAGTCCACTGCTGGACACAGCCCTCCCCTAATGAGCGCCATAGCACCCTGTCTTCAGCTTGCCGCATCCAGCATCTGCCTGCAGTTTTTCGCAGATCGTCATCCCACCTGGTCGGAGGGCGTTCTACTGCATTTGCCGAGTCGCGGCCTCCACTCAAGAACACGTTTACTCCAACGGTTGTTGGTTCTTCGCGAGATATGGCCAGCCCACTGCCACTTCAGCTCGCTTATTCTCTCTTATTCTTATTTTGTATAATTATATTATTTGTAACTTTACATAACTTTTGAAATCTGTGAAGAAAAGTTTTATACAGAGCAGGAAGTAGCATTACACTCGTGTGCTTTCGGCGAAAACCATAGCCTACTCTAGAGCCTGAGGTATATTCTAAAAACTAACAGACTGTAGGTACTAATGTACACAGACCTACAAAACTAAGTACTACACTTAATTTGAGAGTACATATATGTAAACACTCACCACACATACCAAACAATATTGCCTGGTTGGTAGGCTTCTTACTTCATTTACAACACAACTCTACATTATAAACCTTCGAATAAAAACAAAGTTACAAACTCTGTTCCAAAACGGTCCCACTCCTCCGATTAATCTTTACCAATGAAATCAAACTTGCTGTGTGGTGTCGGCCTAGAGAATAGCACCAACCCAAATTCTTCCCGCGGGTGTCGTCGCGGGGCGGCGACTAAGGAACTCAAACCGGAGGTTGTGCAGCAGCGCCCCCTGCAGTACAATTCTACCAAACTGCGATCCCCAACCCGCATGCCCAGCGTGGGGATAATGGGCATTACCCCCTAATGATGGCACAACCTTGCGCTATGGCGCTCATTAGGGGAGGGCTATGTCCAGCAGTGGACTAATATAGCCTGAAGAAGAAGAAGAAGAATGAAATCAAGTACAGAGATACACCAGATGTCGAATAATACTTAATTTGCTCAGGGGGCCGATTCTCGTCCATGCGAATTGAAAGCGTAGACGCAAAATATTTGAAGGCTTGTAACGGTGCAAACCTCTTCACACCATTTTTACTTCTTTTTCTATATCATTTTGAAATATTAAAATTACGTCACACATTCTTCGATTTCCCTCATTTTCATTCACTACTACTATACCCTTCGAACAGACCTGACTAATTTACCTGGTTATGCGTTTTTATCCAGTTTTTCTGTTTTAATATTACTACATAACATAATCTACAAATAAAACAACAACTGAAGTCGTTCCAGTGTTATTTATTATTACAAAAGTTCTACAACCTTACAGGCTTAGACATTATTTGTCGCATAAAACTAAGATATGATAACTCGACAAAGTCATTAGACATTTATTTTCTTATTGGAATTCAATCCAGCATTGCGTTCCGAATATAGATTCTGGCTGTCACCCGACTTTTTATCTAGAATTCCGATCATAAGCCTTAAGAATCGTATACGAATTATTTGCTAATGAAGTGAGAATTGGCTCCCCAAAATTGAGAAGCCCCGCCAGCCATCCCACAATTGAACGCAGGGTCCGCTTTAGCGCTACATGTTTTTAACCATCTCTGGGTAAAACCGCAATTGAATTTGGTACCATTGATAAACTCACCAATTTGGAAAATACATAGCACGTTGGAGTTGACTGCGTTGTCCACGAGTGTGCCGAAGATTATGGAGACGCCAATAATAGTGTCAGCCAGGGAGACGTTACCTAGAAGCAGGTATGTGCTCTTTGGTTGCTGACCTGCAAGAGAAGTTGCTTTGCTTTATTGAAAGTTGGTGAAATTAGTGGTAACACCTTGAAAGCTGCTGGACCTGTTATATATCGATATCAACCTTGTATGTCCCCACTGCTGTGGCACGGGTCTCTTCCTGCACCGCAGGAAGGTTAGGCCATACTCTACCACGGGGCCAAGTCAGGGTTGGTGGAGGATTGTAAGACAGTGGGGCCTCATAAGGTCTGCCATTACTTATCAGCCGGCACCAACGGCTTAACGTGCCTTGCGAAGTTGTCACCCATCCGACACCTGAACGCGCCTGCTGTCTCTTAACTCAAGTGATTGATTATAATAACTCGGTTTGACTAGGCCACGAGCGCTTCGATGTAATGTTATGTATGTGGATCTATTATGTAAGTATGCACTGGGTTCTGTGATGTCGATTTTTATTCTTTTTAAGCTACTCCAGCTACATAATAAGGTGGTTGTTATGTCTGGCATGCTGTCTCGCTCACCAAATTAAACGTGTAAAAAATAAATAGGTACATTTATTGATTTGAATCCTTAGTTCTTGATTTTTTGTGGGATGAGTGGAATGCGTAGTTGCTTACGAAAGTTTTAAGTATGAAAGTTACTTTTCATAAATGTACTGTTCTCTGAGGCTTTGTATTATTATTATTTATTATGGCAACCCACAGAACATATCTGTGATGGCAACCAGCCGATGTCGATAAATTCTGCCAAAGTCTCGGTTTTACACAAAATGAGATTTTTTTGGTCTTTGGTAGGTAATTAATTGCGGACATTTTAAATAAATAAATATTCATGGACACATTACACAGATCTAAGTACCCCTATACTAAGTACAAGAAAATGACTTGTGTTACAGGTGCCAACTCAACGTTAGATTTAATACAATAATACTCTTACATAGATAACCTGCAAGACCCGAGACAAACTAGAAAAGTTTGTTTCCTACTTTGACCCGGCCGGGGATCGAACCCGAGACCTTCGGTTTTACAGTCAGCATGCCAAACCGCTGCGGCACGAGGCCGTCGTAAATACTTACAAACTTTTGTTTTTAAATTCTTACAATCGGATTTATAATTATAAACACACTCATTAAAATACGTATTTGAGATTATGGCTCACCTATGGATAAAAAGATAGACCGTGCTGTCAGATAGCGTGGCGCAAGCCAGCCTAATCAAGAATGTTTTTATTTAACAGTATTTACTTATTTATATATATATAAATAAATAAATATATATATATATATATATATATATATATATATATATTCACATGACATGTTCACTTTTCGAAAAAGAAACGTAATATAAAACAATCTATGATCTTTATTCCATTCGTGGCGCTAGTTAGCAGCCCAAAGCGCCTGAAGGTATAATTAGGTGATGCTATTTTGTATAAATAGCAACTGCTACTGCTAAATGCGTAACCCATATCTAAGCCCACAATAAATATGATTGATTCAGGAGATCTCGTCGCGCCTAGTCAGTAGTAGTCGCGACCCGAGGGCTATATAAATAAATAAATATATATATATATATATATATACATATATATCTACATAAATATCTACATATATACATATATATATATATATGTAGATATTTCACTACTTACACTATTATTATAAAAATGGAACTAAACCTTAAACCTATATTCTAATTTAAATAAATTATATGAGCCAGATCGCTGTCGTGTGGCAGAGTACCAAGAAGGCTGGCGGCATTGCCTCGCTGTATGGCTAGGCTTAACTTTTGGCCAAAGTAAGCACCAGCCCTCGGGTCTCCTGTCAGCCCTCGGGTCGCGACTACTACTGACTAGGCGCGACGAGATCTCCTGAATCAATCATATTTATTGTGGGCTTAGATATGGGTTACGCATTTAGCAGTAGCAGTTGCTATTTATACAAAATAGCATCACCTAATTATACCTTCAGGCGCTTTGGGCTGCTAACTAGCGCCACGAATGGAATAAAAATCATAGATTGTTTTATATTACGTTTCTTTTTCGAAAAGTGAACATGTCTAACTCATAATTACCTTATGTATGTACCCAACGTATCCAACCTTTGCTGTCTGGGTAGTAAGTTACGACTACTTAATGTTTATGTATGTTTATAATACCTAGTATTTATCTACGTAAGTTTATTTTATTACGTATATATATATATATATATATATATATATATATATATATATATATATATATATATATATATATAAGTTTATATAAGTAACGGTATGTAAGTGTACCATTATTAAGTATAAGTATGTATCAATATTAAAATTTGCACTGGCTACCCGTCTTTATAATTTCCTTCAGCAACTTTCCATCGTAAGGTTGTCTGGAAGAAATTGCTTTTAGCAATAAGGCCGCCAATTGTACTATGTATATTTGCAATTGTTTTGTATTTGTTGTTTTTCCAGTGTACAATAAAGAATATTCTTATCTTATATATTGGCCTTTTGCATCTACTTAATGAGATGATTTACGTATACGTATGTACATTAATATACGATGAGCACCAACTATCCGTCTCAATTTCTCCTTCTGCGATCTTTCCGATTTAAGATTTCCAATTTGTACCTCTTCTTTTGTAACTGTTGTCTCTGTAATTATTTTTTGGTGTGTACAACAAAGAATATTCTTATCTTATATTAAGTTACGACGACGCTAGTCGCGCGTTGTGGATGTCAAAAGTCGCGACTTTCCAGTGCATTCATTGTCAAATTTCATCACAAAACGTATACTCGTACCATCATACTACCCGTGCTGCCTCTACATTACGTACAACAAACCTTGAACATTTCCAATAGTCTAACTGTCAAATTAGTATGGGATTGACATTTAGACGATGGAATCGCTCAGTATCTATTTGGTGGGCATAATTAGGCAGCTGGTTAAAGAATCCCCCTAAATATTACGGACTCCTGTTGAATGCGTTTATAGTATTATGATGGTGTTTAGTGCGATAAGTTGAAATTTACAGCCGAAGCGATATTGCTAACTCGAGCCGTAGGCGGGGCTACAAAAAAGCAAAGGTTGTAATTATTAAAGCGCACGTATGTCATACGGCGTTTTATAATTATCATAACATATTTGCGAGGAAAAAAATAAAACCAGGACTTTTTTAAAGGAATTAATCTTTTTCATGCATGTTCACAAATTAGCGATGCGCGCGCATCAGCGCTTTTTTTAAGGCAAAGCCACAAAAACAGCCAGTATTACTAATAAAGTAAAAAAAAAAAATTGTGTCTTGTTACAGAATAGATAATGATTGTAATTATGGTGAAAATTAAAGAATTAAATGTTTCTTTATTATATTTTATCTTCCAAGGTTAATTTTATTCATAAAATGTTGACAATATTTCTGACATAAAAACTCTTTGCTAAGTATTTTAAAAAGTACCAATAGTTTTAGACGGAGCATCTTGATAAATCTTTTGCGATTTACCTTATTAAATAGAAACTCGTTTGTTTTACATTACAATAACGTACTCGTAAGCGCTCGTGGCCTGGTCAAACCGAGTGATTGGAATCAATCACCTGAGTTAAGCAAGAACAGGCGCGGTCAGGTGCAGGATGGGTGACCGTCCCGTGTCTACCGCTAGTGGCATTTTTCCGAGCGCTTCCGTGCTTCGCAAGGCACGTTAGGCCGTTGGTGCCAGCTGTCATGTAATGGCAGTCGTTAAGCCATGTCGGAGGCCTTATGGGCGGCTTGACAACTTCTGACAGTAAGGCCCGCCCCTGTCTTACAATCCTCCACCAACCCGGACTTGGCCCCCGTGGTGGAGTATCAACCCTAGTATGTCTCCACGGCTGGGGCACGGGTCTCTTCCTGCATCGCAAGAAGGTTAGGACCCGTGCCCCAGCCGTGGAGACATACTAGGGTTGATTTTGATATTGAACAATAACGCACAAGTACTTACGTAATGAGATACAATACGATATTCAAATTGGTGAAATAAGAGACCCTTTACAAGCAAATATTTTATAAAATTAATTATCATCGTACCTTGTGTAATCCGTAGAAGGTACCATCTTACGTAGTTACCTACCTACTGACACTTTTTACTGTTAGTTGACCTTGTAGCCCATTGTATCTCTGCGTTCGGTACAAGGTGGGTCGTATGGTGGACGGAAAACTTGAAAATCTGGTTAGATGGTATATTAAGGTGACTTCATCATACTAGGTACTTATGTGTGTAAGTCCAATAATTATACTATACTGTAACTGTACTAATTATACATTACATTACTATACTGTAATGATATCTCTTCGTGGACGAGTGCTGCTCGTAACCATAGAAATGTTTTTATGAAGGAGTGACTAGCCTGTATTAAATCTATTTTTGATTTTTTTTATTTTTATTTCATTTAATCACAAGAAGCTCACAGCGCAAATACAATTTAGGTAGACAATTAATTAGACTTAACATAGGCCAATTACGAGCTTTTTTATACGGTTAGAATCACAACAATAAATTAGTTTCATGAGGATTTTGCAAAAAGAAAAACAAATGCATGGAATTTGGCAGAAAAACTAAGCTAAAAAAAAAAATTGGTACAGACAATAATAATTATGCATTTAATAAATATTACTGGTACCAAGAGGGGACAAAATTTTGGTGTGGTTGTGTGTGTGTATGTGAGTGTGTGTGTGTTTAATTTATGCGTGTAGTAGTGATGAAGTATTTAAGGTGCTCAGCTTTATTCGTTAGGGATACTTTGCAGCGTGCCTTTTAGCCGTTTTTTGAATACGGACTTGTTTGCGGGAAAAATGTCTAAGCCCCTGTTTCACAATGTTCAAATAAAGTTCCAGATAAGCTATCCGCAACCAGGGCTGCCGTTTGTTCTAAATTTAAATAAATTTTCCTGTATTGCGTGTGTTCCTTTATGGCTTCAAATTTGGTACAAACGGCAGCCCTAGTTGCGGATAGCTTATCCGGAACTTTATCTGCAGATGGTGAAACAGACCCTAAGTCGAAGAACTTGGCGAACTTATGTAGCCTATAAACGTCCCACTGTAGGGCACACGCCTTATCTCAGAGAAAGAGTATGGCCTTAAATACTACGCGTGCCCAACCCGGAATGGCCACTTCAAACGCTGAGGTATTTGAACACCTGAGACACTTACGTTTCCTCATATTTTTTTCCTATACCATTAGCGAGTGGTATTGCTACCAAAATTTCACAAATTTACATAACAAGGGGTTAGAAGAAAACGTGTTACCTAGCAGTCAAAAAATTAAGCCCAGACAATAGGCGAATTAATGTGTCAGGGGATACAGCACATGGATCGAGCAGCAATTGCTACCATAAGTTCACAAACGTACATAACAAGGTGTTAGAAGAAAATGTATTAGCAGTCAAAAATTTTATTACAGACAATAGGCGAATTACGTGTCAGAGGATACAGCACATACAGCAGATTGGATCGGGCAGCAATTGCCACCATAATTTCACAAATGTACATAACAAGGTGTTAGAAGAAAATGTATTAGCAGTCAAAAATGTTATTACAGACAATAGGCGAATTACGAGTCAGGGGATACAGCACATACTGCAGATTGGATCGGGCAGCAATTGCTACAATAATTTCACAAATGTACATAACAAGGTGTTAGAAGAAAACGTGTTAGCAGTCAAGACTTTAAACCCAGACAATAAGCGAATTACACGTCAGCACATAGGTAATGCAGATTGGGACAGGTACAGCATATAATGCAGATTGGATCGCATGCACAAGATTCTACACGTGCGTCTTCGCGTGAGGAGGATAGTTTTACGCAAGGTGAAGCCACTGACTCTCAGAAGCAAGCCTGGGTGAAAGGGTGCTGTGATATGATAAATTGGGCCGTGTTATACAGAAACATTCCAACCCACAATTTGCAACTTGCGAGAAACACTTTTTCTATGTATTGACTAGTTTTTTCCAGGTTTTTGTTCAGACGTGGGTTTTTAATGACATTGTTACCTATAGTGATTACGTGTGAGCAAAAACATGAAACAAACCCATCCGATACGTAACGACGACCTCTGTGGCGTAGCGGTAGCGCATCTACCTACCATGCAAGAGGTCCCGGGTTCGGATCCCGGCTGAGGACCAAAAAACCCCAGGTCTTGGATGTTTACATGTTTGTGATGTCCTTGTTTCTGGTTTCCACGACACAGGGTATTGTGTGTTGTTCCAGAAGCTATGTATGTGCCTGTATGCTATCACATAAAAAGCGTTTTTCTCGCAAGCTGCGTGTTGTGGGTTGGAATGTTTCTCCGTAACTGTCCAATTGTTCTGAGTGATAAACAAATTTGCAGCAGGCTTGTCACGGCGTGTTTTCGACATCATTGGGAGATAAGTCCTGGATTTACCTATCGAACGATCCAGAAAAGAAATGCCAGTGACTGATTTAATTAATTAATTAAACTTTATTGCACACGAAACATTAAATAGGAAATTACATAATAAATAACACGTACAAAGGCGAGCTTATCTATTTAAGAGGTTTCTTCCAGCAAACCTTCTGAATGTTTCAAAATGAATCGACGCCTAGAAAAATGAAGCGTGGTAAGATTTAGATGGCGAGCTTTTTCAATTTAACAGGCCGTTTAGTATCAATTATTTTACGGAACCCAAAAATCATCAACGGCAAATGATATACTACCAAATGCTTGGCTGAAGTTTTTTTTCTATTATGGGCAACAAACGGCCAGGCACAGGGCACCACGGGCTACTGCTTCACTATGACAACGCGCTCAAGACGAAGGATCTCCTGGACAGCACGCCAGTCAAACTTCTGGGTTACTTTCCCTACCAGAGCCCTATCCTAGGGCCATGTGACTCCTTTTTACTCCCGAAAATAAATTAACTCCATAAAGGGATACCATTTTCGTCTCCGGAACACGAGCTGTCAGCGTTCGAGACGTGGCTTAGCTGATGTTCGTGGGTGTCTCTGTTCGTATTTTCATGATTGTCAGTATGGTGAAGGAGCATTTCCTTTCTAATACAATATTCATTTATTTATTTTTTATTATTAATTTATTATACTATTCTTTTATTTATCAACTAGTCTAAGTGCTGAATTTACAAGTAGGTTTGTTTGTTGTTATAGTGTGTGTGATTTACTTGGCCTTTTTCCACTAAACGTCAAGGCTGGCTGGAAGGAATTTCTCCGAGAAATGACTCCACCTTAGCTAATAAAACGTAGGGCCTGTTTTAAATTAAAAAAAGGGCCGCAATAAAGTGTAATAAACCTATACAAACAAATAGCTGGCAAAGCTCACTCACCTTTTCTAAGAATAAGCCCGCTGGATATGACCACGGTCAAGTTGCTCAAGATAATCAGCGTGCCCAGGACATAGGCCACAGATTTGTAAAGCAAGAGCTGCTCCCGCTCCCTCGTCCTGTAGGCCTCGTACAGGCTGAAAAGCTTCTCCGGTGTCACAGCGAGATCACTGCCATTGGTAGAGTTCAAAATGTTCAGATTCAAAGCGTTGGCTATCTGCTCCAACGTCACATTCGCCTCCAAAACTGATCTATTCATACTAATTATTTGGTAATCACTTTGACCAACTCCACTCTTAGACTTTTAACAATGAGTCGCAACATAGAAGCGTGTGCTAACACTACCGGTCGCTAAGTAAATAGAGTATAGAGCGATTCGGCGATGCCGAACATACAGCATCTTGAGGATAACTGACTGGTTGAAATATTCGCTTCATTGTGGCGGCTTAATGAGATGATTTACATGTTTATGGTTCCTTGGGCAGATGGTTCTCCATCAAATTGACGGAGTCTTTTCTAGGTATACGTGAGCCAGCAATGCGTATGCGTCGACGTGACACTCCTCACGCGCATTAATAGTGTTATTTGTAAAAACAAGATTCCTCTTGACAGAAATTAATTACTTATAATAATACTTACTACCTATCATGTGAATCGAAAGTTGTGTTCACTGTAAAAACAAACGGCCTTATTAATACAAATACGATTCCACTAAAACACTCCGTGAGGCATTTTTAATTCGTTGTTAAGTCTTTTCCTTGTAAAAACTTCACCCAGACTATTATAGTGAGCGTTTCATTCCAATGTTTTAAGGAATTGTCTTTTAAATATAAATAACACCGAATATAATTACTTAATGAACGTCAAAGCGGTTATTACCAGAATTAATTATAGATTATGTGGAGAAACCCTCTGCTGTTTTTACCAGACATCACAAACATGGAAATACATCCACATTGAGGCCATCTTCCTTTACGCAATTTAAACGACATTTGAGGAGTGTTTTAAGGAATCGCGTTTCTACAAAATAACACCGTAGTCTCTAAAATGGTGTCTGATTTGCCTTTTGTAAGGTAGGTTAGGTTAGGGTAGATAAGGTAGTAACAAATTATATATTTTATAGTTTAATAACAAGTTTTCACAACTTTTTAGAATCAAGTCGGATTCAAATTGATGGCAGAAATTGAAGACAGGTTTCGAGGTGTGTCCTTCGAGATGAATTCCATTGACTACCGCAGGTAAGGTCATGTGTATTTACTTTTGTTTTTTTTTATATATATATCTGCTTATATATATATATTAGAGTATATACAAATCATAAACCTTATTTTTAAAGATAGCTGGGGAGCTATCTTTAAAAATAAGGTTTATGATTTGTATATACTCTAATTTTTTTTTTATTTGATTTTATTATTGTTTTTAGGTAGGTAAGTTTTTCTTTTTATCCTCTTGCGGAAACTTTATTGTAAATAATGTAAGTTTGTGTATGTTTATAATAAATTGTTTTATGTATTATTGTCATGGTTTATGTAAGTATATTATTTTTAAGTATAAGTATGTACGAGTAAGTATATCAATATTCATATTTGCACCAACTACCCGTCTTACTTTTCCTTCAGCAACTCTCCATCGTGGTTGCCTGGAAGAAATTGCTCTAAGCAATAAGGCCGCCAATTGTATTGTATCTTTGTAATTATGTTTTGTTTGTTTTTTCCTGGTGTGCAATAAAGAATATTCTTATCTTATCTTTATGTAAATATATTATTTTTAAGTATAAGTATGTATATCAATATTTAGCACTAATTTGCACCTGATTGTTACACTTAGTTAAGGGAAGACACTTGCTCTTGACGCACAGGTTATCCTAGTTCGAGAGCAAGGGCTTCATAAATAACTGTGGCAAATTGAATTTCTCAATAAATATATTTCTATTTCTATTCATATTTGCACCAACTACCCGTCTCACTTTTCCTTCAGCAACTCTCCATCGTGGGTTGCCTGGAAGAAATTGCTCTAAGCAATAAGGCCGCCAATTGTACTGTACCTTTGTAATTGTTTGTTTTTTCCTGGTGTAGGTACAATAAGGAATATTCTTATCTTATTTATTCACTAAAAACAATGCGATAGTTTAGAACAACAGCATTAGTTTGCCAAACTGCTAATGGAGTTTGTCGGCAAGCTCTTGGTATGTAACAGTACTCAACTAACATTATACTTTGTACACAACTAACATTATCGATAATATTTTATGTCTACAAACTACTTAACACAAAACGCTTAAGCATAAATTGTGCTATTGTTGTACTACGGAACCACCTAAAAACGTCGGAAAACAAAATAAGTGCAGCATCTGAATTGTTTCAGAGTTCGTCAAAGTAATGTGACAGCCAATTTGTTTTATGGGAAACGTTAAGAGAGTCTTTTTGAATACAAATTATCAATTTTATCTGAGTAATGAGGATGTGACATAGGCAGCCAGGAATTTACGTTGGACAAAGTACTGCGGTAGTTAGGTACTTACCTGGATGTACCTACCTATAAGCAAATAGTGCACAGGGCTATTTCAGGGATTTCAATCTAAAATAACATAAAATTTACATACAGGCACATACATTGCTTCTGGCCCCACACTAGGATACCCTGTGTCGTGGGTAGGTACCAGAAACAGCGACATCACAAATATGTAAACATCCAAGACCTAGGGTTTTTTTTGTCCCCAGCAGGGGTTATAGGGGAGGGCGCTCATTAGGGGAGAGCTATATCCAGCAGCGGACTACATAATATAGCCTGAAGAAGAAGAAGCCGAGGTTCGAACCCGGGACCTCTCGCATGGTAGGCAGATGCACTAACGCTGCGCCACAGAGGCCGTCCTCAATTAATGAATAATCCTTAAATACTTAGTTAGGTACCTACTAAGTTAGAGACTAGGTAGAGTATGAATGCAAAAACGCCAGTTTCAGTGACGGGATATAATTATTACGTTTTTTTCAAATAGCAAACATCAAAATTCTTAACTAATAACTAATTGTGATAACTATTTTTAGAGCATACAGGCTAGAACGTATGATCAACAACCAAGGACTTTAGTCGATTTTCGCTAAAATAGCCGTTTATGGCGTATATTCTAGACTATAGGTTGTAAAAATAATTGTCAATCGATAAGATAAGATAAGAATATCCTTTATTGTACACCAGAGCACATATTATAAAACATGTAATGATACAAAGTACAATTGGCGGCCTTATTGCTAAAAGCAATTTCTTCCAGACAACCTTACGACGGAAAGTTGCTGGAGGAAATAAGAGACGGGTAGTCGGTGCAAATATAAATATATTAATACACTACTTATATAAATAACAATATATATATATAAATAACGATGTCGATAACTCCCCCAATGCAGGGGCAGGAAGCATCGTCTGCATCGCAGGAAGGTTAGGCCATCGTAGTCATCGTGGCTAAGATTACGTATTAGTTTGTTTAATGTTTATTTTATAAAAAAAACGTATTCTAAAACAAGTTATGATTTTGCTTCCATTGGTGGCGCTAGTAAGCACCCTATTTTTACATTTTTCACGCAGGTGGGTTTTTTATTTACCTATCTCTATACGATCTACCTATTATGCACCGTATAAATAAAGAAATATTCATGGACATATTACACAGATCTCGTTAGCCCTATACTAAGTACCTACAGCTAAATGATGGTGCCCTACTTTTCTGTTAATAAAAATATATTTCTATTTATAATTCCGTGTTCTTTCGATCATAATATTTTCACCAGACATTAATAGATATACAGAAACTAAATTTCAAACTGACTTACGTAAAAAAGACAATTATGTGCAAAAAGTCAAAATAAACAAAAAAGGTCTGTCGCCAACAGAACCTATAATTTTTAATTTCGCGCTTCTCCGACTCTCCAAGGTTCACTGCAAGAAATCTCTTACAGAGATAAGCTCGCCTATGCTCCTATTTGTTATTTCATAAAGTATAGTTTGAAATAGTCGATTTAATGCAAAAGATGTCACTTTTATTTCATAATATAGGTACCTACTTGCTAATATTTTTCTAAACTTAATGAGTCGTGCGATGGTGTTTCACGCGAAACGGAACGCACAACCTAATGAGACGCAATTTAAAAGTAAAATTGTCAAATCGACGTCTGTTTTCGTTTCGGTTTCTCGGCGGTCTGGGGTTTGATATTTTTGGTTATAGTACGATGTGTTCAAGACTATTTGCTCTGGGGAACATACTTCACAGGCCAATAAATCTGATATGTAGACAGACACCGCCTGCACCGCTCATTCAGAAAACCGCGGTTGCTCACATAACATTTTTCAATAAGCGTGAGTAGGTTATACCTTTCTTCATACGTACAACGCAAACATCGCAAGATCTTTTCCTAAATCTTCTCCAACTTTTAACTCCAGTGCCCGCGGAGAAGCTATGGAAGTCGGTGACATCTGTGAGCAACCCGGGTGCAAAGAAGGGCAGAGGCCGCGGCGCTGGGAGGATTCGCATTCGGGACCTGAACCGGGGGCAGATGATAGGTGTGGGCCGAGTCAACATGCTCTGGCCGGGCCTCTCCGCGCCTGTTATTAAGGGCCGAGAGCTGCTCAAGCAACAGCAGCTGCCAGATGATCCCGAGAGGTACCTATGTGATTACTGTGTACTCCTTTATGAGATCTCCCAAGTCTTGCAATGTTCGTATGATTTATTTAATTTCATTTATTTATGTAATAACAACATGCATTGTGTATGCAATTGTCTTAAAGCTATACACACAGGAAATAATTATATCAACATGTCATAAATTATAATAAGAACAAGCTATCATATTTAACAAGCATTGGGCATCTCCACCCTCTACCTCACCTCGTCGCCACCCACGACTTCATTCTCATATATCTCACTAGACAGCCCCTATAGTTTACTCATAACTGTTGCTGTAAAAGTTGCCAGTAAATTTTGTGCAGATCATTGAGCAGACATCTTGAAAGGGGATCCTTTAGTTTGGTCAATCTCAAGCCAACACTGGCCTTAAAGGACCGAAGTGGCCAACACTTTCTGCCTTATCAATAAATAGACTTCTGAGTCGGCTTCATACTTCCATTGCTGGAGAGGTTAAAATGCACCAGATACTTTTGTCTCTTGTATTCCAGAACATTTCACTGTAAGGTTACTTCCTAATTTTTGAGATTTGAAATCTATTCTATCTATAGAATCAAATGCTTCAAAGTCTTTGCTAGTCACCAGTCGAGAGTATCTTGGCAAATAACACAAAGATATAATAGGAGTTACTACAACTGCAACATTGATTGTGGTATGAAGTCAGAAATTTATTTCAACAAAGAATTTACATTCTGTTTGTTGAATGTTAAGGTACAGCTGCTAGCTGCTTCATTGTCTTTTCTCATGATCTGATTATTGAATTCAGGATGGAAAAGCTGATTAAGATCCGTGACTCCATGACTCGCTTCCGGCGCATAAAGCTGACTCCCATAGAACGAGGCTGGTCCGGCACCAAGATGCCGGGACGTAGTATTGGCCCACCAGACCCGGTTGGAGACGGTGTGTTTTCTCATATATCTTTTTCATTCATATGAAATCCTTATGCCAATGAATGAATCCCCCTATCTTATCCTTATCTTTGAGAAGTATACATGGTTTTACTTTGGAGGAGGAGTTTGTGCAGAGAATGTTGTGCACTGACATAGTTTGTAGCGACAAGAATTGAGAAAAGAATTTTACTTTGGTTCGCACATATCAAGAGGATGAAGGTAGAAAGATTGAATTAGATAATAATGATGCAACTTATACATCCCACTATAGGGCACTGGCCTTCTCTCAGTGATAGACCGTAGGCTTTGATCACTCAAATAAATTACTATTTTCCAGATGAATTTAACGGATTTGACACAAAGGTTCTTCAGATGCGTTCACTGCTCTCCATGCAGGGCACACTAGGCAGGACAAGGAAGATTCAAGTCATGGTTGTGACTGGCAACGGCCAGGGCTTGGCTGGGTTCGCTTTTGGGAAGTCCAAGGAAGCCCCAGCAGCTTTGAGAAAGGCTAAGAACAGGGCTGGACAGAAACTGATGCACTTCGAAATATACAATGGGCACACAAGTAAGTTAATTTTGTGCAGCTGAAGTGACCCTTCCTTTTGACATGACCTCTCCACTGAGAACTACACCCTGTTTTATTATGTTGCTTCTACTTTAATGCTTATGCAAAAAAGCCTCATTTGCAATCGAGTTCCGGCAACCCTAACCATCACCAATATCAAAAGTACCTGAGGTTGTCTAAGGTTTGCTAGAAGAAATCTCTTACAGAGATAAGCTCGCCTTTGTACATGTTATTTCTTATGTGATATTTGTACAATATATAATAAGCATAATTGAATTGAATACCTACTGATACATTTTATATTTTCCAGTCTTTCACGATTTCTACACACAATTTGGCAAGACGAAGATCTTTGTACAGAAAAGGAATGAAGGCTACGGCCTGGTGTGCCACAGGGCTATCAAAGCCATCTGTGAGGCAATTGGGATCAAAGACTTGTGGGCCAAAGTAGAGGGGTCGAACAACCTTCAACATGTTGTTAAAGCTTTCTTCATTGGTCTTTTGCAGCAGGTATAAATATTTTTCACTTACAAATTAACGCCCATTTTCATCTACCAAACCTGACTCTAAGAAACCCTTATTAAGACTTCCTTTATTGCAATAACAAAAATGCATGTTAAAAAAAGAGTGTTTCAGTGGAATCAACTTATTATAAATAAGACTAAGATGATTAACCTAACACTGTGTGACTTGCAGAGTAGTAGGGCCAATGCCCTCAAGTCACATTCTTCAATAATCACTGCAGTTTTTTGACACTAAATCTAGTCACTAACGCAAACGCCTCCCAACGACGACGCGTCAATGAAACTATCACTTGTACAAATAGAAAGTCACATTCCAGGCCCTAGAGTCTAATACTTACATATTTTTTTAATAGAATGATGTAAGCACGACAATGGTTGTTATTTACCTCAATTTGGTAGTCTACAAAGCAATAGTAGTACAATGTCATTCCAGGGGTATACCCCGCGGAAATTAAATAGGCATCGCTCGTGAATGTGAACGCGAACGCGAGTTAAGTAGCACGTGTTAAACCATTGCAATGCGATTTATTACCAGACTACCGTGAATGACCATTACCCGTGAATGAATAATACCATTACCGGACTAATACGACTCTATTGAACTATTCGTTTTAGAGACTCACCCCCCGGGTCCATGAAACAAGTCTTCATCTCGCAACAAACTACTTCTTCTTCAGGTTATATTAGTCCACTGCTGGACATAGCCCTCCCCTAATAAGCACCATAGCGCCCTGTCTTCAGCTTGCCGCATCCAGCACACACACATAGTCAAGAAGAGTTATGTACTATCTTTTGTTTTCAGAGAACACATCAGCAACTGGCTGAAGAGAAAAAGCTGCATCTAGTAGAATTTAGGGCGGAGAATCAATACTTCCCCAAAGTGATAGCCAGCCCACAGGAGGTCCGAACCAAAGAGCAGATACCGAAAGACGAGACCCTCGATTTCACCCAGTACGTGATGAACGATCGAGTCATACTGAGGAAGAAGAAATACCCGCGATTCTACGAGAAAATGCCACACTACCTAATTTACCTGAGGAAGTATGAAAAGTACAGAAACCATGAGAAGATTCGGCTTAATCTGAAGGTGGAATATGGTGACATCAAGAGTTTCTTAAATGATAAATATCCAGAGGAATGCAAGTACGAGAAAGAAGAATAATCATAGTTTATTGTATTAGTTTAAATTTAGTGTTACTGTAAATAAAATCAGTGTAATTTTTTTTTGTGTTTTTGAGTTGAAAGGAAACAGCTTTACATGTTTGCAATGAAATAATTCCTCAGACCAGGTGGGATGACGATCTGCGAAAAATGCAGGAAGATGCCGGATGCGGCAAGCTGAAGACAGAGCCCTATGGCGCTCATTAGGGGAGGGCTATGTCCAGCAGTGGACTAATATAGCCTGAAAAAGAAGAATTAACTCCTTTACTCACACTAGATGGGTGCAGAACTCGGACTGCAGTGCCTGGGACGTATTGTCTATGATGTGTTAGGGAGTTGGCTTGCCCAGCACCTATACCATCTTGACAGCTTTGGCGGGCTAACCACAGGAAAGACAAGTCAATAAATACATGCGGATCCAACCAAGCCGCGGGTTTCTTCACGATGTTTTCTTTCAAAGTTAGCGTGTGGTATTGCTAGGTACTACAAATTGGCAGATGACCGTAAAAACCTAGAGGCTAAAAATTCCACCCATGTGGGTAATACTCGTACGTAAATACGTAATACAGAGAGTATTGTAAAGAGGTTCGAAATTTCACTGATGCCGGTGAGTCGCCCATTAGCTCAGTTGGAAGAGCGCTGGCACGGATAGCCAGAGGTCACGGGTTCGAGTCCCGGCATGGGTGGAATTCTTTGACTCTAAATAGGTTTTTTAAAAATTGTCCTTAGCACGGGTAATGCATTAAAAAGAATAGTTTGACTCACCGGCATCAGTGAAATTTCGAACCTCTGCAATATTCTCTGTATTACGTACAGGCCTTGACATCTGGCTGGTGAGTCGCCCATTAGCTCAGTTGGCAGAGCGCTGGCACAGTTAGCCAGAGGTCGCGGGTTCGAGTCCCGGCATGGGTGGAATTTTTAGCCTCTATATAGGTTATTAAAACTGTCCTTAGCACGGGTTAGTGCATTAAAAAGAATATAAGAATATTCTTTATTGTACACCAGGAAAAAACAAAACACAATTACAAAGATACAGTACAATTGGCGGCCTTATTGCTTAGAGCAATTTCTTCCAGGCAACCCATAAAAGATGTACTTAAGTGAAAATGAACGTCATAGGTACATACCCGCACTGGCAATCGAACCTGGGTCTCTCGGTTCGCTGGCAGTCCATCGCTCTACCCACTGGACTTTACCCGCTGGGCACCCAGTTGAAAGAAAAATGACCAATATAAATGAGTAAAAATTTCTTTATTTCTGTATGATATGACATCGCGTAAGGATACAGTACACATTTTTTTTAATCCAAAATTCTAGTGGTAGAGTATTGATAGAGCTACAAAATTGAAATAGGTAAGTCATACATGTCCAGTACTAAAAATAATTCGCAAGTTTTTCATTATCCAAAATATATTTTCCTCATTGTCATGGCACCCAATGGATCATTCCAATACCACAAGCTGTAACAAAATCACCATTTTCATCCGAAAGATAACTTGGAAATCTGAAAAAAAGCAGTGCTTAATAATTATACGCTGCAGCTGGTAGCCAATTTAGTATGAAACAGCTGTTGCTTTTCTTGCGATTTCGAAGTAGTCCAAGATGTTCGTATTGACGCGTAGAAAATGGTACTTTCGGATGTGTGAGGATTTTGTTGCAACCCGCATATTTATTATTACAAAAAAATATTTACAGTCTAAAACGGATTTCATGAAAGTACTCGCTGAAACAAACTGACTTGTGTATTTAAGTACTCCCACGAAATGGTCCTGTTGTCTAAAATATAAACAACACATTCCGCTAAATGCTCTCTAAAATGCTAATAACTCTTACATTATATTAAGCACCATAATTATATTGAAACAAAAGCATGTTCTTACAGATGGACACAATATTTTTCGCCCCCCAATGACAGGTGCTGTGCGGTTGTACAGTGCATGGGGGAAGTAATTTGAATACATTGTAGACTTTTAGTCCGGATTTACAGTGTGAGACAAGCAACCGACGACGCGAGCTCCGTCTCTGATCACCATGATTAAGCTCTGCGAATCGGAGCGAAACCTGGTCGGACTTTTCCGATATAACAACTCCCGTAAGTAGATCTGGACTAAAAGTCTACAATGTGTTGTGCTTACGAAAGTTTTAGTTCAAAAATTTGAATACAGGCTCTCATCGAGTGCAAAAATAGTGTGTCCATTATGTATTTGCTTTGATTAAATTTACATCGCGAAAAGATGTTTCGAAGACTGCCAAAGATTTATTAATTGCAGTTGAATGTAGTTTTATAAAAATATACAGTCGCTTACATAATGTATTTACAAGGTGCGTCGATAAACACCGCATATAGATCAATACAAACATTGGAATAATGTGAGTCAGAGCAACCATACTGTTGGTTTAATATAAATCTAGACTAAAAGCTATTTTTAGGGGACTAACTAGATTATTTGGGGGCGTCCATTAATTACGTGCATTGAATATGCCCCTCGCCCCTTAAGGCGTCTTCCCACGGTTCGCGATTCTACGGATCATCACGCACAGCCGATGGTCACGGACGGCAAGGCACACAGACAGACTTTCAATGGTGCGTGTCGGTCTGTGTGAAAGAGAACGTATCGTCGCTGCAGCTGCGGTTGTGGTATTAATTAACAATTACCAAATTATGCGATCCAATATAAGTAAAAAGAAACAAAGTCGCTGGTGGATATCAGCATACAAATAAAGTCGTTTAAGCTAAGTGTTATATATGCCATTTAATTTTCTGTTTTGTCACCTAGTAGTAGCAGTGGGATCACGGTAGAAAATTAACGAACGGATCGTGTCGCACCGCACCTTTGAAGATACCGGCGCACCGCCACACACGTTCTTGCTACCACGGACGAGACCCTTCCCACGGTGTGTCGTGCGAGCTGGTCCGCGTCCGTCCGCGGAATCGCGGACCTTGGGAAGCTGCTTTTGGATATCGTGAAATTTGGCTCGACACCTCCCCTAATCTTACGTGAGATATTTTAAAATGCGTATTTTTTGCGTAAGTTAACTGGTTGGCCGGTGGCGGCTAAACAAAATAACAAATGGCTGTGGTAACGTCACAAAGTAACAAATGGCCGTGCTACTTACTGACGTTTTGCATAGCCGCGATAAATATTAAGTACATTTAATATTAATAGTTTCCTAATTTTCATTCTAAGAAAAAAAAATAGTTTTGGTTAATTATTTCTTCTTCTTCTTCAGGCTATATTAGTCCACTGTTGGATATAGCCTATTATTTAATATTTAGTGTCTTTATGGTGGTTTCAAGGAAACGCTGATTTTCGGCACCATCGCCTCGGGACGGAAGCTGGTTCGCGAGCTTGACTGCCAGCGCGATGGTTGACGACGTAATTGCCGAATAACAGGCCAAAGGGTAGGAGAAATATTTGGAGTGACAAATCAAGGTAGAAAATGGTTGCGTTCACAAATATCCATCACTTTCATTAAACATGGGTGGAATGGCCTCCTTTGGACATTCTGCAGGAGTCGATTTGTTCGAGGTAGTTTTCTATGACATTTTCGTAAGTTTCAGGTGGTATTTCTGCTAAACCTCGTTGAACGTTAGTTTTTAGGTGTTCCAACGTTACGTTGCAAGTTTGTTGATATACACCCGAATCTTATGAAGACCGCATAGAAAAAATCTAATGGTGTTAAATCGCTTGATCTTGGCATCCTGCTAATGTCCATAAATAAACCGATCACTTGTCACAAAAATCAATGTTTCTCTTGATGTGTGGCATGTTGCTCGTATTGTTATAGTAGATCGTAGGTATACGTTATGTTTTAAACTACGATTTGTGATTTAAACACGCGCCATTATCGATAACTTTTTTGGTGTTCCACTATAGACAACTTTTTTACAGTGTTGCCAAAACAGAAAAATCAATTTGGATCACTCTTGAATGTGGCAATTGGACACTGCGGAATTTATCGCAATTTTACACCGCGCAAAAAATACGTGATATTTTCTGAGACCAAAGCCCCCCACGTGAGATTGGGTGCGATTCGGCGGGACCCCCCATCCCCTAAACGACTCACGTAATTAATCTACGCCCCCTTTCGTATCACAATCGTGACACATCGACGTGTCGTCTTTGTGACGGTAATGAATAAGTCAGCTAGAGTATCTTAAAATCCGACACATAGCGCAAATTATAAATGGACTAAGCCTACACCATTTGCGAAGATCGCGATGTGAATCGGACCGAAAATCAAACTTAAGCATAAAAAAATAGGATAAAATAATCAAAATGAGCAATATTGTTTTTGAACACCATCACCTCAGACAGCCGATTTTCAGGAGATCAAACATGATGTTGCAGTTTACTTTGCGTAAAGACCTTATTCCGTCGATGAATCTGTAACAATTATTAACAAAGTTAAAATCAAAGAGGTTGTACCTACGTAATACAAGCGTAATCGTGACAGAAATTAAACAAATACTTTTAGTAGGGCACTACTTTGTAAAGAATTAGCAGAATTACCCTGTGTAAGGGCGTCACAGGTCGGCGTGGGATATATAGAGTAACTAAATAAAATTAATTAATTAAGTATGGCTCGCCAATGTCTCACAATCCTCCACCAATCCAGACTTGCTCCAGCAGTGGGGACATACAAGGGTTGATATCGAAATCATATTGTATCCCGGGGAACTTTAGCGGCACCCGCGGCAGTCTTCGAAATCACTTGTGTGAGGGCGCCACTTGTAAGCTTGGTTTTAGTGCGGAGTCAGCACATAGACGGCGGGCGCCAGCGCGATGTAAGCAGAACTAACGGACACCTATGTGAAGCACGCTGGCACGCCTTGACTCAGCCCAAAAACTCGGCGGCGCCCGCGGCTACCAAGGAAAAGAGCGGTACTCCAGCTGAATATGAACTAGCACCAACCTGGGTGAGGGCGCCACTTGTAAGCTTGGTTTTGGTGCGGAGCCACCACATAGACGGCGGGCGCCAGCGCGATGTAAGCAGACCTATCGCACACCTATGTGAAGCACGCCGGCACGCCCTGACCGAGCCCAGAAACTCTGCGGCGTATGTGAAACACGCCAGCACGCCCTGACTCAGCCCAAAAAGTCGGTGGTTTTGGTGCGTGGTCACTACATAGACTGCGGCCGCCAACGCGATGTAAGAAGCACTATCGCACACCTGTATGAAGCACGCCGGCACGTGGCGCCCTGGGTCACCCCAAAAACTCGGCGACGCACGCGGCTGCCGAGGGAAAGAGCGGCATTCCAGCTGAAATACAGAGCCAGCACCCACCTGTTTGAGGGCGCCACTTGTCGGCGTGGTCGCGGCGCGAGTCCGGCGCGAGGTGCGCCCTGACGCCCCCCAGCACGTCGGCGGCGCCCGCGGCCGCCAGCGCGAGGGGCGTCACGGCGGCGCCAGGCAGGTGCCGCAGGACGCCCACGCCGCGCTCGGAGCGCGCCGCGATCGCCATCGTCGTCGCCGTCTCCGCAAAACCCTGGGCGGGATATGGGAAGTTACTTAAGATCTTAAAAGGTCTTATCTGAAGATCTTATGCCGCGAGGAGAAATTCCCTTACAGTAGTTTGGTTTTTATTTACAAATGTCAAGTCAGGTTACAACGAGACTTTGCCAATAAGTTGAGGGGACAAAAATTAAGGTTTGATTGTGTTTAGAATTGGTTGGCGGTAGCGACGCCCTCGCGGATGTCTGCGGGGTGGCGCGGTCTATTTTTTTCTACTCGTATGTCCTTGATGAAGGACAGCAGGTTAAAAGCGAGTGCCCACCTCCTTGACGAGCCGCTGGGTACGCACTCACGGACGTCGGCAAGGTCGTGGCGGCACCTGCTTAATATGTCAAGAATAGCTTTATCTTTTTCTACGTCCCTAATAAGAGACATCAGGCTGTAAGTGAGTGCCCATCTTATTGACTAGCTGATTGGCATTGGCGACGCTCTCGCGGTTGCGGCGGAGTCGTTGCGGCAGTGGCTTATTATGTCTTTTTGTATGTCCCTAATGAGGGACAAAAGGCTGTGAGTGCCCACCTCCTTGACAAGCTGGTAGGCGTAGACGACACTCGAGGATATCGAAGCGGTGGCACGCGGAATCCTTTTTTTTTTTTTCTTGTCCTATGTCCGTGACGAAGGACAACAGGCTGTAAGCAAGTGCCCACCTCCTTGACGAGCTGGTAGGCGCTGGCGACGCCCTCGCGGATGTCTGCGGGGTGGCGCGCGGGGTCGTGGCGGCGGCGGCGGCGGCGGTGGCGCCGCTCGTATGCGTCTTGCAGCTGCAGCGTCGGCCCCGGCGTCAGCATGTCGAAGGCCGTCTCGGCGGTCGCCTGAACGCAGTGTATGGAAAGGTAGTAAGTAATCTTTATTGCCGCGCGGAGAATAATACATTTTTGCACGTTTTCGTACTAAAATTCCATAAAAACTCGCTGCACACATACAAAAAGAAACAACGGGCTGACAGGCAACTAAATGGAGTGTCCCACTAGTCAAAACAGCCTTTGGCAAGAGATCCTTTTTCCGCCTTGGTCCACGAACATACACGCTGATACATAAGATTTGCGATATTGTCAAACTCACAAGACACGCGAGCAAACAAAATTTAAAAGAGTGGTTTAAAAAACTAACATATATTAGTACAGAGAACCTAATAACAAGCGGCTCCATACCCAAAACGTGACACACATACATGATCACACCCACTCCACACTTACACACCCTCTGCTCAGTGGCTGAAAGCCGAAACCAAGACCCCGGTCGTAGGGCTGAGCAGAGCACACACACACATTCACTAACACTCTCCAAAACACACACACACGCACACAAATTAATTATTTGTATTATCCTTTATTAAATGATTTCTTAGCTATTCTTATGAGATAGTTATAAGAAATAACTGATTATACTTAAGTGCATACTATAATTATGTTATCCATCATGCGGAGAGGACTAGTTTACCACAACACAGGGAATCCTAGTGCGGTAACTAGGGCTTCATCCAATTTCTGTAAAATTGTTTATATACTTTAACTAATAAATATTTTTCATTCTTTTCATTTTCATCAACTTGTATCATCTAATTATAAATATCACCTAATTAAAAGATCCTTTCATAATGGGAGAGCTGTGTCCAGCAGTGAACTGACACGGGTTGATTATAATGATGAAATGAAATTAACATTAACATTTACATACAAGCACATACATTGCTTCTGGCCCCGCACTAGGATACCCTGTGTCGTGGTTACCAGAAACAACGACATCACAAACATGTAAACATCCAAGACCTGGGCTTTTTTTTTGTTCCCAGCCGGGATTCGAACCCGGGACCTCTTGCATGGTACGCAGACGCGCTACCGCTACGCCACAGAGGTCGTCGATTAAAATTTACTTACATAAAATGTTTACGTAAATAGTGTTTACAACTTAAGGAACTGAATGTTATCAAGAAATATTGTAATCACTTGCCTACGCTAAAGCGATCCTGTATTGTAGACAATCGTAGATGAAGTACCTACGACGATAGTTGTCAGTTGCCTCAAATTAAATAGGCATAATATATCTAGCGAACAGGATCAAATCGGGCGAGGCGCTGCGTTAAGTTGCTTATGTTATATTTGCATGTACATTGTACAAACACTATTGAATTTTTGGAGGCTTGAAATCTCACTACAAAATTGCCGCTTTTCATGAAAGCGACGTCTGCCCTGATGTTTCACGATTACATCTGCGATGACGTCTCATATTGAATGACAATAACGTTCAGTAAGCGTTCATACTCCTCCCATCAACTGTTTGACTTACAGTGAGCGTTTGCATGTCGGAAAGTGAGCATTCACACCGCTCCCCTAACCTGTATGACGTGGAGTATGCGGGCGGTGATGTCCAGAGCGGCAACTGCGGTGCGCGCAGTAAAGGAGGCGGCGCCGCGCCGTAAGCCGTGAACGAGACGGCCGTCGCGCCGCCATTGCTCTACTGGCAGCCACAGGAGGTCACGGATACCCGTCACTGGGGAAGAGCACACGTGTTAGTTTGTGAACGTACGAAACACTATTTTTCTTATCTTCTTAACGTATCGATGCATGGCAAATGTGGGTCACCGTCGTAGTTAAAAGATTTGGCAATCAGCTTGAGGAACTCGCTGATGATGCCCAGGGTATGTGACTTGACATATAGTAGGTTAGCTATACTAAGCTACTAGGTATATTTTTTTTTTTAACCTACTATATCTATTTTATTTACAGAAATACTATAACTAGTTTTTCTGTAAAGAAAACTCGTTTGACAGTTATTTAGTTAATTATTTAAGGTTGTGGAAGAGATCACTTTTAGTGATAAGGCCGCCGTCTGATGTCTTAGGTTAAGAAATATCTGTGTAATTTACTTTTTAAAGTACAAATAGCTGTGCCCCGCGCTTTATCGATTTTCCCACGGGAATACGTTAATATTTTCCCGCAATAAAACGTAGCCCATGTGTTAATCCAGAGTGTCAGCTCCCTACCACATTTTATTAAAATCGCTCCAGCCGTTTACACGTGAAGAAGTGTGAAGTGTGATAAAGTGTTTTCTATCTATCCATCCATCCATCCATCCATCCGTCCGTCCGTCCGTCCGTCCGTCCATCCATCCATCCATCCATCCATCCATCCATCCATCCATCCATCCATCCATCCATCCATCCATCCATCCATCCATCCATCCATCCATCCATCCATCCATCCATCCATCTATCTATCTGTCCAGCACGTTGGCAAACTTTTTTGAAACCGAACTGCTTTGTAGCCACGTTGGCCTTCGCATCAATGGTGGGCGGTACGAAGTTCGCTGGGTCAGCTAGTAACCAATAAGAAAACAAGAGACCTCAGATGAAAACGAACTCGGATCTAATCACTGCAGCGTTGTTTGTTTTTTACAGACCCGCAGTTCAAAGAAAACCGTTCAAAGAAAGCCGGGGCGATGCGTGATGACGAATGCGTTTTCCACCTTCGCCTAGCAACCGGATAGTTACCGAACTGCAGCAGCGAGTGCATGGGCCCGAGGCCACTGAGCAGGCCGGGTAGCTGATTCCGCTTGATGTCCGCCAGCCACTCATGCAGCGCCCACTTCACCAGCCGCTCTATACCGAGCAGCCCGTGTCTGTAACAAATAATAATGATAACTTGGTAGTTAGGAACTGTATAATAAAAAGCGCTCGTGGCCTAGGCGAACAGAGTGATTGGATTCAGTCACTCGAGTTAAGCAACAACGCGGTCAGGTGCAGGATGGGTGACCGTCCCGTGACTACCACTAGTGGCATTTTTCCGAGCGTTTCCTAGCTTCGCAAGGCAGGTTAAGCCGTTGGTGCCGACTGTCAAGTAATGGCAGTCGTTAAGCCATGTCAGAGGCCTTATGGACGGCTTGATACCTTCTGACAGTAAGGCCCGCCACTGCCTTACAATCCTCCACGAACCCGTCTCGCCCCCGTGGTGGAGTATGGCCTAACCTTCCTGCGATGCAGGAAGAGACCCGTGCCCCAGCAGTGGGGACATACGTCGTCATCGTCAGGCTATACTAGTCCACTGCTGGACATAGCCCTCCCCTAAAGAGCGCCACGTTGTGCTATCATAGGAGGTAATGCCCATAAACCCCACGCTGGGCATGCGGGTTGGGGATCATGGGGACGAGTGGGGACATGCAAGGGTTGATAACGAGTATAATAAAAGAACAGGCCAGAATTGGGTTAGAGCCGCCTAAGATTGACCTTATACTAGCTGAGTTGGCTCAACCCCACCAGAAGACCGGTCACAGTGGTCCACTGTAGTCCATACCTGTGGTAGAGCCGCTTGAGTCGCAGCTCGGAGCAGTTGAGCTGACCCAGCCCCATCAGAAGGCCTGCCACAGGCCCGGCAGACAGGTCCACGCGCTTTCCGACGTAGTCCAAGCGGATATGCACCTCCGGTGAGAATACCACGCGTCTGTTGAAGGAATTGCGGAGGTTAGCGGCTTAACGCTTAATAAGGCATGGGTACTTTGATTTTTTTTTATTGGTTTTGGACTCTATTTCAAGGTGATAAAGTTCAATTTAGCGTGGAACTATTTTCCCCTTGCCCACTTAAGGGTAAAGTGGTTTCTTGGCCTTTGCCTGTTCTACGCAATTTAATATAAAATGAAATAGCGACATTTAAAAAAGATTTTAAAGAGTTCTAACAATTTTCCAATTGTAATAAAGCTGTACCCGATCGAAAATAAATTATGCCGTGACTACCGCTAGTAGCATTATTCCGCTTCCGTGCCTCACAAGGCACGTTAAGCCGTTGGTCCCGGCTGTCATTAATAGCAGTCGTTAAGCCATGTCAGAGGCGAGGGCGGTTTGATTACATCTGACAGTAAGGACCGCCACTGTCTTACAATCCTCCACCAACCCGGTCTTAGCCCCCCGTGGTGGAGTACGGCCTAACCTAATTGATAAATAGTGTCACTTATAACCGAAAATACACAAACAACGAATATTTTCTAGGATCTAGACCACTCACTTTATGGTTATAGCGTCTCCTACTCTCTCCTATTTAATTGTCGTCTCATTCTTAACAGAGGTCTAGCAACGACTCTCTTGTACAAATAGGTGAGTCGCCTACAGGCTCTGCATCCATATACGTAGCGGTGGGCCTCTGCTGCCCTGATCCGTCCTCAGACTCCAGAAAGTCTTTCTTCAGCTCGATTCATGTCTCTGAGTGCCTAGTGCGAGTTTTTTTACTACTCGATCGCGTTAACGTAAACTCATATTTCTATGGCATCGAGGAAGCGCCACCTAGCGACATATATGGAAATTAAAATTGCTGAGTGCGAGTTGTAATGGTTTACGTTGAGAAGTGAACACGTTTACCAGCCAAAACACGAATAAACGCGAGTGCGAGTTGTACTGTGACAGTGTTTTGCCAGTTCGAACGGTTAACTTACTCATACTCACTACTCGATGCTCGATTAACGCGGTAGTAAAGTTATTCGATTGGATCTGTCAAACTCGCACTAAGCACTCTGTACTCGATCTATTTCTCACCGGAAGCAATTTTAAGAAGTATTTCTCCATCTTGATTCATATCTCTCAGTTTCTCTCTGACACTGACCATTCAGGAGCCGTCGACAGACTCTGCATCCATTGCTATGCTGCCTCCCACCACCAGATGCCGGAAATCTTTCTCTAGATAGATCTGTGGCTCTCTCTAGTTTTCTCACACTTTTTATATTCTTTTTAATGCACGAACCGATTTAGAGGCTAAACAATACGTAATACAGAGAATATTGTAAAGAGGTCCGAAATTTCACTGATGCCGATGAGTCGCCTATTAGTTCAGTTGGAAAGAGCGCTGGCACGTATAGCCAGAGGTCGCGGGTTCAATCCCGGCATGGGTGGATTTTTTGGCCTCTAAATAGGTTTTCTCACACTCACTTGCAATCTCTCTTCTCTAACTCTCTCTTCATATAACACCGGCGTATACAAGCAAGTCGCCGAAAGGCTCTGCATCCAGCCACTATGCTGTCCCACCACCAGACACCGGAAATTTTCTTCCAGATAGATAAATTTTATACTCTCTCTCTTGTCTAGCCTCTCTTTTTCGGACACTCACCGTAATTATACTGGCGAGTTGTCGACAGGCTCTGCATCTAGCTACTATGCTGTCCCACCACCAGACACCGGAAATTTTCTTCCAAGTAGATCAATGTCATACACTCTCTCTAGTCTATATAACCTCTCTTTCTCTGACACTCACCGGAAATATACAGGCGAGTCGTCGACAGGCTCTGCATCCGGCTGCTTGGCGGCGGGCCTCTGCTGCCCCACCGCCAGCCGCTGGAAGTCTTCCTCCAGCTGAATCAGGTTATCGGAGACCAGACGCTCAGCTTCGTAGGTCTCCATGAGAGGCTCCTCGTTGGTTATGGAGATGGCTGGCGGAAATATAGACGTTCAAATATGGACTGTTCTATCGGGAATAGACTTATCAAAATGTAATACCTTACATAACTGTAATTTAAGGCAATAAATTATTGGATTAAATTGAATTGAAAAACCTTGCAAAACTTGGATCTCTTTGGCTGAAAGATTTAAGAGCATGACTCGTCACCGTGGGCGTGGCTTTATAAGATCCGTCCGACCACGAAGCTCGCGTCACTCGGTGTTATCTTTGAATCTAGAAACGTCGTTCGACTCTTACGTATATCCATCGTTTAGCGTGTGAACATAAACATCCCTAGGAGTTAGCGGAAGTCTTATGACGGGCGGCCAGTGCGTGAGCGTGGCATGTTTAGACACGTCCGACCCCAAAGCTGGATCTAGAAGGGTCGAATATCCATCGTTTAGCCAGAGAGCATTAGCATCCTATTTTAAGTTCGGCGTTAGCGGGGGGTCTAGTAGGCCCTCGCTTATGGCGGGCGGCCAGTGCGTGGCATTAGAACCGTCCAGCCCCAAAGCTCGGTGGATCTAGAAGGGTCGAACATACGTACATCCATCGTTTAGCGAGAGCGTATCAGCATCTCCAAGCGACGTCGGAGTGGGTGGGGGGTCTCGCAGACCCTTGCCCACGCTCATGACGGGTGGCCGGTGCGTGGGCGTGGCTTGTCTGGACCCCCCTGATTCGGAAGACCCGCCGAGGCTCTTGGTGTCGTCATCTAGGGATGTGAATGAATAAATATTATGCAAAAGACAGTCCTTTGCCTCGCTGGTCTAGTGTCAAGGTTACTCATGTATTTTGATTCTTACGAAAGTTTTACGAATGTGTCGCCTCTTAAACTTAATCAGTTCTATTCACAAAGATACAAAACAATCTCGATTAGCTTTGATAAATTATGTTTTTAAAATATTTCTTTACTTTTATGTCACACATTATGAATTTGTTGAAATATTAGACTGGTTTAGTTCAGGTGGTCTTTTGATTTGTAAGGTTTCCTTTCCTGACCTCATGTGAGTGTACAATTTGGGTGACATTCTATATTCTGTATTGTTAAGCCTATTATGTATGTTATTAATTGTTTGTCAACTGTTTTAACATACATACATACATACATACATACATACATACATACATACATAACCTCACGCCTGTATCCCAGAGGGGTAGGCAGACACCAGGGACTGCCACTTGCCACGATCCTGACAGATCGCCTTCGCTTCATCAACGTTCATAAGTCGTTGCATGCACGCCGGTTCCGGGTACTTTTTATCTTTCCCTTTGCTAACACATCCCCTATTTGGTCGATGTAAGTCCGTCTGGGACGTCCCTTACCAGCCCTTCCACGCACATTCGCAATATACATTTGTTTCGTCAATCTTTCTTCCTTCATCCTCTCCACATTTCCAAACCGACGCAACATTACTTTCTCAATTCTAGTCACTACATCCTGTTTTAACTAAAACAAATAATGAAATAAAATATCACTTTCTCCAACTCACCCGAGGGTTCATCGGTGCCTAGTTTCGAGAAGAAGCCGACAATAAAGGCCATTGTATCTTGGTCTATGTTGAACCGCAGCGGCAGTAGGGAGACCTTGAGGCAGCACTCCTGAGCGCTCAGCGCGGGCTCAGGCCGAAGGTGCACCGCTTTTATCACAACCTGCAAGAGGCACACAACGTTATGCTAGAATCACCGATGGAATGCCGATGATTCTACACAGAACGTAAGTCATCAGAAAAAAAAACATATTTTTAATCTTCATATTGGGGTTTTCCTGACCATTTTTTCTCCAATATGATCTAGATTTTGAAATGGACACCTAGTTTAACTTATAACGTTTATGAAGTCCCAGTTTGTGTTCTACTAAATAAAACGTTTCTGATTTGATTTGTTTAAAAAATAATAATTATATTTATACAGTCGATCTGTTTTTACCCGACTGCGGCGGAGCCCAAAAGGAGAGTAATGTAGTTTGGTCGTAAGTATGTAAGAAAGTATGCCCGATTGTATTTTCCCTCATAACTCTTTAAGCAATGGTCAGATTCTGAAAAATAAGATCTTAATCGAATCTGCGCTAGTGTCAAGAGGCTGTATAAAATCAGCACAAATCTTATATTAAAATCAGAATCTCTAAAAAGACAAAAATAAAAAACTAAATTAGTATGTAACGAATAACTCAAATGCTGAGCATTAGCTACTAAACATGCGAGGTCTAAATTTAAAAAAGTAAAGGTCAGTAAAAGCTCAAAAAAAGGCTTTTTTAAGTTTTAGTACAGTGCTTTACTTTAGATAGCAGGAGGTAACTTGTGGCTGTTGTCATGCTAGTTTCTGAAGACGTGACGCATTATTTAACGTGATGTTCTTGTGTGTCCGTGTGCAGATTGTGTCTCACTGTCTGAAGAACTTGATGATATAACAATACATAACATCACATTTACATAAAAGCACATACATTGCTTTTGGCCCCAAACAAGGATCCCCTGTGCCGTGGAAACCAGAAACAACGACGTCACAAAAATGTAAACATCCAAGACCTGGGCTTTTTTGTCCCCAGCCGGGATACGAGCCCGGGACCTCTTGCATGGCAGGCAGACGCGCTACCGCTACGCCACAGAGGTCGTCTTGATTGATTTTAACTTTGTCAATAATTGTTACAGATTCATCGACGGATTAAGGTCTTTACGCAAAGTAAACTGCAACATCATGTTTGATCTCCTGAAAATCGGCTGTCTGAGTACCAAAAAACAATATTGCTCACGATTATACTATTTTTATTTTTAATGCAATACTAATATTATGCAGTATTACTGTACGTAATACAGAGAATAGTGTAAAGAGGTTCGAAATTTCACTGATGCCGGTGAGTCGCCCATTAGCTCAGTTGGAAATAGCGCTAGCACAGATAGCCAGAGGATTTCATATGACTGTTTCGATGATGTCTCACCATATGCGCATTCTTCCTCTCCGGCTCGTCCTTCAGCTTGTACTGGCTGAGTAACTTGTTGATGCTGCTACTGGCGAGCCGGTCCAGGATCTCCACTTTGCTGATAGCTAGCGTCTGCCGCGCCGCGTGGGTACCGCCCGCCGGGTAAGTCTCGTGTTGGAACTTTACCTGTTAGTGTACGGCGGTACTAGGTTTAGTTAGTTAGACCTGAGATTGCCGCACTTAGCCTCATAGTTGGGCCATTGTACGTAGCAAGCGCTGAGGTACGTTAACACTGAGGTTTTACAGACACTAGGGTTTCCTTACGATGTTTTCCTTCACCGTCAGCGAGTGGTATTGCTACTGTAATTTCATAAATGTACATAACTTAAAAAACAAAGTCATTGGTACATGCAAGGGTTGAAACCGACGACCTTTCGATTGAGAAGCCGGCGTTCTACACCGCTTCACCACCACCGCTCCAACTAAACCAAACAACGGTACTAGGGTTATATCAGACAGAGAACGGTCAGGCGTTCAATAAAAATAAAATGTATTTGTGGGCAAACATGGTACACAATCGATAGCAAAAGAGCACGCGGTGACGTCACACTCACCTTGTGCAGCGCCACGCGCAAGACGGGTGTCGCGGTCGCGGGGGGCGCGGCGGGGGAGAGCACGCGGTGACGTTACACTCACCTTGTGCAGCGCCACGCGCAAGACGGGTGTCACGGTCGCGGGGGGCGCGGCGGGGGAGAGAGCACGCGGTGACGTCACACTCACCTTGTGCAGCGCCACGCGCAAGACGGGTGTCGCGGTCGCGGGGGGCGCGGCGGGGGAGAGAGCACGCGGTGACGTCACACTCACCTTGTGCAGCGCCACGCGCAAGACGGGTGTCGCGGTCGCGGGGGGCGCGGCGGGGGAGAGAGCACGCGGTGACGTCACACTCACCTTGTGCAGCGCCACGCGTACGCTGGTGGAGCGGTCGCGGGTGGGGGGGCGTAGTGCGGCGGGGGCGCGCACGCGCTCGCTGCCCGCGGTCCAGCGCACGCCGCCGGCGCGGTACTGTGACGTCACGTGCCGCCCGGCCTCGTACGGCTCGTACTCTGTGTTGCGTCTGCAGAAGTTTTGCATATGAAGTCGGTATTTCCATAAGGCGCTCGATTCAATATACAACGCTAAAGGAAATCAACCTTATTACTATCTGTGCTCATACTGCATAAAGTATTTACTTTTTGGAGGCCAAATATCTTAGTTCCTGGTGTTGCACCGGGCTACTGGGTCCTGTATGGAGTACGGCGCAAGGTCTGTGTGTAGACGATTACCAAAGAAAGACGACGTCCTTTGGTTGCGGAGGCCTTAAATTCATGATCGCGGAATCAGTGAATCTAAACAAATTAATGAAATAAAAAAATTAACAAAAAACCTACAGCTGAGCATTAAGTACTAAGCGAGCTTTATTGTTGTCTTATTTTAATGATTTCTTATTGCTTTCATGCTGATTTCGTATAGCCTATGACATTTACGAAAATACTACTAATAGATTGAGATCGATTGAGTTGAGTGTTTTTGTCATTTCATATTTGTAATTTATGTCCGTAATACTGCTTTGTGTATCTAATAAATAAATAAATCTCATTTGCCAAAATCTGACGATTGTTTACTAAGTTATGAGGGAGCAAAGAATCGTAAAGACATACGAGCCAAACACATCATCATAATCAGCCAGTGTCAGACACACCACCTAGCCCTATCTTCAGTTCCCCTCTTCCAGTCACTGCCCACCGCTTTGCGAATGTCATCGCTCCACCTGGTCACAGGGCGTCCTACGCTACGCGGGCTTCGCCTAATAATTAATGAAGAACGAAAGAAGCACATGATAGGGCGGATAGCCCGTTTTTGAAGCACCACTCCAAGGTGCATTTAAATTAATTGATTATTTAAAAAAAAACGTTATCTTACTAACATAGACCAAGCTCGTACTAACAACTCTATGGATTTGTTTATCTGAATTAAACGTATAATAATAACAATATTCATCATCAGGCGCTAGCTCTGAAATATGCTCTCGTCGCACAGGGACTACCGTATTACAAGGACACACCGGAAGCCGTGCTCGAAAACGACCGCGCCAAGCCCTATTGGGACCGGCCCATTATCACAGACAGAACTATACTCGCGAATAAGCCTGATATTGTGGCGGTGGACCGGGCGCAGAATCGGGCGTTTTTGGTCGACATCACTGTCCCTCATGATGCGAACCTCGTGAAGGCCGAAACAGATAAGAAAACCAAGTATCTGGACCTGGCGCACGAGGTTGCCGACATGTGGGAGGTGGTGTCGGCCGAAATCGTTCCTATAGTCCTCCGCGTATGGGTTAGTTCCAACCAGTCTCGTTAACCATCTGAGGCGGTTGTAACTCCGTGTGGGCATGCTTCCGGCTATCATGCAGAAGGCGGTGCTGCTTGATACAGCCCGGATAGTCCGGCGTTTTCTCTCGCTGTCGCCCTGACCTCCGGCCGCTTGGACTCCTCAGCCGGAGGGCGTCCGTCTGGCCACTTTGGTCAGACGAGACTCTTACCTTTTTTTTGCCCACATAATAATAATAATTAAAGAATGGGTGGGTGAAAAGCGACTCACTTGGTGGGGGTGGGCGAGCCGTGGCGGTCGTCGCTGATGGTGACCCGCTTCCCCGGCGCCGCCGTATTGTCGCCGGGCATACGGAAGTCGTGGCCGCCATACAGGTGCCACACTAAGCTCATCTCGCAAAGCGTGTACCTGAAAGAAAACAGCACTATTGTAATCTGAACAACAAAACATCGACACAAAACAATCAATAGTCTAGATCAAGCTCTAGGTACAGTACTAAACATCATAAAAGTCCCTTCGGGAATCTTCGTTCGCGCAGACTTTGAAGAAGTGTAACGAAAGCACCCGAAGCTATAAGTAAATTCAACATGATCTTTAACCGATACGGTTAAGGTGCAGAATTGATTGCCGCAGTAGCGCTACATATTTCGCTCACGCTAATACTGCCAAACTAATAGTCACCTCCATCGATGAGGTTAAATCAACCAATAGCAACAAAGGCGCGCGGCCTGCCATAAAATGAAACTATCTGATTGGTCGATCAACTTGCCGCACATCCAAACTTTGGTCATCTGCGCAGGTACATCCGCGAGACTTATTTCTTGTGTAGCACTGTACGTAGATAACTACTTATGTTATGCATGCTGTGTTTATCTATAATTAGTTATACATCTAGTTCAACATAACTTCATATAAATTGTTAGCATGAATATGCTGTTGACAAACCTTATTAAATAAATAAAAGAAATAGTCAGGTAGAACTGAGATTTTCGCATTTAGCCTCATAGTTGGGCCATTGTACGTAACAAGTGCTGAGACAAGTTAACACTTCAGACATTGGAGTTTCCTCACGATGTTGTCCTTCAGTTAGCGAGTGGTATTGCTACTATACCTTCGCAAATGTACATAACTTAGAAAATATTAGCTTATCGTGGATTAGCTGACTCTTGAGTTTTACAAAGTTTTTTTTCCTGCACTATTTGCTAAATTATGGTTATATGTGAAAACTTTCGTTGGCTTTCTATTTCTGTGTGTAACTTGAATGTGTTATTGGCAAGCTTTCCTAACAAAATTTGTTAGTCGTCGTCAGGCTATACTAGTCCACTGCTGGACATAGATTTGTTAGTATTCCTAGCAAAATAAAAATAAAACTAACATAGTCTTGTGCCTTGCGCTCTTATAACTTAAGGTTTCCATTATTTTACAGCTACATATACTTGATAATGTACTTAATAATAAATAAATATTCATGGATATATATAACACAGATCTCGCTAGCCCCATATACTAAGTACAACTAAATGACTTGTGTTATAGGTGCTAACTAGACGATAGATTTAATACAATAAATACATAGATAACATCCAAGAACCGAGATAAACTAAAAAAGTTCGTTTCCTAGTTTGACCCGGCCGAGGATCTAACCCGAGACCTTCGGTTTTACAGTCAGCGTGCCGAACCGCTGCGCCACCGAGGCCGACTTAATAATGTAGGAAGTTATTTAATTTCTTGTACACAAAAATAAGTTGCAATACCTATCTTAAATTAACATAGATTTAACAACATATAACATAACATAGACTATGACAACGAAACTCCTTATAATACTTGAGATTATTTTGCACCTATCTCTGTCTCTCTTTTGTTAACTGGTCTAAATAAGTGTTTAGAGGAAACCAAATGGGGTCTAAGCGGATCGCGCCATGTCACACCGCTATAATTATAATATTGTTACGGGCTAGGGTTCTAGATTTGGAGGTAAAACGTTAATGACAACTTCTTGGGATTTATTCACGCAGGGTCTGGTCTGCAGGTCTTCACGACACGAAGTCCACACGAAGATTCCAAATCGCAGGTCCAATCGAAGTCCAATAGTATCGCTGAGGTCGTAGGTTATCACTTGTTTAGAAGGTATGTTCTCTCGAAGTTTACTCTTCGCAAGTCCAAACTGAACTGGCAGCGCGCCGCGGCGACCGCTATTTATATCCGCCGGCAAGGGTTCTCGAACATTCCCGTACGTACCTACACTCGGTGCACGTGGCAACTACTCTAGAACAGTTTCATGTCATAGAGTCTTGAGCTTTATGTTAGTAGACATACGAGTCATTATCGCTTGCAGCGTTACTAAAACGCAGCATGCGGCGACTGTTCGATAGGCTTCCAGAAGCTCTATTCTAGATGGTTCGCGATATGACCGAGACAATATTGTAAATGGGCCCAAAAACCTTAATTTACCTTAAATTGGGCATGGGGAAGTTCTTAGGCGCTTTCAACACGTCCCTTCTCGCTGCGGGGATGCTGAAGTGGTCGTCAATCATGGGCACGGGCTCAGTCCCGTACCAGATCACGACGGGCTCAGCCAGCTCGTCGTCCTCCTGCGCCTGCGCATCCACTATGCAGTACTCGTCGTCCGTGTTGTTTCCGGATCCGCTCGAGCGCTGCAGATTGATATTTCGTGATTATATTTCTATTTTGGCAACAAATAGTGATCCGTAGTGATATTTTGCTTTGTGTTTCTTTCTCAAATACATGGCAAAAGAAAGATGAAGCAAAGTTTGTTTGGAAGAGAGATCACTTTTGGTGATAAGGCGGCTGTCTGTCTCTTATTATAATAATACTTTCTGTAAGACAAGATAATATTTGACTGCAATAATAAGACGAAAACTTTGTTTTATTTGCCTGAAAATTGTAGGTAACATACAATAAGAGAGGCCATATTATGGCCATATATCCACCCAGTCGATGGTCACATAACAACTGGTAAGATATTATCGACTTTCTTGACACCACGCAGACCGACCGCTGTAAATGACTTGATTTCGATTGATTGGAGAAAAGAAGAAGCGACGAATGTCCCAATATTGGTATTGGGACATTCGCCACTTTATCTTTTTTCCTGCTTAAGCTGCTGGAAAAACGAAATAAAGAGAGGCCCCTTTCACCGGCGCTAGTGTTCTTAACCAGTTGCGGGTGCGGCGTGGACCTGCGTCAGGGGTCTTGCAGACCACGGGACGTCTGTGGCCGGGCACCCTCCCTATCAACATGCAGCGTGCCCGACTGGTGTCTCCCAGGCCTTGGGCCGCCAGTGCTACCTTCTTAACCCGTTGTGGGTGCAGCGTGGACCTGCGTCAGGGGTCTCGCAGACCCCGGGACGTCTGTGGCCGGGCTCCCTCCCTACCAACCGGCCGCGTGCTCGACTGGGGTCTCCCAGGCCCTGGGACGTTGGTGTTACCTTTTTATCCCGCTGCGGGCGCGGCGGGACCCCTGTGGCCGGGCTCCCTACCTATCAACCTACCGCGTGCCCGACTGGGGTCTCGCAGGCCCTGGGACGTTGGTGTTACCTTTTTAACCCGCTGCGGTCGCGGCGTGGAGCTGCGGCTGGGGTCGCCAAGGTCTCGCGCCACCTGCGCGTCGGTCGGCCGCGCCTCCTCGCCCGCTTCTAGGGAGCCGGGCTGGCAGTCCTCGTAGTCCATACTGGCCTGGAAAACGGCGTAGGGTTACATTGTGCGATTCGAATAGTCAGTTGTACATTTGTACATTCCGGCCTCGCAGATTTAGATTCTTTTTATTCTCTTTAAAAAAAATATTGAAGCAAATTTAAAAACCTATTTAGAGGCTAAAAATTTCACCCATGCCGGGATTCGAACCCGCAACCTCTGGCTATCCGTACCAGCGCTCTACCAATTGAGCCAATGGGCGACTCACGGCATCAGTGAAATTTCGAACCTCTTTACAATATTCTCTGTATTACGTACAGGCAGCGACATCTGACTTAAGCAAATTGCATTACTTACAGCCTCGACTACCTACTTTGCAGTTAGGTTTAACATCGGAACGATATCACTGTACCCACATGATTACACTATTTTTTTATTTTTAATGCACTAACCCGTGCTAAGGAACAAATTTAAAAACCTATTTAGAGGCTATTTAGTGATATCGTTCCGATGTTAAACCTAACTGCAAAGTAGGTAGTCGGGGCTGTAAGTAATGCAATTTGCTTAAGTCAGATGTCGCTGCCTGTACGTAATACAGAGAATATTGTAAAGAGGTTCGAAAATTCACTGATGCCGTGAGTCGCCCATTGGCTCAATTGGTAGAGCGCTGGTACGGATAGCCAGAGGTTGCGGGTTCGAATCCCGGCATGGGTGAAATTTTTAGCCTCTAAATAGGTTTTTAAATTTGTTCCTTAGCACGGGTTAGTGCATTAAAAATAAAAAAATAGTGTAATATTGAAGCAGCCCAAATTGACATACACAGGCCAGGCTCTCGATTAATTAATCGGGAGCCGAGAGACAGAGAGAGAGAGGTAGTAAATTAACTACCTCTCAAATTAAGTGGGCTCTCAAATCAGCTATTTTCTCGAAAAATATATTTAAAAAAAAACTTTTATTTTTTATAACAATACCGATCGCAATATATTGCATTGTACTTGTGTGGTTGCAAGCAAACAAACGAGCAAAACTAACTTGTTCTGGATCCATGTCACCCAAGTCCGATGTCTGCTTCATCTTCTTCATGTTGGATTCATCCGGGAAGAAGAATATCTCGACGCCCTCTTTTTCCGTAGAGCTCTGGACGTCTTCGTCTTGGACTGACAACATCAAATGAACAAAATGATGAAAAGCTCCAAAGAACAATTGGTTTGTAAACAACATATCTTACTTTTTACGTAGGTAGCCTATAAACATCCCACTGCAGGGAACAGGCCTTTTCTCATGGGCTTAGTTATCAGGCGTGCCCACCCCGGATTGGCATTTTCTAGCGCTGAGGTATTTAAACTCAGGTCTCCTAACGATGGTTTCCTACAACTTCACAAATGTACACACTCGTAACTCAGAAAATAAATTCATCGGTACATGCACCACTGGGAATCGAACCTGGTTCTCTCGCTTGCGGGTACATTGTTCTACCCACTGTACTATCGCCGATCAATCACTCTATATAAAATGAAAAAAATCAAGCAAAAAGGCTACACTAATTATTATTTGTAAATATAATGCGATATTTATTATTCAGTGATCTGGTTTGTTTAATCAATAAAAGAATAATAAAAAGATATGGAAGCCGAACCGTGTTATTGGAATCAATCACTAGAGTTAAGCAACCACAGGCGCGGTCAGGTGCAGGATGGGTGACCGTCCCGTGACTACCGCTAGTGACATTTTTTCCGAGCGCTTCCGTGCTTCGCAAGGCACGCTAAGCCGTTGGTGGCGGTTGTCATGTAATGACATTTGTTAAGCCATGTCAGAGGCTTTATGGGCGGCTTGAATACTTCTGAAAGTAAGGCTCGCCACTGCCTTACAATCCTCCACCAACCCGGACTTGGCCCCCGTGGTGGAGTATGGCCTAACCTTCCTGAGATGCAGAAAGAGACCCGTGACTCAGCAGTAGGAACATACAAGGGTTGATATCGAATAAGGTATGGTCATAGTCAGAACCTTGTCGCCCTAACGGCCGTTAGTTTTTGGAGCTACGTGCCCCGCCCACTGCCACTTCAACTGAGCAAGCTTGGAAATCAGGTAATAACTTGGTCAATAAATTTATTATTGTTACTTCAAGACAGGGAAGTAGGTGTGGTACTTACGAGTAGTATTAGGGCTTTCTTTCATAGCCTCGGCCATCATGTCGTTGACCTGCTGTATCTCGCTCGGCGACAGCTCTCTTATCTCTTCAGGGTGGTCGTCAAGGCCTGAAACAAGTAAAGGAGTAATATTACTGGTGGATACAGATCTAGATAATATATTTTATTCTATTCTACACATAGATATTTAAGGGCCCGATTCCAATCTTAATCGGAGCAGACACTGGCGTGATATCCCTGTAGGCGGTGCCCTATGTGACGACACAGCCTATTATAGTACAGTTGTCTATATAATTTATGCGCTACAATTTAGTAAATATAACTGAGCCACAAGCGGCGCAGGGTCGAGATCCCGATCGGAGCAGACCCTGACATGAGACACGCAAGGGCGGCGAGGCGTCTCCATCGCACTCCGGGTATGTGATGATGCACAGAGTATGCATAGGTCTGAGGTCTCTCCCACAAGCGGCGCGGGGTCTAGATTCCGACCAGAGCAGACGCTGGCTTGACGCAAAACGGCTGCGGGCGGGGAGGCATCTACAACGCACGTGACGTACGTGGCGAGATGATAGAGCATTATATCCTCCTCATTTCTGACCTTAAAAATAACAGTAGTACTCTGTTGTACTATTGTTATTTTGCCATTCCGACGACCCGGAAGACCATCCCAGACGTGGAAGAGATCCGTTCTTTCTGAGACGTAGGAGAAGGGAAAAACTTGGCTGGAGCTACCATCTCTAGACATGAACAGAGATAAATGGAGAGCCCTTGTGTCAGGCCCAGATTCCACGGAGAACTAAAGGGACCAAAGAAGAAGACTCTAATGCGATTTTCTAAGTCAGGGCTGTGGTCTGAGAGCTCACCCACAAGAGGCGTGGGGTCGAGATCCCGATCGGAGCAGATGCTGGCGAGAAGAGCGCGGGCAGTGAGGCGTCTCTATCACACGCGGCATAAGTGACGAGGCGGCTAACCGTATATATAAGTCTGAGAACTTACCCACAAGCGGCGCGGGGTCGACATCCCGATTCCGACGTGACCTCCAACGCACGCGTCGTATGTCGGCACGCCTAGCGACTGCGACTGGTGTTCATCTCGACTCACCCAAAGGGCGAGGCGGGGAGGCGCTTACTAGGCGACGGCCTATTTGCGCTGTTGCGCCGCCGTCCTTAAAGACGGACGGGTCCTCGGGTTGGGACCGATTGGTCAAGGGCTTTCGACGCCTTATCAGGCGGCACAGCGTATATATAGCCTAAAAACTCACCGGGGTCGGGGTCGAGATGCCGACCCCGACGTGACGCGACACGGGCGAGGGCGGGGATGCGCCCCCAACGCACGCGGCGTATGTCGGCACGCCTCGTCAGGCGGCACAACGCACAGGCCTGAGAACTCACCCACGAGCGGCGCGGGGTCGAGATCCCGATCGGAGCAGACGCTGGCGTGACGCGAGACGGGCGCGGGCGGGGAGGCGTCCCCGTCGGCTGCGGCGTAAGTGACGAGGCGGCACAGCGCCGACGCGGAGTCCCAGCACGTGTGGATGTTCACCATGTTGTTTGACGCACACAGGTCCACGTGGGGGCCGGACGTGTTCGCCTGCGAGCGGATACAATCATAGTAGTCTAACCACCGCTTTTTCTTGGTCGGCATTGTATTTGTTTTCAACTTTTAGGACATAACATACGCATAGACATATCAAGGTACATGCCGATCAATTAAATCAAATGGCGATATTGTACGGGCAAAGAGGAGAACGTGTGCCGCACAGTAGGGATGATGGACGGTGCTGGAAAAATGATTCAACTTGTAGACGTTTATTTTTACATGTTTCTACCTGGTATATTGTTAGTTGGTAATGTGTTACTCGTGAGTGGCTCGAGCCGACTAGCTTTACAATGTACTCGAAGCGTAAACTGGGCATTGCTTAGGGCTATGTCAGGGATACTGCGACCAATTAACAGATGTACGTTGCTAACTCACTTCAGGCCGATGTCGCGTGCCTCTCTGTCACTCGTAGAAATATGTTAAAGCCTTCTAAAATGCCTATTTTCTTAGCGATTTAAAATTAGTTCTATCACAACTTTTACTGCTCACAAATAGGAAACCCTGCGATATGGCACATTTTGTGGTAAGTACAGTGGTTTGATCCTCATCAGTGGCTAATCTACAGGATGATTTGCAGTCATGTGGCCTAAACTTTGGCCTTTGCATCTTTGTAATGAGATGATTTATACAGCTTCCAGTGGCACCTTCACTTACACAAGTGCGTGAAGGGGCCACTCGGACTCAACAGTGCCTGGGGAGTTGTTTTTCCGACGGATCTTGCCCAGCACCTATAACATCCTGACAACTTAGTCGGCCTAGCTCACAGGAAAGCCAAGTCAACACGTGAATAAGCCATATGGATGGAGATGTTTTTTTTAAATAATAAATAAATATTCAAGGACATATTACACAGATCTCGTTAGCCCTATACTAAGTACAACTAAATGACTTGTGTTATAGGTGCTAACTCGACGATAGATTTAATACAATAAATACATAGTTAACATCCAAGACCCGAGACAAACTAGAAAAGTTCATTTCCTAGTTTGACCCGGCAGGGGATCGAACCCGAGACCTTCGGTTTTACAGTCAGCGGGCCAAGCCGCTGCGCCACCGAGGCCGTCATAAGTAAGATGTAAAACCACTCACCTTATCTGCAATCCGCAGCGACAGCTCAAACAATCCCAGGTCCATAACACACACGTAATCCCTCAGCAGATCGGGCTGTTTGGTATCATCCTGCGGGACGGGCGCGTTGGGCGGGCAGCCCGGCAGGTGGCTCAAGTAGAGCGCGCAATCTTGCGCAAGGAAGCGGAGGCTGGACGTGTTCGTCTGAGCTATCACGTTACTGGCCACGCTGAAGTTGCCAAGAGTGATCACGGTGCGGATCGGCAGATACAGCGGTCTGGTGACGGGAGACGTTACGAACTGGTTAGAAGACACTGCTGTTGGAAGAAATTGCTCTAAGCAATAAGGCTGTATCTTTGTAATTGTGTTTTGTTTGTTTTTTCCTGGTGTACAATAAAGAATATTCTTATATTCTTTTTAATGCACTAACCCGTGCTAAGGACAATTTTTAAAAAACCTATTTAGAGGCTAAAAATTCCACCCATGCCGGTATTCGAACCCGCGACCTCTGGCTATCCGTGCCAGCGCTCTTTCCAACTGAGCTAATGGGCGATTCACCGGCATCAGTGAAATTTCGAACCTCTTTACAATATTCTCTGTATTACGTACAGAAATACAAATAATATCTGAATATATATCAAGATATTCAGTCCGGTGTGAGGTGAACCATCGTAATATCCATGCATAGCGTCATGAGTAGAACAATGGCGCGAGTAAGGTATTTTGGTTGTGCTAAAATTTCAGAATTTGACAATTTATGTGCTGGAAAGTCGTGACATTTGACGTTGAAACGCGCGACTGGCATCGTCGTCATACCTATGCAGGACTGGTTAAATAAATAAATATTGGCCTTTTTGCATCTACTTAATGAGATGATTTATACAGCGTCCAGTGGTATCTTCACTCACACACTAGATGGGTGAAGGGACCACTCCGACGCTGTAGTTCCTGGGACATGGTTTTATAGATGGTTTTTAGGCTTGCCCAGCACCTATACCATCCTGACAGCTTAGTCGGCCTAGCCCACAGGAAAGACTAGTCAATACGTGCGGAGCCAACCAAGCCGCGGGTTTCCTCACGATGTTTTCCTTCACCGTTAGCGTGTGGTATTGCGACTACCAATTCGCAAATGTACGTAGCTTTGAAATTAAACAAAGTCATTGGTACATGCCCGCACTCGGGATCGAACCTGGGGCTTTCGCTTGCCAGTCCATGGTTCTACCCACTGAGCTACCACCGCTTCTGGTTAGAGAGGTAGCTATTAGTGAAATAAATGAAAAAAAAATTCTGAAAGTGTCGTAGGGTGCTGGTCTGATCTATGGCGTGGCTCACCACAATGAAAATCGGGAGGTATAGGGGTCTGGTGATAGGCGACATTTTAGCTTAGTTAGAAATGTCACCTGTAGTCAATGGCGCAGTCCCACACTTGGACATGCATTAGTCACCTGTAGTCAATGGCGCAGTCCCACACATGAAATTGAATAAGTCACCTGTAGACAATGGCGCAGTCCCACACGTGGACATGCATTAGTCATCTGTAGTGAATGGCGCAGTCCCACACATGAAATTGAATAAGTCACCTGTAGTCAATGGCGCAGTCCCACAAGTGGACGTGTAACTCGGTGAGCACATTGGAGGGCTGGTACCCCGGCACGGGGTAGTCGACCACGTCCAGAACGTCCAGTAGCTGAGTCATCCACGCGATACCGACATTGCCGCGGTGGCGAAGGGTAGCGTGTTCTATTCCCAGGGTCAAGCAGATTTTCTGCAAGAGTATTTTTTCATTTCAGTAACGGCTATTATATAGAATATTATTTTTTGATATTCATCATCGCGAGAATATCAATGAATAGTATTCTATTTATCGCGTAATTCAATAATGCAATCTTGTTATTCGATGGGTTATCGACAATTTACAGGTTATAGTGAACCACCAATTGTATTTCTGTGAAATAGAGCCCTGAAGGTATTCACGAAGAAGAAGGTTCAAAGTTTAAAATTTAAACTTAAAGTCGATTAAAAATGTAAAGTTTTAAATCTAAACTTAAAACCTTTAGTACCCAGTATTAATACAGTAAAAATCAATTAATTTATTTGTAGAGGCTGTAATTTGGTTTTTGACCTGACATGTCTTTTAATTCGGTAGTTAGGAGGTCACTTACTAAAACCGCATTGAAACCATGTCGCCTCAGCGAGGGCTGTAACTACGTGACGTGTGCAATTAAATCTATATGTCGTTCTGTAGAGCAATATGGCTATTCTTTTGTGCCATTATGTATATCCCCTTAACTCTTGCCGCTAGATGGCGTCACTACCGCGTAGCACAGTGCGCAGTTTCAGCTAAAAATTAATGCTTACTTAAAGACGTTTCACGTTAAATCATTGGCCGTGCAAACCGTCAACCCGCTTTTTTTTGTATGTACAATGCATAACTGACAGCTGCTAACAGCACATTAACAGTTAGCTCACGAGAAAAAGAAGGTTGTCACTCGTTCATCCTGTAAAATCGTAATAAATGAACTTGGGAAACCTGAGCACTTGAAATTTACAATCCGCGGTGTGTACGCACGGTCTTTAAGGCCATACTCTCTCTATGAGTGGACCAGTACACTTCAGTGAAACTAAAAATCATCACCATCATCAACCCATTATGTCCCTACCGGGGGACACAGGTCTCTTCTCTGAGAAAGGTATAGGCCATATTCCACCACGGGGGCCAAGTCGGGATTAGTGGAGGCTTGCAAGACTAGCGGCTGGTCTTACTGTCAGAAGTTTTCAAGCCGCCCTAAGGCTTCTGACGGCCGCCGGCACCAACTGCTTGACGTGCCTTGTGAAGCACGGAAACTAACCTCCTTATTCATAATAGTCTGCTAACTAAAAATAACACTCTTTAGCAGCTGTTTTAAATTAGCGGACCATTATGAATAAGGGGGTAAATGTTTTACCTTAAAACAGGGCAGGTCCACCTGCGGCTCGACGTTCAGCGCCAGTGACAGCATGTCCTTATTCAGCGTCTGCTCCTTGAGCAGGACACCTCGGCCGGACGGGTAGATGGTCTCCTTGAGGTGAACCGGCAGGCCCGTCCCGTGCAGCCGCAGGGCGGGCTTCTCAGACGGGATGGACGTGAGGGCTGGAGGAGTAGAAGGGTTACGGTATAGTTACGAGCATAAACATGTATTCACTGATTTAAAAACCTATTTAGAGGCTGAAAATTTCAGCCATGCCGAGATTCGAACCCGCAACCTCTGACTATCCGTGCCAGCGTTCTTCCAATTGAGCGCTGGCACGGATGGCCAGAGGTTGCGGGTTCGAATCCCGGCATGGGTGAAATTTTTAGCCTCTAAATAGGTTTTTAAATTTGTCCTTAGCACGGGTTAGTGCATTAAAAATAAAAATATATAATGTATTCACTGATGAGCTTGTCAAAGTCAAAATAGTCAATTTCTCATACGTCAGGCTAGAAAAGGTTAATATGACAAGGTTCTAACATCTTTACATGCTAGTGCACGCAACTGTAAACTTTTTTATTTTGAGTTTTTTTTTCTAATTTACTTTTAAGCGTGCTATAAAGTACAAAAAAATTATAAAGAGGAAAGTGTGTATGATTGTTACTTTTTGACGTCTAAACGGCTAGAGCGATTTTAATAAAATTTAGTACGGAGTTAGACACCCTGGATTAACACATAGGCTACGTTTCACTGCGGGAAAATATGTTATTCCCATGAGAAAATCTATAAACCGCGGATAACACCGCGGAACACAGCAAGTAAAGTATAAATCAATAATAATTTTCGCACAAAACAATAACTTGTCCTGGTCCCAAACTAGGATGTAAAATTACGTTAAAATACGACTATAAAATATCAGACCCTATGCTTTATAGCAACACTTGCAAATAAAAAAAAACTAATTTAACACCAACGCCAACTCATCAGTTAAAATAAAATTTTCTACATTTCAAATGACAGCAGCAACAGATGAAACACTCACCGTCATGGTACAGCACAGCCTTAGCGGCTCGCAGGCAAAGCTGCGCCGTCTTAGCGCGCCCGTTGAGTCCGCTGACCTGGCACAGAGACAGGCTCGAGGCTTCAAGCACCAGCTCGCCCATCTGGCCGGGCACCACGCGCTTGTTGCTGTCCTGAGATCAGAGAAACAATAATAAAATCAATAATAACTTCCACACTGGACAGGGAGAGACGAAAGGCAGGAGAAGGTCAAGGCACGTTATAAGGCCCCAAGGGACAAAAGTCCCCGAATCGTAAAAAATGTCCTCCGAGTACTTGTCGCGGACTCAACGCCTACTGTGTGCGGTGATTTGTTCCCCTTAAATTGAGTGAAGCGTACGCTATGGAAGCAAATATTCTGAGATTACATTGTGTTGTTATTTACGTGAAGCTGAAAAAGAAAAGGCGTTTTAAAAGAAAACACCGAACTTTTGTTCAGTCCGGTCTCTTGATGTCCTCGGTAACTTGAGGGACTTTTTGTACGGGGTAAAAGGGAGGATAGTCCCTCGTCTGCGCAGGCCCATACCGGCACCGCCACGACCCAGCTGCAGAGTTATGGCTGCGTCTCGAATTTAGGCTACTGCTAGCCTGAACTCCAGACGATTAGCAAGCTGAATTAGAACACTCGCGGGCGACGCGTGTTTAACGTGGTGGTTACGTCTCAAATTCAAACTAGCGATAGCCTAAATTCGAGGCGTAACCAGCACGCCAACCACGCGTCAACCACAAGCTTGCTAATTGAACACGCCTAGGAGTAGCTTGAGACTTACAGCCGCCTGGATGCATGCGGTCCGCTCATTTGAAGCGCGCCGATTGCTGAAAACTGCTAAAGTTAGGTCTAAACATATGTATTCATCATTCGGAAAATGGTACTAAGTTGCATAAAATTACAGTCACTGACTTAATTTGTGAAGTCTTACCCGAACCGGCGCATAAATGGTGAGCAAGCCCTTGGCGACTTTGAGAGTTAAGCAGAAGTTGTGCGAGTCTTTGTGCGCCTGTACTGGCTTGACGGCACTGGCCTTGCGCTGCTTCATTTTGTCATCATAAGTCGAGTAGTACAGGTTCTCTTCCTTCTCTTCCTCAGAAGAGGAGCTGGCCGAGTCTGACTCTGCGAAATTATAATTTCATTACTTCTTCTTCTACAGGCTGCATTAGTCCACTGCTGAACATAGCCCTCCCCTAATAAGCGCCATAGCGCAAGGTTGTGCCATCATTAGGGGGTAGTGCCTATAATCCCCACGCTGGGCATTTCATTAAGATTAAAATAATTTATTGTACACACCAGATAAAATACATTAAAAGCCAAAGCCTTACACATCTAACTTTTGCCAAGATACAATTGTCGCTTTTCCAGACAGCCTTGGCGTAGTTGCATCGCAGTTTAAAATACGGTAGATAACGTTATTCTATGCATGACATGGTAGATAGAGGGGAACACAAACTGTTCTAGAGCTTACATATGTTGCGTATCTTTACAGTCTTACTTATGGACCCTTTTTAATTTCCATTACCATAGGTTTCCTTTGTACCTTAGTGGTTATGATAATTTCATATACTTACCTTTAGACTTTATGCCACAAAAAACAAGGTTTAACTTACCATAACCTCCGCCCTTGCACATGGCAAACGCGGGCTAGACATTTGGCTCAGCGGCCCTGTATGCCGGGTATGCCAAGTGGGGGCTGATCCTGAACTGTTTTTAGAGCTTATATCTATTGCTCCGTGATGACTGAGTGAGGCGCCTTAGTGTTTATGCCACAAAAAACAAGGCTCAACTTACCATAACCTACGCCCTTGCATATGCCAAACGCGGGGTAGATGCTGGGCTCAGCCGCGCTGTTTGCCGGGTATGCCATGTGGGGGCTGATCTCGTATTGTTCTTTCATCTGAGGCTCCCACAGGAGCAAGTCGGAGTTGATTCGGTTGTAGACTATCTCGTACAGTTGCTTAGATCTGTTGGGACGAAATTGAGGATGTAGTGAGATTATGAAAATGTTTTTATTGGAAGAATCAGCTAAAATCATTACTTCTTCCTGACAGTTCTAGAGAAAAAAGAGAAAAGGAGTGCCATTTTACGTGATTTGTATCACTACGAAATGATGTACAGAAACAGGTTTGAAACAAGATGGCGCCAATCACTAGCATTTGTGTATCTAGGGTTATTTTCCAGGTGGACCATTAGGTCCACCTGGAAAATAACCCTAGTTGATACAGCTATCGCAGTATCAACTGCGATAGCTGGCAACACCAAATGTCTGTATGCAGTAACCCAACTTTCTGCCCGTCCATTCGTTTTTGTAATAACCCTGTTCTGCACGGAGAGTATTATTATTATTATTATTATTATTTATTGCACAAGAAACATTTAACAGGATGTGACATAAGCAATAACATGTACAAAGGCGAGCTTATCTCTGAAAGAGAGTAGGTCTACTTACTCAAGTTGTAAACTCAGCACGGGCAGGTTGAGTTCGAGGTGTATGGCGGAGTGCTCAACCGAATGACTCGTGAACTCCAACATCTCTTCCTCGTTGCCTGGTACTATCAGCTCTTCCGCTTCCCCTGCCGGACGAAATTAGACTTTAAAATTAATACAAGAGGTTTTTATTTCGCAGTGGGCGTTCACGGAGCGTTCAATCCGTTGAAACTAAAGTTTTTAAAAGGTTTTGTAGAGAACTTTATTTAAAAAGGAGAAAAAACACCGCTGCCAACAAACAATTACAAACTAAGAAGTTTGTATGCATCGTTTGATTATGCTTTGGTGTGGTAATGGTCCAACATACTGCAATCAAGTACTTCAGTACACTTGTGTTTTATAGAACTGTAGGTCTATGAAATGGCGCCCTGTTGGAGTACCGAAAGTATTCGACAAACATGTATCAACAATTTCTTGTCCACTGCTGGGGGACGGGTCTCTACCTGCATCGCAGGAAGGTTAGGCCTCGGGGGCCAAGTCCGGGTTGGTGGTCGATTGTAATACAGTGGCGGCTTTACTGTCAGAAGTTATCAAACCGCCTAAAAGGCCTCTGACGTGCCTTTACGAATGCCATTACAATGACAGCCGGCATCAACGGCTTGACGTGCCTTGCGGAGCACGAAAACATACCTTGAGGGTGATCCTCGTGTTTGGTGATGCTCTGGTGAGCAGTCTTCTTGTTACTGAACGGTGTCGGCTGAACGCTGTTCCGCAGGTTGTTCATGATGTGCATCGACGTGGTCATAGGGTTAGAGGCCGGCTCGAAGGTCTCGTCGTCGCTTAGAGGGTCAAACGGACCCTTCGGCGGTTTGCTGGGTTGGAAGGTCAGTGAAATCCTGTCGCAAAGAGTTTTTATTTATTTATTTACTTCATTACAGCACTAGTTAATTATTATTATCACAGTTATAACATTCACTTTCAGTCACTTTCTTTCTTTCTTTCTTTCTTTCTTTCTTTCTTTCTTTCTTTCTTTCTTTCTTTCTTTCTTTCTTTCTTTCTTTCTTTCTTTCTTTCTTTCTTTCTTTCTTTCTTTCTTTCTTTCTTTCTTTCTTTCTTTCTTTCTTTCTTTCTTTCTTTCTTTCTTTCTTTCTTTCTTTCTTTCTTTCTTTCTTTCTTTCTTTCTTTCTTTCTTTCTTTCTTTCTTTCTTTCTTTCTTTCTTTCTTTCTTTCTTTCTTTCTTTCTTTCTTTCTTTCTTTCTTTCTTTCTTTCTTTCTTTCTTTCTTTATAAATATTATTTATCTTAGGACAATAACGGGCTTATTTTATAGTAACATAACTTGGAGACAGGCATTATCATGTACAAACTCTAAAGAGAAAATAAAATCAAACTAACTTTGAAATACTAAAACCAAGCAAACAGAATATTGAAATTAGGCTGCCTGCAGACTGTATAGATTCCTGTGTGCTTACGAGTGTGAGTGGATGTTTTCTTTTCATTCGGTGGGAGTGCACACGTTTTTACGTTTATACGCCTCGTTCATCTAGCCTTTAAGGAGCTTAGCTACCAAGACAGAAGTCGTGGGTTCGATACCCACTGGGGCCCGCCATACGTTTGTACAAGCGGCCTCAGTCTGGGTGTATTTTTATGTTTGTGACATCCTTGCCTGGTTACAATAGTAGAGCGTGGCCAAGTTTGGGACCAGGTCAAGTGATTGTACTGTGTGAAAGTTATTATTATTACACGGTAAGCAGCTATAGCAAAAAAAGGTTCAAACTAAAGAGAACTTACGTCGGCAAAGTAGCGGCCGCACCTCTCAGCACATTGGTATCGAACGAATCATCCATACCAGCGCGGGCGATGTGAGTCCCTTGCGACGTGCCGTTCTCCTGTAGAAAAAGAATAGAAATCAATACATACACGTCGGGGAACGGAGGAATCTTGTAATGTAATTGGGACAACCAGATAGATAGATGGATATATCGGATAGATGTATGGATAGATAGATTAACAGTTCATAGTGTTGTTCAAGAGTCAGGGCACAGGCCATATTGTCAGAAATTTAATTTATTTGTGTTCAAATAAGCAATCCGTTATTTGACTGTATCAAATTTGACGCGATAAATATTTCCTGTTGTATTTAACGTAAGAAACTGAAATATATTTACTTTGCTAAGTAAGTATGTAGGATGGCTGCAAAATTTGCAAATTAAAAAAATATTTTCCCCGTTTTAATTGGGAACGGTGAAAACGCTATGCGCTATGTTGAAAGCATCTTTGGTTTGTAAACAAACATCTGTCAGCCAGAGCCAGTGGACATTGATTATTATAGGACTTACATCGAAGTGATCTTCACCTAAATACACCCGAGTTTCAGTCGATAAAGTATCGGGGTCTCTTTTGGCAAGTTTGAGCCAATTTTTTCTTATGTTTCTATAAACTCATTGCATGTAAACTCGATGAAATCATGGTTGCGTTGTTATTATTACGAAAGTTACGAATGTTAACTGCTGAATTTATCAAATATTAGTGTACTTATTTATACATGCTAAATATTAATTAAAATTTCAATAATTTTAAAATTGCTATGCCAATATCGGTAAAATTACGTTAGCACTACAATTTCATCTATGTAACATGATAATGTACTGTAATTTATGGCAATAAATGATTGATTGATTGTTATTTCACTATCCTTACAAATCACTCACAGATGTTGAATGTCAAACTTTGTTTACAAGTATTTAGGTCTTCAAACCATTGACAAAAATACCCGACTGCTTTTTTGGCTGTTTAGCAAAGCAAAGTTTTAAAATATATTTTTTTGTTGCTGTTAGGTCCTCAAAAAATATACTTATATATTTTTTGGTCTAATGGAAAAGATATTTACCATTTAAGACTTACTTGAAAAGAGAGTCAAATGGCGGATTATCTTATCTTATTATTACTTAGTACAGCTTGCAGGACCTTATGGAGGCATTAACCGCGGAGTGGCGCGGTTTTGGGAGCGAGATGTCTGAGGAGTCGACGCTTTCGACACGAAAGAAGAAGAAAAATCTTATGATTACTAAATTACATGTGGCGATGATGTGTGTGCATGCTTTAGATCACAACTTAGTAAATACATCATAGTACTATACTATTTTTATTTTTAATGCACTAACCCGTGCTAAGGACAAATTTAAAAACCTATTTAGAGGCTAAAAATTTCACCCATGCCGGGATTCGAACCCGCAACCTCTGGCTATCCGTGCCAGCGCTCTACCAATTGAGCTCAATTGGTAGAGCGCTGGCACGGATAGCCATGGGTGAAATTTTTAGCCTCTAAATAGGTTTTTTACATCATAGTACTACTTATAATTACCAATATCGAGTAATGGTTGTGATCTATTCTGTAAACCGAATAAATAAAATAAAATAGATAGAACAAATGTTTGTTGCAGGCTCAGAGAGTTGTATTCTATTATAATAAGATGATTATCTCTAATCATATAAAAGATGGTCAGAGTGGAATATATTTTCGTTGCTTTTTTCTACTACAAATTGTCTCGAAGGCAACGACTAACACAAAAACTTTCCAGGCCCAGCGTACAGGGACCGTCATAAGTTGCCAAGCAAAATCCCCCTCTACTCACATAATAATAAAGGTCTAGAGCGGTGGCTCGTAGCGTGACCGTGGTGGGCAGCTGCCTGGCGCTCGGAGTCTGCTGCGAGGTGACCAACACATCTTGGAACTTAAACAGCAAGTAGTCGGGCCTCACTCGCCGCACTTCGCGGTTGAGGGCGGGCCGCAGGTCCGCTATAGGGAACCTAGGAGAGTGCATTTGGAGTTTTAGACGTTTTTTTTTTGCATGTTTCGCTAGTTTCTCTTTAACAAAGTAACAATTCAAGTTTTGTTGAATTGTTATTTTGTCGTAGGCGTGTCCTAGACTGTAGTGTATTTTTTAACTTGTCAATGTTGTCACAGTGCATGGTAAAGATGTAGTACATGTATCTGTGTTGTGTTGACGACCTCTGTGTCGTAGCGGTAGCGCGTCTGCCTACCATGCAAGAGGTCCCGGGTTCAAATCCCGGCTAGGAACAAAAAAAAAGCCCAGGTCTTGGATGTTTACATGTTTGTGATGTCGTTGTTTCTGGTTCCCACGACACAGGGTATCCTAGTGTGGGGCCAGAAGCAATGTATGTGCTTGTATGTAAATATTATGTTATGTATGATTTACCTCAACACGGCGTCAATGTTGTCACACTGTAGGGTGCAGTTGAGGTGGGTATGCTGGGGCGGCGGCGCTGGGGCGGAGCCGGTGGCGGGCGTGGTTCGCCCCAGCACGCTGGCCGACATCCGCTCCAGCAACGTCAACTCCACGTCTACCGCGAACGGCATGCATTTTATGCTAGAAACGGGGGCGTTGTAAGGCTTACGTCGCCAACTTATTGTACTAAAACTTTCGTAAGCACGACACATTGTTCATTTGCAACCGGATCTACTCACCATGATGAAGCTCTGCGAATCAGAGCGAAGCTGGAGAGCCAATTCTCACTTCATTAGCAAATAAGTCGTATACGACTCTAAGGCTTATGACTTAGAATTCTACGTAAAAAGTCGAGCGACAGCCAAAATCTGTATTCTGAACGCCATGCTAGATTGAATTCGAATGGGAAAATAAATGTTTAATGACTCTGTTGAGTTACCTTATATTATTTTTATGCGACAAATGTCTAAGCCTTCGAATAGTTTTGCGTCTACGCTTTAAATTCGCATCGGCAATAATCGGCTCCCTGGTCGGACTCTTCCGACAAAAAAGACAAGTGAGTTTATGCGGTTGCAAATCAATAATACGTTGCCAAAACTCATCGATGCAGGTTCTTTATCTAGTGAATAGGTTTCGAAGTGTGGCGTCTACGTAGTAGTGAATGGGTAACGAAGTGTAACGTCAACACCAGCAGGTTCGTCGATACAGATTTGTGAACTAGTGAATGGGTATCGAAGTGTGACGTCTACACCAGCGGATTTGTCGATACCGATTCGTGAACTAGTGAATGGGTAAGGAATTGTGACTTCTACACCTGCGGGTTATTTAAGATTCACTTCATCCAACATATGAATACGCCACTCCTACGTAGTTATATATTAAACGGGTCTTATCGACATTATTTATTAAGTAAAACTTAATTACCTTACACTCGTTAAGTTAATTACGTTTTACCTAATAAATATTAAAAATATATAGCTACATACGAACACAGAACAAAAAAGATGTGATTTCTATTCTCCAACCGACCATCTTCCAGATACCACAATACTTACGTGATGTCAGTAGCAGGATGGATCAGTTTCTTCTCGCCGGTCAAGCGCGTGTATTTAAGCGTCTGTTTGAACGTGATCCTCACGTCGGGCTGAAGGGAGCTGGGCGGCGATTCACACTCCCCGTCCTCTTCGTCTGAAAATAATAATACTATCAGCCGAGTGTCTGAGGTACATACCGCTTGAAATTGCCAATCCGCGATGGGCACGCATGGTAATCAAGCGCGTACAGTGCTACACGAGAAATAAGTCTCGCGGATTTACCTGCGGAGATGACCAAATTTTGGATGTGCGGCAAGTTGATCGACCAATCAGATAGTTTCATTTTATGGCAGGCCGCGCGCCTTTGTTGCTATTGGTTGATTCAACGTCAACGATGCACGTGACTATTAGTTTGGCAATATTAGCGTGAGCGAAATAGGTAGCGCTCCTGCGGCAATCAATTCTGCACCTTAACCGTATCGGTTAAAGATCATGTTGAATGTACTTAAGCTTCGGGTACTTCCGTTACACTTCTTCCTAGTCTGCGCGAACGTAGATTCCCGAAGGGACTTTTATGATGTGTAGTACTGTAATGTCTCTTTGAGAGAAAACCGATGTCCTGCACTGAGACGTAAAGGCTACATAAAAAACCCACAAGTCATCATAATCACTATGTGCCTGTAGCAGACAGATTTACGCTACTGCCTACCTCACCGCGTGAGCCCGTGTGTCGTCACAGAGTGTGCGAGCGAGAGAGCGTCACACCATACTGGTTCAACAATCTACTAAGTGCGATCTTTCAATATTGCCGGTCCCGAGTTAGGACATGTTAAGATTCATGAAATGGTTACTTCTTTTACTCCCAGTTTCGCGTACACTAGCAGATGGTAAATCTACTGTAATCGGCTGTCAGATGACCAAACTCCATAAATATTGCTGCAAGAAGGTTTGTAGTATATTTATTTATATATTAAACGGGTCTAAGCGCGATTATTTATTAGGGAAAACGTAATTATTTTAATAATTAAGGTAATTACATCCCGAAACGACGGGAATTAAGGCTTAAATCCCGACGTTTCGGGAGAGTTAAAAGCGGATAATAAATAATCGCGATTAGACCCGTTTATCATGTTTATTTGTGGCATATTTGCGACTTATTAATGAAACGGAATTTTTACCTTCTGCGTTGAATCAGCCTCACGCACGATAGATCATCATTATAAACATCTCAAGTCATACGGACGTGTCACAAAAAACGTCCCACGAACACTCAGGTTTCCTAAGACAATTCACCGTGTTATTCGCGGTGAACAATACCGGTTCACGGTGAATAAATTTTGCTACAGTAATCTTAAATGCTTACTGTTATCCAGTTCTCCGATGAATGTTCTTATCAAAGCTTTTTTTTTGTATATATAATTATGTCCCACTGCAGGGCACATGTCTTCTTCCAGAGAGAGATTGGTGAGCACGCCCAAGCTACTGAGCTTGTTAAGCTATTATGTTTTGTTTTTTTCCTGGTGTCCATCACATTTCACATCACACTAATATTTTAAAGGCCAATGTTTGTGCTTGTTACTTCTTCACGTCTACACGGCTGAGGCGATTTTAATAAAATTTGGTATGGAGTTAGCTGACACCCTGGATTAACACATAGTTTACGTTTTACTGGTTTTACGGGAAAAATCTTTTAATGTTAATACACAGAAGCGCCCGTGGCCTAGCGGAACCGAGTGATTGGAATTAACCACTTGAGTTAAGCAACAGGCGCGGTCAGGTGCAAGATGGGTTACCGTCCCGTGACTACCGCTAGCAGCATTTATCCGAGCGCTTCCGTGCTTCGCAAGGCACTTTAAGCCGTTGGTGCCGGCTGTCATGTAATGGCAGTCGTTAAGCCATGTCGAAGGCCTTATGGGCGGCTTGATAACTTTCGACAGTAAGGCCCGCCACTGTTTACAATCCTCCAGCAACTCGGCCCCCGTGGTGGAGTATGGCCTAACCTTCCTGTGATGCAGTAAAGCACCCATGCCTCAGCAGTGGGGACATACAAGGGTTGATATTGATCGATCGTTAATACACAATTTATTTTCCCTAATAAATGTGCCGCTGTGCCCCGCAGCAAACACCGCGGGGCACAGCTTGTACAGTTTTTTTTCATACTAAAACAACCAGTCTTACAAAAAACATGTACCATAGTCTTAAAGATAGACCTATAGTCCTATTCTTATCTTAACTTCCTATTGAGAATCTATAGTACCTTTCCATTCGAACTGTATCAGGTCAAAGCTCTGCGGGCACTCAGTGTCGCTGTCGAAGGTGTTATAGAAGAGAGTCTCCCGCAACAAAAGGTGGGAGATGGAGCCTTCGCAGCTGGTTTGGCTGCCATGAGAGGTCGTCTTCTCACTACCGTCCAGGGTCAGAGCAGTCGTTATTAACCTGGAAGACACGACAGGGATCTTAAAACGGGTTGGTATACAAACCAGTTATGGTTTTAGGAGGTCCGAATCCATTCTTAATGTATGACAATTTTGTGTTGATTTAAATAAATAACCAGGGGTTAGTGAGTGAGATTCTTGAAAATACAACCAGAGACAAAACTACAGTCGTATTAATGTAAGCAATACGGCGACTTACTAACGAGAGGGTTGCGAGCTTGTACACGTTAATTCATTCAATTCTCAAATGAATCTGTCTTAGAAGCGAGCTCTTTCGTACACGTCGAGGACTCGCCGGACGCGATTCAATCATCCTTTTTCAAGGTCAATGAATCTTCTTCTTCTTATTGTGCCTCTCCGACTAGCGAAGGTTGGCAGTCAGCTCTGCATATTTCCCACTGTCCCTCGCAAGGCGGAAGAGCTCGGCAGCACTTGCGGTCCACTCCCGTGAGTTTCTCTTCTTCAGGCTATATTGGTCCAGTGCTGGACATAGCCCGCCCCTAATGAGCGCCATAGCGCAAGGTTGTGCCATCATTGAGGGGTAATGCCCATAATCCCCACGCTGGGCATGCGGGTTGGGGATCGCAGTTTGGTGGAATTGTACTGCAGGGGGCGCTGCTGCCCACCCCCCGGTTTGTGTCCCTTACTCGCCTTTTGCGATACCCGCGGGAAGAATTTGGCTTGGTGCTATTCTCTAGGCCGACACTACACAGCAGTAAGTTTCTCAACAAGGATTAAATGAATCAATGAAAGTCAATATCTTACCGCAGGTGGCTCCTGGAAGTGGCTTTGTCGAAGGTCTCATTAGTCAAGTCAAGGTCCCGTCTGGTATTCCCGCCCACGGCGAGAAGCCCCAGCGCCGCGAAGAACTCCTCAGACGCTTGCTGCATCTTCTTGGCGCTGGCCGGCGTCACACAGTCGGTGCCCAGGGGAACTGGCACCAGGATGTCCTGGAATATGATAAGGATCAGATTTGAACCTCTATTAGTGAAGAGATTTCTTTTACACGCGTTTTGCGCTTTTTTGCAATGTGCGCGTAGGTAACATTGATCGCAATTGAAGCAATAGGTGAAGTTTAATCGGGTATACTTGAAGGCAGTGGCTCGGTGACGCTGCAAGGCTTATAATCGCTTGGCTCCAGGTTAGTAAATAAGCTTTTACTTCTATCGCGTCACGATGTTCGTGCTTTTATAAAACGAAACGTAAACCTAGGAAAAAAACGTTTTTAGTTTGTCTCGGGTCTTAGATGTTATCTATGTATTTATTGTATTAACCGCCAGTTTCTCGTACACTAACATACTGTTAATCTACTGTTAACAGCTTGTTAGTAAATCGGTAAATCTATCGTCGAGTAAGCACCTGTAACACAAGTCATTTAGTTGTACTTAGTATGGGGCTAATGAGATCTGTGTAATATGTCCATGAATATTTATTTTACTTGCGACGCTCCTAAAAAATACCTCTTTAAGTAGTTTTTTTCTTATTTGCTCAGGTTATATAAAACTGGAGTTTAGTCTATATCGAATTTAGTTGTTTTAGAATTTAACTGTAAAACAAATGCGTGACAAAGTGGCGAAAAAATTATGCCTTGGATCCTGAATTTCATACCTAGAAAGCATTTTTATGTATACTTTAGAAATTACAAGAAAGTGCGTTTTGTTTTTACCTTATGTAATAGTATACAGGAACACGATGCCATTTTGATGTTGATGTGCGACACCTCCGCTGTAGGGTCACCATCAATTTGTGGAACTGCAAAAGTTATAGAATGTTAATAAAAATCTTCTTTTTCGTCGAAACCCTCTTAACAAAGCGGTCGTGGTACTCATGAAGACGAGTTATTATGGACTTAAGTTGCGTGTATCACAATGCTTCGCCGTTCTTCTCGGTAATATTTCTGTGTGCAGCGGTCTGATGAAAATGGACTTAGCTCAATCGGTCTATCATATTGGTACTGATAACATAACATTTACATACAGGCACATACATTGCTTCTGGCCCCGCGCTAGTTTACCCTGTGTCTTGGGAACTAGAAACAACATGTAAACATCCAAGAGCTGAAGTTTTTTTTTCCCGCCGGAGATCGAACCCGGGACCTCTTGCATGATAGGTAGATGCGACCGCTGCGCAAGAGGCCGTCATTACCGCGAGATCTGGTGCCCTCAAATTTTCCGTCGTGCGATGCGCTCAATGAAGTTATTGCCACGTCGGGATATTTACGTCCAAACATTTGTAGGATACTAACGATTTATAAAGTTGATTACCACAAAGTTTTTCTAGTATGGGGACTTTAGTGTGGAACTTGGTCTACATTATTAAATTACTTAATAAGTCCTAATTACTACACAATGCCAGAGCATCGGCAATCCAATTCAATTGACGACTTCTGTGGCGTAGCAAGAGGTCCCGGGTTCGAATCGCGGCTGGGGACAAAAAAAAAGCCCAGGTCTTACATGTTTGTGATGTCGTTGTTTCTGGTTCCCACGAGACAGGGTACCCTAGTGTGGGGCCAGAAGCAATGTATGAGCTTGTATGTAAATATTAGTTAGATTTAAGTTGATTACAAATTACATTATTTAACAGGTTAGATAAGCAGCTGTTTTGCTGGACATAGCCATCCTTTGGCTGATTTTTGGTGACGTCTCTTTAATGTGTATACTCTTTCATCCTTATGCAAATTCTTTGGACGGTAGTAAATTCGCTATCGTCAATCTGATTTACTTCGTCGATTGCGTCTTTCCACAAGACAAAATAGCCTCTAAGCCCAAAGCAACAAAGTTACCCTTCCTATTCCTCTTGATCCTCGGCTGCATCGCAGGCATGTGTACGCTAGACGTCATACTGGTGCTCATAGAGCTAGCTGATGAAGTGAAGCTGTCAGTGGCCGGGTTGGCTGCTGAAGTCATCGGATGGAAACGTTCTTCAGCGTTGCTGTCATCTACAGGGCAAGGGTAGGTTAGACCTTATTGTGGTTCTGCCGAAGACGAAATTGGCTTACTCGTAAGGCCGAGGAATAAAACTGGGAGTTCAAGCATAACGGCAACGGCCACGGACGAAAGAGACCGAAATCAAAATGTTTAAAAGTAGTTGGAATCGTGAAATGTCTCTATACTTCTTATCGCTGAAGAATTGAAAAGCTGGGCCAATGTAAGTCGGTCTCTTTTTTACACATATAATTTTTAGGTCAACGTGTGATTAGAGAACATGGATTGAAAGAGGATGCAGTGAACAAAATGGAGGAAGGAAAGTTGCATTGGTTTGGACATATGAGGAGAGGCTGATGGAAGAAAGATGGACAAATGAAACATACGAATGGGCGTGAGTGCAACTTCCAGAAAAGGAGATCTCAGGTGGATAGAAGTTAACCAAATAGGGGTGTATGTATTAACCAAGGGGAAGATAAGGAAGCATACTAAACAGGCGTGCGTGCGTGCAGATACTAATGAACGTGATGTCGATGAAGCGGAAGAGGTTTCGAAAGGATCGTGGCAGAAGGCAAACCCTGGTCTCTGTCTACCTCCAGGTTTACTGGCTTGAGTTTTTGTAGTAACACTTCTTTATGTATTGTGTTGCCTTCTTACGAGAATAACCTTGCGTAGATAGACAGAAAACGCCGAAAAGAGTGCCTCATTTTACTTTCAATCAATCAACTATTTTGCTTTGAGATAGTTTAATGATTTGTCAACTTTAAAAGTAGTTTTAGAGGCTGATAACTTTTGATTTATTTTTTTACTATTTACCGAAAAATATAAAGTACCTATGTAGTACTTCTTAATGATTCAAGATACTCATACATAGTTAAATATTAGACGGGTCTAATCGCGATTACTTATTAGGCAAAACATAATTACCCTACTTCCCGACGTCGTTTTACATCACAAATAATCGCGATTAGACCCGTTCAATATAAAGTATGGTTCATAGCCAATGAAAACTTTCAATGCCTTTGTTATGTATGATGCGAAATGAGAGTGTGAATTAGTTATCAGATGAGAAGTGACACAAAAATGCAGTTAAAGCAGAAACTAAATATTTGTGCTTATTTGGGAAAATTTTTTTTCTTCTCATCATCATCATCAACCCATTATGTCCCCACCGAGGGGCACGGGAGGAAGGTATATGCCATACTCCACCACGGGGGCCAAGTCCGGATTGGTGGTGGCTTGCAAGACTAGTCGCTGGTCTTACTGTCAGATGTTTTCAACCCGCCCTAAGGCCTCTGACTTGGCTTAACGACTGCCATTAGGCACATAGTTATACAGGGTGTCTCATTCAAATCGGTCAGTATGGGAAAGTCTGAAACTATAAGACAAACGAAGATCTATACAATTTTTATTTTTAATGCACTAACCCGTGCTAAGGACAAATTTAAAAACCTATTTAGAGGCTAAAAATTTCACCCATGCCGGGATTCGAACCCGCAACCTCTGGCTGCGGTTGAGGCCAGTGGTTGCGGGTTCGAATCCCGGCATGGGTGAAATTTTTAGCCTCTAAATAGGTTTTTAAACGAAGATCTGTTCTGAGGAACCATGTCATCGATTTTGATTACAAGAAAAACTGCATTCATACATTTTAAAATCATCTGTATTCTTATCGGGAATCGAACCCGGTTGTTTTGAAAAAAAAAATGTACACTATTTCTATTTAGATATCGATTGTGTAGGTCTTAAGCAGTAAATGTCTGTATGAAACATGATGGCTAAAATGAATAAAATGCATTCTTTTCACATACTTTAATTTATTTTAGTAGGTGCTCGAAGTGACCACCGACTTTTTAATACAATATTCAACACGTTTAGGTAACGATCTTACGATTGCATTTTGTATGAAAACAATGCATTTTATTCATTTTAGACATCATGTTTCATACAGACATTTACTGCTTAAGACCTACACAATCGATATCTAAATAGAAATAGGGTAGGTTTTTTTTTTCAAAACAACCGGGTTCGATTCCCGACCGGAGTACAGATGTTTTTTTAAAATGTATGAATGCGGTTTTTCTTGTTACAAAAATCGATGACATGGTTCTTCAGAACAGATCTTCGCATGTTTTATAGTTTCAGACTTTCCCATACTAACCGATTTGAATGAGACACCCTGTATATTAACGCGATTAGACCCGTTTAATATATAACTATTTTTGTTTTTGGTATCTTACAATAAAGAGTTCTAATGTAATAATTAAACTGCAAAATACTATTTTTTTAATGCACTAACCCGTGCTAAGGACAATTTCAAAAACCTATTTAGAGGCCAAAAATTCCACCCATGCCGGGACTCGAACCCGCGACCTCCTTCGACCTCGACCTTTTGAAATTGTCCTTAGCACAGGTTAGTGCATTAAAAAAAAAGTATAATCATGTGGGTACAGCGATATCATTCCTATGTAAAAACCTAACTGCAAAGTAGGTACTCGGGGCTGCAAGTGATGCAAATTACTTCAGCCACATGTCGCTGCCTGTACGTAATACCGAGAATATTGTAAGGTGTTCGAAATTTCACCGATGCCTGTGAGTCGCCCATTGGCTCAGTTGGCAGGGACGCTGGCACGGATAGCCGGAGGTCGCGCGTTTGAGTTCCAGCATAGGTGGATTTTTTTGGGCCTCTAAATAGGTTTTTGAAACTGCTAAATATTTTTTCGCAGTAAGCGGTTAGATGCCTAATCATGCACACCAAATCCAACTAGAATCCTGACGTTTGCGAAACTTTATATGGAATTTGACAGTTGGAATCGCGTAATATAGAGCTATTAAATCGTGCCCTTCCATCCAAATAAAAAAAAATGTCACACTAGCCAGTCAGCTCTTACCCAAGCTCTGTCCAGTCCACCCGGACATGCCGAAGTTGGCCTTGGTCGGTTCCAGACTGAAGTTCCTGAGTAGTTGCGCCTCGACGCGCTGAAAGTCCTCATGGACCATCGGTTTACACTGCATGTTGCCTCCTGATGGCCGGAGCGGGATGTTGCTGAAAGAAACGTGGAAAATTAGTTTCTGAAGAAAATTAGTAGTAAATAAACTAGTTTGTCTCGGGTCTTGGATGTTATCTATGTATTTATTGTATTAAATCTATCGTCGAGTTAGCACCTATAACACAAGTCATTTAGTTGTACTTAGTATAGGGCTAACGAGATCTGTGTAATATGTACATGAATATTTATTTATTATTTATTTATAGAGTGCCTTCTTGTATTCATGTTCTTCTTGTATTGCCCAAGCGTCAGCTAGCTGACGAACTTTGCCAGATTTGATTTGATATCAGCCCTTGTATGTCCCCACTGCTGGGGCACGGGTCTTTCTAAGCATCGCAGAAAGGTTAGGCCATATCCACGACGTTAAAAAACTGGCCAAGTGCGAGTCGCACTAAGGGTTCCGTACATATTCGCACTATTTTCCGAACTTCTCTCGCACTTTAAAGACAATTTTTTTAATGTATTAAATAAGACTGTATAGTTTGCCAAATTTCAACGGATACTTTCAGTACAGTAAATTTTTCTATTTAATGATTTTTGATTACCTTGGGTCACAATAAAATACGTTTCAGTTGCTGCATAAACGGCCGTAAATTTTTTGCTTCAACTTAGAAGGTTGATGCTTTCGCAAGTTCAAGGGACTGTAAATTTAAGTGTAAGGTATTCATTTCAACTCGATACCTCCACGCCTTTCCAAGCTGAAGGGTCTTGACAAACCTTATAGATGGGCAGACCCCATCTATAAGGGTTCCATTTTTCCTTTTGAGGCACGGTACCGTAAAAAGTAACATTTAAAACGAATTTTTAGCCTCTAAATAGGTTTTTTTAAAATGTCCTTAGCACAGGTTAGTGCATTAAAAAGAATATAATCAAGTGACATTAAGACAACCAAATGACAACGCTTAAATGTTTTACTCACCTTGTGTCCTCCAAATGAGGTTGGTTGAGTCCATCTACGAGCTCTAGTATTGTGTGCAATTGTCTCGGAGTCAAAAACAGGATGAGAGATCCTAACGTCAATTGGAGATCGACTTTGGGTCCCGTCGCCTCCTCGGAATTCTTAATTTTGAGTGACATCTCTTGTCTGCCAGTTAATTTTGCGAACAGTATGGGTTCGGGTTGGTTGGCTCGCTCCTCGGGCGTCACCTCTCTCTTGAAGACGTTCTCGGTCAGGACTTGTTCGACGACCTCGTTCTTGAACGGCTCCGGTTCGGCGTTGGTTATGACGCTCCTGGTTTCGTAGAACACGTCGGAGAGTGTACTCTGGAAGTTGATTTCTGACGCGTCGACTTGGCTGCCCTCCGATTTCTCTGGCTGCGACGACGCCGACTTTTCCATGACGAGACTGCGCGCCATCGTGCGCAGCTTTGAGGGAAACTCGTCCGTGTACAAAGTGATGCCCTCGAACATGAGTCGTTTGTTGATGTAGGTCGAGACGATGTACGTCTTCGGTTTCTCGGGATCGGTGACATCTGGCGGCGGCTCTGAACCGGCCTCGTCGTAGTAATTGATGCTGGTGGAAAAAATCCAAATTTAAAATTTTATGATGATTCAATCCATTATATGTTTCCACTGCAGCGGGTCCATATTGGCTCAACTAAAGTCTAACTTCCGAAAATGGTCTTACTAACGATTTGTACTCCGAATGTTCACTCTTCCGAAAATTTTGGTTCCTAATTTTTTCGTTCATACAATTTCTAGTACTACCGACGAAGATTATAACACTCTGGTTTCCGATTTTTTTTATTACTAATATTACTACTAAACTAATCTAAACTCCTAAGTTTTTTTTACCATAATGTTTTCATTCATAAAAATGTTTTTCATAATATTGTTACTCATATTATCGATAAGTTATAATTCTTATTTGTATGTATGGTATGTATTTACAGATTTTGATATCTTTGTTCAGTTGTTTTGCCCAGATGTCTATTTCGGTAGCAACACTGACCCCTACCATAATTTGACTTTTGGTTGGTATGTTTAGTTCCAAAGTAGTGTTTTTTTTGTAGTTTTTACATGTTCTAACCTAACCTACCTACTGCCCAGATGTTGATTTTGGTAGGAACACTGACCTAACAGTACCATAATTTGACTTTTGGTTGGTATATTTAATTCCAAAATAGTGTTTTTTGTTGTTTTACATGTTCTAACCTAACTCTACTGCCCAGATGTTAATTTCCGTAGAGTCATTGACCTAATAGTATCCTATTCTGACTTATAGGTAGGAAGGTTTCGTTCTGAAAACAGTATTTTTTTGTTGTTTTTACATGTTCTAACCTAACCTAACCTACCTACTGCCCTGATGTCGATCTCGGTGGCGGCATTGACCTAATTAATAAGTTCACAAAATGAATGTAGGTACCTATATAATGTAAAATTTTAGAATAAAAACAATTCTACTAACAAATAAATGATTTCGAATAATAGTGTAAAAACAGTTATTTTGAGAAAATATCGGAAAACAAATAGTAGTACAATAGATGTTTATTGTTACCGACATTATGAAGTTGGATGATTCGGAATTAATAACATTCGGAACAGAGTAGTTATTAATATTGATTGTTAGGATGAAAAATTATAGTAATAAAATTTTCGGAGTTACAATAATCGAGGTAGGAATCTTCGGTCAACTTTGGCGCACCCACTGCAGCGGTGGTAGCGGAGCGGTGTAGAACGCCGGCTTCTCGGGAGGTCATGGGTTCGAACCCCGGCATGTACCAATGACTTTGTTTTCTAAGTTATGTACATTTGTGAAATTATAGTAGCAATACTACTCGCTGACGGTGAAGGAAAACATCGTAAGGAAACCCTAGTGTGTAAAGTGTTAGCGTACCTCAGCGCTTGCTACGTACAATGGCCCAACTATGAGGCTAAGTGCGGAAATCTCAGGTCTAACTAACTATGTTTCCACTGCTGGGGCACGGATATCTTCCTTGCGATGCAGAGAAGGTTAGGCCATACTCCACCACGTCGGCCAAGTGGGGAATTGTAAGACAGTGGCGGACCTTACTGTCAGAAGTTAATAAGCCGCCTATAAGGACTATGACATGGCTTATCGACTGCTAGTACATGACAGCCGGCACCAACGGCTTAGCGTGCCTTGCGAAGCCAAGGATAACACTGAGTACTTATTTAGAGATCAGGGGGCGAGTCTCTAAAATGCATAGTTGGTCAATAGGCAATACACTCTCGGTAGTCAAGTAGCCAATCGCATTGCCATGGTATAATCTGTGCTACTTAACTCGGCACCTCGCGCGATTCGATCTTCTTCGCGAGATGCCTATTCAATTTGCGTGGTTTATACCCTTTGACTGAAATTGTACTTTGCAAAGAAAAAAATGTTATTTACCTCAATTTGGTATTCTACAAAGCAATACCAGTACAATTTCAGTCAAGGGGTATAAACCACGCAAATTGAATAGGCATCTGTCGCGAGGAGCAAATTGTTATTTACCTCAATTCGGTAGTCTACAAAGCAATACCAGTACAATGTAGTTGATTGTAGGACAAGTTGATTCAACTTAAAAATAAGTATGCATGTAAAGTATTCCATTGCAACCCCAGTGCATTACATATCCATTTGTGGGGGGTATTATTTCGTCGACAAGCAGCAATTGCCATGGAGCTCAGTCTTTCTCTCTCTCTATGTGTTCCTCTTAAGGAGAAAACGTGTGCTGAGCGGTGTCGTTATACTTATTGAGAGTATAATATTTATCCATTAAGATTTGAAGTATCTTTTATCTAGTCAAGGTTGCATGAAACAGAATCGTGTGTGCATACTAATGAGTTCCTTGTCTATTAATCTATTGTAATGGACGTATCAACAAATATATTACACGTAAAGTTGTTGTACTCACTGTTTTATGTGTATTTCCAAAGCTGTGCCTCTGTCGCTGTTCTTTGGCACGTGTTCTATTCTTATTTTTGTGTTCACGAACCTTATTTTGACTCTGCTTAGGACTGAAAACGAAAAAATAAATACACTTCTGATAGATATATCAAATCACATGGTGTATGAAAATTCGAAAAGAGGAGGTGCTAATAGTATTGACGAATTCTAGTATTTTTCTCGAACTAAAATCCCCACTTTAGGATAGTCCTACAACTATTACAAATGTGACAATTTGTGAAGATGTTAAAGGATGTTTCTTAAGCAATCATGCGATACGGCTGCACAGAGTTACATGAAACTTGTCATACAGACAAAGATCTGAATTGTGACATAGGATAAATTGATATGCCCGTAATGCGTTCCCAGGAAGGTTAGGCGATACTCCAACACGGGGGCCAAGTCCGGTTTGGTAGAGGATTGTAAGACAGTGGCGGGCCTTACTGTCAGAAGTTATCAAACCGCCCATAAGGCCTCCGACATGGCTTAACGACAGCCATTACATGAAAGCCGGCACAAACGGCTTAACGTGCCTTGCGAAGCACGGAAGCGCTCGGAAAAATGCCACTAGCGGTAGTAACGGGAAGGTCACCCATTCAGTACCTGACCGCGCCTGTTGTTGCTTAACTCCGTGATTGTTGAACCGAGTGATTGATTCCAATCACTCGGTTCAACTAGGCCACGAGTGTGTGAAAGTTATTACCTCTTTATGACATGACAATGATGTCTGAAACTAAAGCCAGTAGGTACAATTCAAGAGTTCCATGTTTTATTATAATTATGTAAACTCTATTACACTATTTTTTATTTTTAATGCACTAACCCGTGCTAAGGAACAAATTTAAAAACCTATTTAGAGGCTAAAAATTTCACCCATGCCGGGATTCGAACCCGCAACCTCTGGCTATCCGTACCAGCGCTCTACCAATTGAGCCAATGGGCGACTCACAGCATCAGTGAAATTTTGAACCTCTTTACAATATTCTCTGTATTACGTACAGGCAGCGACATCTGACTTAAGCAAATTGCATTACTTACAGCCCCGACTACCTACTTTGCAGTTAGGTTTTAACATCGGAACGATATCACTGTACCCACATGATTACACTATTTTTTATTTTTAATGCACTAACCCGTGCTAAGGAACAAATTTAAAAACCTATTTAGAGGCTAAAAATTTCACCCATGCCGGGATTCGAACCCGCAACCTCTGGCTATCCGTACCAGCGCTCTACCAATTGAGCCAATGGGCGACTCACAGCATCAGTGAAATTTTGAACCTCTTTACAATATTCTCTGTATTACGTACAGGCAGCGACATCTGACTTAAGCAAATTGCATTACTTACAGCCCCGACTACCTACTTTGCAGTTAGGTTTTAACATCGGAACGATATCACTGTACCCACATGATTACACTATTTTTTATTTTTAATGCACTAACCCGTGCTAAGGAACAAATTTAAAAACCTATTTAGAGGCTAAAAATTTCACCCATGCCGGGATTCGAACCCGCAACCTCTGGCTATCCGTACCAGCGCTCTACCAATTGAGCCAATGGGCGACTCACAGCATCAGTGAAATTTTGAACCTCTTTACAATATTCTCTGTATTACGTACAGGCAGCGACATCTGACTTAAGCAAATTGCATTACTTACAGCCCCGACTACCTACTTTGCAGTTAGGTTTTAACATCGGAACGATATCACTGTACCCACATGATTACACTATTTTTTATTTTTAATGCACTAACCCGTGCTAAGGAACAAATTTAAAAACCTATTTAGAGGCTAAAAATTTCACCCATGCCGGGATTCGAACCCGCAACCTCTGGCTATCCGTACCAGCGCTCTACCAATTGAGCCAATGGGCGACTCACAGCATCAGTGAAATTTTGAACCTCTTTACAATATTCTCTGTATTACGTACAGGCAGCGACATCTGACTTAAGCAAATTGCATTACTTACAGCCCCGACTACCTACTTTGCAGTTAGGTTTTAACATCGGAACGATATCACTGTACCCACATGATTACACTATTTTTTATTTTTAATGCACTAACCCGTGCTAAGGAACAAATTTAAAAAACCTATTTAGAGGCTAAAAATTTCACCCATGCCGGGATTCGAACCCGCAACCTCTGGCTATCCGTACCAGCGCTCTACCAATTGAGCCAATGGGCGACTCACAGCATCAGTGAAATTTTGAACCTCTTTACAATATTCTCTGTATTACGTACAGGCAGCGACATCTGACTTAAGCAAATTGCATTACTTACAGCCCCGACTACCTACTTTGCAGTTAGGTTTTAACATCGGAACGATATCACTGTACCCACATGATTACACTATTTTTTATTTTTAATGCACTAACCCGTGCTAAGGAACAAATTTAAAAACCTATTTAGAGGCTAAAAATTTCACCCATGCCGGGATTCGAACCCGCAACCTCTGGCTATCCGTACCAGCGCTCTACCAATTGAGCCAATGGGCGACTCACAGCATCAGTGAAATTTTGAACCTCTTTACAATATTCTCTGTATTACGTACAGGCAGCGACATCTGACTTAAGCAAATTGCATTACTTACAGCCCCGACTACCTACTTTGCAGTTAGGTTTTAACATCGGAACGATATCACTGTACCCACATGATTACACTATTTTTTATTTTTAATGCACTAACCCGTGCTAAGGAACAAATTTAAAAACCTATTTAGAGGCTAAAAATTTTACCCATGCCGGGATTCGAACCCGCAACCTCTGGCTATCCGTACCAGCGCTCTACCAATTGAGCCAATGGGCGACTCACAGCATCAGTGAAATTTTGAACCTCTTTACAATATTCTCTGTATTACGTACAGGCAGCGACATCTGACTTAAGCAAATTGCATTACTTACAGCCCCGACTACCTACTTTGCAGTTAGGTTTTAACATCGGAACGATATCACTGTACCCACATGATTACACTATTTTTTATTTTTAATGCACTAACCCGTGCTAAGGAACAAATTTAAAAACCTATTTAGAGGCTAAAAATTTCACCCATGCCGGGATTCGAACCCGCAACCTCTGGCTATCCGTACCAGCGCTCTACCAATTGAGCCAATGGGCGACTCACAGCATCAGTGAAATTTTGAACCTCTTTACAATATTCTCTGTATTACGTACAGGCAGCGACATCTGACTTAAGCAAATTGCATTACTTACAGCCCCGACTACCTACTTTGCAGTTAGGTTTTAACATCGGAACGATATCACTGTACCCACATGATTACACTATTTTTTATTTTTAATGCACTAACCCGTGCTAAGGAACAAATTTAAAAACCTATTTAGAGGCTAAAAATTTCACCCATGCCGGGATTCGAACCCGCAACCTCTGGCTATCCGTACCAGCGCTCTACCAATTGAGCCAATGGGCGACTCACAGCATCAGTGAAATTTTGAACCTCTTTACAATATTCTCTGTATTACGTACAGGCAGCGACATCTGACTTAAGCAAATTGCATTACTTACAGCCCCGACTACCTACTTTGCAGTTAGGTTTTAACATCGGAACGATATCACTGTACCCACATGATTACACTATTTTTTATTTTTAATGCACTAACCCGTGCTAAGGAACAAATTTAAAAACCTATTTAGAGGCTAAAAATTTCACCCATGCCGGGATTCGAACCCGCAACCTCTGGCTATCCGTACCAGCGCTCTACCAATTGAGCCAATGGGCGACTCACAGCATCAGTGAAATTTTGAACCTCTTTACAATATTCTCTGTATTACGTACAGGCAGCGACATCTGACTTAAGCAAATTGCATTACTTACAGCCCCGACTACCTACTTTGCAGTTAGGTTTTAACATCGGAACGATATCACTGTACCCACATGATTACACTATTTTTTATTTTTAATGCACTAACCCGTGCTAAGGAACAAATTTAAAAACCTATTTAGAGGCTAAAAATTTCACCCATGCCGGGATTCGAACCCGCAACCTCTGGCTATCCGTACCAGCGCTCTACCAATTGAGCCAATGGGCGACTCACAGCATCAGTGAAATTTTGAACCTCTTTACAATATTCTCTGTATTACGTACAGGCAGCGACATCTGACTTAAGCAAATTGCATTACTTACAGCCCCGACTACCTACTTTGCAGTTAGGTTTTAACATCGGAACGATATCACTGTACCCACATGATTACACTATTTTTTATTTTTAATGCACTAACCCGTGCTAAGGAACAAATTTAAAAACCTATTTAGAGGCTAAAAATTTCACCCATGCCGGGATTCGAACCCGCAACCTCTGGCTATCCGTACCAGCGCTCTACCAATTGAGCCAATGGGCGACTCACAGCATCAGTGAAATTTTGAACCTCTTTACAATATTCTCTGTATTACGTACAGGCAGCGACATCTGACTTAAGCAAATTGCATTACTTACAGTGAAATTTTTAGCCTCTAAATAGGTTTTTAAATTTGTTCCTTAGCACGGGTTAGTGCATTAAAAATAAAAAATAGTGTAATCATGTGGGTACAGTGATATCGTTCCGATGTTAAAACCTAACTGCAAAGTAGGTAGTCGGGGCTGTAAGTAATGCAATTTGCTTAAGTCAGATGTCGCTGCCTGTACGTAATACAGAGAATATTGTAAAGAGGTTCAAAATTTCACTGATGCTGTGAGTCGCCCATTGGCTCAATTGGTAGAGCGCTGGTACGGATAGCCAGAGGTTGCGGGTTCGAATCCCGGCATGGGTGAAATTTTTAGCCTCTAAATAGGTTTTTAAATTTGTTCCTTAGCACGGGTTAGTGCATTAAAAATAAAAAATAGTGTAATCATGTGGGTACAGTGATATCGTTCCGATGTTAAAACCTAACTGCAAAGTAGGTAGTCGGGGCTGTAAGTAATGCAATTTGCTTAAGTCAGATGTCGCTGCCTGTACGTAATACAGAGAATATTGTAAAGAGGTTCAAAATTTCACTGATGCTGTGAGTCGCCCATTGGCTCAATTGGTAGAGCGCTGGTACGGATAGCCAGAGGTTGCGGGTTCGAATCCCGGCATGGGTGAAATTTTTAGCCTCTAAATAGGTTTTTAAATTTGTTCCTTAGCACGGGTTAGTGCATTAAAAATAAAAAATAGTGTAATCATGTGGGTACAGTGATATCGTTCCGATGTTAAAACCTAACTGCAAAGTAGGTAGTCGGGGCTGTAAGTAATGCAATTTGCTTAAGTCAGATGTCGCTGCCTGTACGTAATACAGAGAATATTGTAAAGAGGTTCAAAATTTCACTGATGCTGTGAGTCGCCCATTGGCTCAATTGGTAGAGCGCTGGTACGGATAGCCAGAGGTTGCGGGTTCGAATCCCGGCATGGGTGAAAATTTTTAGCCTCTAAATAGGTTTTTAAATTTGTTCCTTAGCACGGGTTAGTGCATTAAAAATAAAAAATAGTGTAATCATGTGGGTACAGTGATATCGTTCCGATGTTAAAACCTAACTGCAAAGTAGGTAGTCGGGGCTGTAAGTAATGCAATTTGCTTAAGTCAGATGTCGCTGCCTGTACGTAATACAGAGAATATTGTAAAGAGGTTCAAAATTTCACTGATGCTGTGAGTCGCCCATTGGCTCAATTGGTAGAGCGCTGGTACGGATAGCCAGAGGTTGCGGGTTCGAATCCCGGCATGGGTGAAATTTTTAGCCTCTAAATAGGTTTTTAAATTTGTTCCTTAGCACGGGTTAGTGCATTAAAAATAAAAAATAGTGTAATCATGTGGGTACAGTGATATCGTTCCGATGTTAAAACCTAACTGCAAAGTAGGTAGTCGGGGCTGTAAGTAATGCAATTTGCTTAAGTCAGATGTCGCTGCCTGTACGTAATACAGAGAATATTGTAAAGAGGTTCAAAATTTCACTGATGCTGTGAGTCGCCCATTGGCTCAATTGGTAGAGCGCTGGTACGGATAGCCAGAGGTTGCGGGTTCGAATCCCGGCATGGGTGAAATTTTTAGCCTCTAAATAGGTTTTTAAATTTGTTCCTTAGCACGGGTTAGTGCATTAAAAATAAAAAATAGTGTAATCATGTGGGTACAGTGATATCGTTCCGATGTTAAAACCTAACTGCAAAGTAGGTAGTCGGGGCTGTAAGTAATGCAATTTGCTTAAGTCAGATGTCGCTGCCTGTACGTAATACAGAGAATATTGTAAAGAGGTTCAAAATTTCACTGATGCTGTGAGTCGCCCATTGGCTCAATTGGTAGAGCGCTGGTACGGATAGCCAGAGGTTGCGGGTTCGAATCCCGGCATGGGTGAAATTTTTAGCCTCTAAATAGGTTTTTAAATTTGTTCCTTAGCACGGGTTAGTGCATTAAAAATAAAAAATAGTGTAATCATGTGGGTACAGTGATATCGTTCCGATGTTAAAACCTAACTGCAAAGTAGGTAGTCGGGGCTGTAAGTAATGCAATTTGCTTAAGTCAGATGTCGCTGCCTGTACGTAATACAGAGAATATTGTAAAGAGGTTCAAAATTTCACTGATGCTGTGAGTCGCCCATTGGCTCAATTGGTAGAGCGCTGGTACGGATAGCCAGAGGTTGCGGGTTCGAATCCCGGCATGGGTGAAATTTTTAGCCTCTAAATAGGTTTTTAAATTTGTTCCTTAGCACGGGTTAGTGCATTAAAAATAAAAAATAGTGTAATCATGTGGGTACAGTGATATCGTTCCGATGTTAAAACCTAACTGCAAAGTAGGTAGTCGGGGCTGTAAGTAATGCAATTTGCTTAAGTCAGATGTCGCTGCCTGTACGTAATACAGAGAATATTGTAAAGAGGTTCAAAATTTCACTGATGCTGTGAGTCGCCCATTGGCTCAATTGGTAGAGCGCTGGTACGGATAGCCAGAGGTTGCGGGTTCGAATCCCGGCATGGGTGAAATTTTTAGCCTCTAAATAGGTTTTTAAATTTGTTCCTTAGCACGGGTTAGTGCATTAAAAATAAAAAATAGTGTAATCATGTGGGTACAGTGATATCGTTCCGATGTTAAAACCTAACTGCAAAGTAGGTAGTCGGGGCTGTAAGTAATGCAATTTGCTTAAGTCAGATGTCGCTGCCTGTACGTAATACAGAGAATATTGTAAAGAGGTTCAAAATTTCACTGATGCTGTGAGTCGCCCATTGGCTCAATTGGTAGAGCGCTGGTACGGATAGCCAGAGGTTGCGGGTTCGAATCCCGGCATGGGTGAAATTTTTAGCCTCTAAATAGGTTTTTAAATTTGTTCCTTAGCACGGGTTAGTGCATTAAAAATAAAAAATAGTGTAATCATGTGGGTACAGTGATATCGTTCCGATGTTAAAACCTAACTGCAAAGTAGGTAGTCGGGGCTGTAAGTAATGCAATTTGCTTAAGTCAGATGTCGCTGCCTGTACGTAATACAGAGAATATTGTAAAGAGGTTCAAAATTTCACTGATGCTGTGAGTCGCCCATTGGCTCAATTGGTAGAGCGCTGGTACGGATAGCCAGAGGTTGCGGGTTCGAATCCCGGCATGGGTGAAATTTTTAGCCTCTAAATAGGTTTTTAAATTTGTTCCTTAGCACGGGTTAGTGCATTAAAAATAAAAAATAGTGTAATCATGTGGGTACAGTGATATCGTTCCGATGTTAAAACCTAACTGCAAAGTAGGTAGTCGGGGCTGTAAGTAATGCAATTTGCTTAAGTCAGATGTCGCTGCCTGTACGTAATACAGAGAATATTGTAAAGAGGTTCAAAATTTCACTGATGCTGTGAGTCGCCCATTGGCTCAATTGGTAGAGCGCTGGTACGGATAGCCAGAGGTTGCGGGTTCGAATCCCGGCATGGGTGAAAAAAATTTTTAGCCTCTAAATAGGTTTTTAAATTTGTTCCTTAGCACGGGTTAGTGCATTAAAAATAAAAAATAGTGTAATCATGTGGGTACAGTGATATCGTTCCGATGTTAAAACCTAACTGCAAAGTAGGTAGTCGGGGCTGTAAGTAATGCAATTTGCTTAAGTCAGATGTCGCTGCCTGTACGTAATACAGAGAATATTGTAAAGAGGTTCAAAATTTCACTGATGCTGTGAGTCGCCCATTGGCTCAATTGGTAGAGCGCTGGTACGGATAGCCAGAGGTTGCGGGTTCGAATCCCGGCATGGGTGAAATTTTTAGCCTCTAAATAGGTTTTTAAATTTGTTCCTTAGCACGGGTTAGTGCATTAAAAATAAAAAATAGTGTAATCATGTGGGTACAGTGATATCGTTCCGATGTTAAAACCTAACTGCAAAGTAGGTAGTCGGGGCTGTAAGTAATGCAATTTGCTTAAGTCAGATGTCGCTGCCTGTACGTAATACAGAGAATATTGTAAAGAGGTTCAAAATTTCACTGATGCTGTGAGTCGCCCATTGGCTCAATTGGTAGAGCGCTGGTACGGATAGCCAGAGGTTGCGGGTTCGAATCCCGGCATGGGTGAAATTTTTAGCCTCTAAATAGGTTTTTAAATATGTAAACTCTGTTAATTAAGGACTATACTATTTTTAATGCACTAACCCGTGCTAAGGACAATTTTATTTTCGAACCTCTTTACAATAATCTCTGTATTACGTACAGATCAGCCAGATGTCGCTGCCTGTACGTAATACAGAGAATATTGTAAAGCGGTTCGAAATTTCACCGATGCCGGTGAGTCGCCCATTAGCTCAGTTGGAAAGAGCGCTGGCACGGATAGCCAGAGGTCGTGGGTTCGAATCCCGGCATGGGTGGAATTTTTAGCCTCTAAATAGTTTTTTTATAATTAAGGACTTTGAAATAAATTTGTTTGGAGTTTTCTTTGTCCATTTTTTCTCCAAAATTATCCAGATTTAATTTTGAAATTGACACTAGTTTCAATTGTAACGTTCATTAATCCGCAGTTTCTGGCCTACCTTTAATAAAACGTTTTCATTTTTCTTTCTATTTCTATTTATGTCCGTTGCAAACTCACTCGAGTCGATGGCGTGCGCGAAAATCTCGACGCCTTCGACGGGACGCGCGTCAGTCGGCCCGTCCTCCTGCTGCAGACACTCTTCCGCCAGTTGCATGGACGACGACATGGATGACCACATCGACTCCAGCATCGACGACGCTGCGGGACAGACGATGGCGTCGCACTCACGTTTTTCGGCCATGTTATTGCGGCCTCGTTATTACTGGCCTAGTTTTTTTTGGCATGCCATTATTTAAGTAGCACTTTACAAATAATCCTGACGTGTATGTTTGCTACATATGGATTATTCTTAAACGGTTTAAGCTTGCGTATGATTTTGTATCGGAAGAAAAAAACATTATAGTACATTAGCCATTTAAAACCCAGCACATTGCACAGCGCGCATGTGACGTCCTTTATTCCTTAGTCCTTTATTTTTGTAAATAGTTTGTAATAAAATAACTTTAGGAACGTAATCAATCTCTGTCTGAATTGAAAAAATATTAGGCAGAAAGACATGGAACTCCTCTCGTGAGTTGTGAATTACGTAATTAATGACAGATAAAACAATAACACAGTACCGTACAATTTTCTTCTGTGGAAGATGCTGTATTAATAAGAGTCTAAACTCATAAATATAAAGACAATGAAATCAGTAGCTGTAAAAATACAAAGGACTCACCTGGCTCTGCCCGTACTTTGGGCTGGACGGTAAGACAGAGGCCGTTGACCTCCACCACAGAGTCATCCTTCAGCAGAGTAGACCACGGTATAGTCACCGTGATCTCCCGCATGTAACCATCCACTATCTCCAGTGGCCAGTTCTGTGAGTCGCCGAGTACATTGAGTGCCTGAAAAATATACGAAAAAATAAAAACTCTTAAATGGTATCAACACTTTGTATGTCCCCATTGCTTGGGCACAGGTCTCTACTTGCAACGCAGGAAGGTTAGGCTATACTCCACTACGGGGGCCAAATCTGTTTTAGTGGAGGATTATAAGGCAATGGCGGGCCTTACTGTCAGACGTTATTATGCCCATAAGGCCTCAGACATGGCTTAAAGATAAAGATAAAAAAAAGATAATTCATTTCAAAAACATTTTACAGTGACTTTATTTCTAAGGCAGTGGTACCCTTAACGACTGCCATTACTTAACAGCCGGCACAAACGGCTTAACATGCCTTGCGAAGCACGGTTACAGGATAGTCACCCATCCAACACCTTACCGCACCTATTGTTGAAAACCCACCGCAGGAATGCACGAGACCTGGCCATAGGTAAAACTCGTGGCTCCAAAATCGAGTGGTTCAACCCGAGCAAGTTAGAAGTCATCAGAGACACAACATCACGGGGCGAAATAGCTACAATGATGGCCGACCACCGATAGGAGATGGCACCAAAAGAATCAGAAGGCTCTAAGTAATGCTTTAGCGGAATCGTGTTTTTATTAAAGAATAAGGATTTTATTTTATGTAAGGTGAAGAAACAGATACAAGTACAGGTAAAATTTGAAAACAAACAGATGTAAATATAATAAGAACTGTATTTGCACGAATATTTACTCGTTTAATTTTACATTTTAGAATTTTCCGACGTTTCGGCACTTTTGCAAGTACCGTGGCCCCAGAAGACTTAAGCCGCGTTTTCACGGTTTTAGTACGCTCGGACCGAGTGCGCCATCCGAGTAAACTAATGCTTCTGATTGGACGGTTTTTCGTAACAACACGAAAATAGCCAATCAGAAGCATTAGTTTACTCGGATGGCGCACTCGGACCGAGCGCACCAAGACCGTGAAAACCTGGCTTTAGGTGACAGGCGTCTTTTTTAAGCATTCTCGGCAAAAAATACAAAAAAAAATTATGAAGTACATTCCAAAATAGGCAAACCAATTATTTTATCAACAATATTGATTATTAGTAATTGAAATTAAAATTAAATCTATAAACCAATTATTTTACATGAACTCAAAAATATTTATGTAAATAGACATGAAGTACGTACTGCATCCTAAGACCTCCATACTGAGCAGTAACATAATATTAATAATAAAAAAGTGATGGTAAAACCATAGATACTGTAAATTAGTACTATCTAGCAAAAGGTTCCTCTACAACTTAGTTTGAGCTTACAAATTTCTTATATGCAATTTTATATGCAAACAAAAAAAGGGAAAAGAATGTGCAAGCGAGAGGCAAGCTCTTAATTCCTCTGCTACTAAAATGGGTGAAAAGTCTTTTCTCTGTAAGTCCTAAGGATAGGTATTTGACTTAAGACGACTTTTGAATAGAAACTAGATTTTAATGGATTTAAAAGGTGTACAAAACAGATGCTTCCGCTACGCGTTAATAAATCTTACAAAAGTGGCCGGTAGGCCGCGCAACGATCGTATAGAGAACGCCTAAAATAAAGATAATAGCAATTACTTCACTATTGTATTTGGCAGGCGCCAACATGGGATAGTTTGTACATATGTTTCATTGTTGGAGTGGAGGAGGAGTAGAGAAGGAGTGGCATGCTTAGGGAGCGACATACATCCGGCCTTAGATGAATACGGGGAGATACACTGTAGATCATGCTAGGTCAGCGTGCCAAACCGCTGCGCCACCTAGGCCGTCAAAATAAAAGATATGTAGTATATATCTTTTATTTTGACGGCCTAGGTGGCGCAGCGGTTTGGCACGCTGATTGTAAAGCCAAAGGTCTCGGGTTCCATCCCTGGCCGGGTCAAACTAGGAAACAAATTTTTCTAGTTTGTCTCGGTTCTTGGACGGTATCTATGTATTTATTGTATAAAATCTATGGTCGAGTTAGCACCTGTAGCACAAGTCATTTAGTTGTACTTAGTATATGGCTAATGAGCCTGTGTAATATGTCCATGAATATTTATTTATTTAGCCAAATCAAACACAAAGTTGTGGGCATAGCTAATCTAGCATTCAATTACAATTAAATCCTGTTGATTGGTCATCACTTGATAATGGCAGTACCAATTTGTTTTTTTAACATTAGTGAACACTTTTTTTATTAGAGATTAATTCTATTCCCTGAAGCCTGACTCCGTGAATTAAATTTACTGAGAATAGATCAAGTCTAGTCGCAAGTAAACAGGATTAATAGGGATATAGAAAAATTTGCATATAGGCTTAGTCCAGCAGCTAAAATGCAGTTAAAAATAGGGAACTAACTGACGTCGCAACTGCGAAGTTTATTTTAGTTACTTCCATAGTGTTATGTCCTATGGCATACTACTGTGGGGAGGGGCTGCAGATATTGAGACCATCTTTGTCTTGCAGAAGAGAGCAATCAGATTCATTTATAAGCTATTCAGTAGAGATTCGTTAAGAGATTTCTTTAAAGAAACTAACATACTGACAGTTGCCAGTCAGTATATATATATGAAAACATTATTTACGTCAGGAAAAGTATCAGTGACTTTAACACTTTGGGTAGCCAACACAATGGAAATACTAGAAATAAATGTAAACTTTCGTTCTCACTATTTAGGCTGGCAAAAGTTAATACATCCTTCATGGGGCATTGTATACACTTTCTACAATAAAATCCCTGAAGATATATTAAGCTTGCCTGAAACGCATTTTAAAAAATATGTTAAGTACAGTTTAGGTATGCCAAAAGGGCTACTATAAAATAAAGGATTATTTAGACGACAATGATGTCTGGAATCCAAGCCAGTACAATGAATGAGTTCTATGTTTTATAATAATTATGTAAACTATGTTAATTACTTAAGGACTTTGAAAGGACTAAGTTTGGAGTTTTTTGTCCATTTTTTCTCCAAAATTATCTAGAATTTGAAATGGACACCTAGTTTGATAAATTATGAAAGCTAGCTGCTCTGAATCTCCAAGGTTGGCTGGAAGAAATCTCTTACAAAGATAAGCTCACCTTTGAACATGTTATTTCTTATGTAATGTCCTATTTAATGTTTTGTGTACATATATGAAAGAATAATATAATATGAAAATTCAAAGAACAAAAATTTCTTTGCTATGAGATTTTGCGAGTCAGCATTGCTACAGCGGAGGGGCGGAGCAGTAGATCACAAGCTTCTCAATGGGTATGGTCTCATTTGTTTTAGATCCCAGCGTGTACCAATGACTTTTATTTCTAAGTTATGTATGTAAATTTGTGAGGTTATAGTAGCAATACCACTATCTAACAGTGTAGAAAAATATTGTGAGGAAACCATACTGTCTGAAGTGTTAACATATCTCTGCGTTTGCTACTAACAAAGGCCTACCAATTAGTACTGTCTAACGTAAAGTCAGAGCGAATGTGTTGTTATTGTGAATGTGAAAATTAGCCATAATGTATACATTACTTTAGAATGTTGTTTTAAATCTATGTGAGCAACTAGGTACACAACAAATGTACTACTTATGTTGACCCTGAAATACATTTGTTATCTAACTCACAAGACAAGCTACAAGGTCAACGCTAAGCATTTGGCCACATAGCAGGAGGTTTTTATTTACTTTATGGCCCAACATCGGACTAGCTGTCCGATGTTGGGCCATAAAATAATATCCATCAGAGACATAAACTTTAGAATAGAGTATAATAGGGTAATTTAGTCAAAATTATATATTCTCCTAACTGCCCCCATTTCCTCAAAATAAAATAAAGAGTTTACATGAAGGTAGGTAAGAAACCATATTTTAAAATGAAATTGTTACAACCTACTTAAAAACCAAATTATAATTTTTTCATGATACCCCTCATTTAACAAAATAATTTAAATTTTTCACTTGAAGGTAGTTGGGATTCCTAGGACTAGGGTCGTTATTTTAAATAGTTACGACCGTTCGAATTTAAATTAGGCGAAAGTACATATTTAACACAGCATTAATAGAGACGTAAGACCACATGATATAAAAATACAACGTGTTTTCTTCGCCCTTTCTTTGTTTTGATTCTAGCACGTGTTGTATTTGCGCACAAAAAATTGGCACGCATGACGCTTAACACCACGAAAATGGGTGGGTGCCCGTATTTGAAGCAATGGTAGGTTGTAAATACGTAAATTGGCATGCTAAATAACAAAAATAAACTAGGATTTACCTTACAATCAAGGCTGACTTCAGATACAGTGCCTGTCCCATTGTAAAGATCCACACTCAGCTGATCTAAAGTCAGTTTTTCTTCGAGGAAATTTCCCAAGTAGCGCTGAAGCAGGTACCTGCAGGCTCTCTTCTTTATATTTTCTGACCATGGCATATACCACAACATCTTCAGCACTATATGAAGACCATCACACAGGAATTTATTATTTGTTGTACTTTTGTGCGTACGAAATGATATTGATGATTTGACGTAAAATGAACGTAAATAAACATCAGTGTTGCCAGGTCGTGACAAGTTGATTTCGCAAATATTTGAAAGAAATACAGTGTAAAGAGGTTCGAAATTTCACTGATGCCGTGAGTCGCCCATTGGCTCAATTGGTAGAGCGCTGGTACGGATAGCCAGAGGTTGCGGGTTCGAATCCCGGCATGGGTGAAATTTTTAGCCTCTAAATAGGTTTTTAAATTTGTTCCTTAGCACGGGTTCGTGCATAAAAAAAAAAAAAAAAATAGTATAATCATGTGGGTGATATCGTTCCGATGTTAAACCTAACTGCAAAGTAGGTAGTCGGGGCTGTAAGTAATGCAATTTGCTTAAGTCAGATGTCGCTGCCTGTACGTAATACAGAGAATAGTGTAAAGAGGTTCGAAATTTCACTGATGCCGTGAGTCGCCCATTGGCTCAACTGGTAGAGCGCTGGTACGGATAGCCAGAGGTTGCGGGTTCGAATCCCGGCATGGGTGAAATTTTTAGCCTCTAAATAGGTTTTTAAATTTGTTCCTTAGCACGGGTTCGTGCATTAAAAAAAAAAAAATAAAAAAAAAAAAAAAAAGTACGTAGTATTCATTTAAAACAGCTTTAATATGTATATGATGACCACAAATGAGATTGATTAGTGAAAAGTCTATCCAATAGGTACTCAGTATGGATTACCAAGATGTTAATAAGGTAGGAAGCCTAATGTATTCTCTGCATACTTACTGCATTATTCTCTTACAAGAGGCAGGACTATACAAGCTTGACTGTGAATGTGGTTCCTCGTACATTGGTTAAACCAAGCGCACCACAGCTGAGCGGGTGAAGGAACACGCGGATGTGAAACATAAGCGCTCTGGTAGATCTGCAGTCAGCGAGCATACACTTAGCGGTACCAACCACTTTAAACATTTCGATAAAGTTAAAGTTCTAGCCTGAGAAGACCGTTTCTGCCCTAGAATGATACCCGAGGCCATAGAGATCCGCCGGCATACAAATTTTAATAGAGATCGTGGTTGGAACATACCGATAGAATGGGAACCAGTGTTTAAGTGCATGAGACCCACTTGCTAGAAGTGTGACTGTAGAGTTAAAATTTTTAATTTCAATTAATAATCAGTATTTTTAAGTTTATGTAAAATAATTAGATTATAAATTTAATTTTAACTTCAGATACTAATAATCGATATTGTTGACTTTATATAAAAAAAATAATTGATAGGTATGCCTATTTTGGCACGTAACTTAATAATTAACTTTTGTAATTTTTGCCAAGGGAAGTAAACTAACCGTTATTGCTTTCTAAGACCCCTGTCACCTCAGTCATCCGGGACCACGGCACCTGAAAAAGTGCCGAAACGTCGGAAAATTGTAAAAATGTAATAAACGAGCATAAATCCGTGTAAAAACGGTTTTAATTATGCATTATTCAAATCAAAGTGGACAGATTAATCGAAAATAAAATTAAAGGAAAGAAGCTGAAACATTCAACCTGCTGCATTGTAGTAAAGAAACTGGAAACAGTGACAACTTTCTACCAAACCACCCTTGGAGTCGCCATAATATTTTTCTTACTTCGATAACCTACAATCTGAGTGTGACTGCAAACCAGTCCTCCGTCAAGTTTTTCATCGGTATCCTGATCGGTGCCAGCTTCGTGGAGAGCATGTGCGACCCTTAAATATTTTAACTTTGTTAAAATGTTTTAAGTTCCAGAATTTGTAGCGGTGCAACTTTTTTACAATATTTATGCAATTTTTTTCATTCTGTTCTGTATTTTTTTAACCCAATTTCAAATTATGTCATCCACTTTAGTCTGTCTCTTGGAACTTTACATTAATAGGAACTTTACATAATAACATTTCTTAACAGGGTGTTCATTACTTACAGTCTTCAGTTCTAAAATTAACACAGTTTTTTAGAAGTCATATGCATTTCATGTTCGGTGGTTTGCAAGGCAAATTATTCTGTTGGTGCTGGCTGCCATGTACCATGTCAGAGGCCTTATGGGCGACTTGATAACCTCTGACCGTAAGACCCGTCAATGCCGCCAATCCGCTATTTGACACGTATCAAATTTGACGCGATAAATGAATATTTCCTATAATATTTGACAAAAGAAACCGAAATATATTGATTTTGCTGAGTAAGTATGCAGGATGGCTGCAAAATTTGCAAAGTAAAAAAATTTTTTCGTCGTTTAATTCGTAACGGCGAAAACGCTATCCGCCATCTTGAAACCATCTAAAGTATGTAAACAAACATCTTTCAGCCAGAGCCAGTGGACAGAGATTATCATAGGACTTACATCAAAGTGATCTTCACATAAATACACCCGAGTTTCAATTGATAAAGATTCGGGGTCTCTTTTGGCAAGTTTGAGCCAAGTTTTTCGAATGTTAACTTCACTTGGTACACGAATCCACAACTTCCCGGGGGTCTTTATTGACGTGTTTTTTTATTCTCGAACAATGCAATAATGATAATAATTGGTATATTTTGGATGTAAATTCAATGAAATCATGGTTGCGTTGTTGTTATTTCACTATGCTCAGAAATGACTCACAGATGTTGAATGCCAAACTTTGTTTACAATTTTTTGGACTTCAAACCATAGACAAAAATTGCTGACCGCGTTTTTGGCTGTTTAGGAAAATAAAGTTTTAAATTTATTTTTATGTTGCTCTTAGGTCCTCAAAAAATATACTAAAATATTGTTTGGTCTAATGGAAGAGTTATTTACCGTTTAAGACTTACTTGAAAAGAGAGTCACATAGCGGATTAACATGAATCCCTCTAATCCATTCACTGATGCACATCGTCTGTCGCGAATTTTAATCAGATAGCCCAAATGACGACAAATTGTCTAGTGTATCAACACTGGCAAACAAAACGTTCCGTTTTAGGCACACTTTTTTTTTTCGTTTAGCTGGGTTCTGTGGTTTCGTATATACTGGGCTCTATGGTTTAGCTCAACGTCTTTATTGTCTATGATTATATGTATCGTGTGCGTCATAGTTCCCACGAAATTCAACAGAGGGCGCACTAACATGATAGGTCCTTTTTATTTGTCCGTTGTAGTTTCGAGGATTTCTTTCAAGTACCCACCCTTATACTTTGAATATGTCAGTCCGAGTTGATGTATGCCTGTACGCCGCTTAGCACACATCATAGTATCTACTAGAGAGCTGAAATTTGGCATAGGTAACTACGCAGAAACGAAACAAAATTTCTATATTCTGGCCATCTAGTTTTGAAGACGTGGGTGGTAACTTGTTTATTGCTTTTCACAACATATGGGTATTAGTACATAATAGTACTGGTTTTACTATCTAGTAACGTCAGCGTACCTAGGTATATTAAATTATGTTAAGCCCAGCTTCTGTGGTCTAGAGGTCTCTTCTTTCTGCCCTTGGCCAAGCTTGGCCATTATCTTCGTCGTTGCATTTTCATTTCATTGGCGATGTGTGTTGTGACCCATCGGGTCGATACTTTGTCAGACTCCGATAGTACCCATCGGACAGGGTGTCGATGTTGTGGGCTGGGATAGTTAAGCTATTGGCCGGCGTGCCGGGGGTCGCTCAGGTGGTTCAGAGTACCAGCAGCTACATGCTCTGTGAGCAGGTACAGCCTGAGATCCAACCTTTTTGTTTTCCTTTCTTCTTCTTCTTCAGGCTATATTATGTAGTCCACTGCTGGACATAGCCCTCCCCTAATGAGCACCATAGCGCCTTTTTTTCAGCTTGCCGCATCCAGCATCTGCCGGCAGTTATTCGCAGATTGTCATCCCACCTGGTCGGAGGGCGTCCTACGCTACGTTTGCCGAGTCGCGGTCTCCACTCAAGAACATGTTTACTCCAACGGTTGTCGGTTCTTCGCGAGATATGGCCAGCCCACTGCCACTTCAGCTGGCTGATTCTCTGAGCTATGTCGATAACTTTGGTTCTCTGTCGGATGCATTCGTTTCGAATCCTATCCTTCCTGTTTTCCTTCGCTCGGTGGATAATAATAATGTATTAAACTTAAGGTGCTTCGGGGTGCAAACTAGCGCCACCAATGAAATAAAAATCATAGCTTGTTTCTCATAGGTTCATAGGTTTCTAGGTTCATAGGTTTCAAAATCATAGGTTTCTATCTAAAAGTGAACATGAGAAATCTTAACAACTGAGACAACTATTTTATTGTTTATCCAAATGTTTCGTAGTAAGTTTTAAACTAGCTAGCAATTAATAAAATATTTTTTAAAAACCTATAATTCAGAGGCTAAAAATTCCACCCATGCCGGGATTCGAACCCGCGACCTCTGGCTTTCCGTGCCAGCGCTCTTTCCAACTGAGCTAATGGGCGACTCACCGGCATCAGGGAAATTTCGGACCTCTTTACAACATTCTCTGTATTACGTGCATAACATCTTGCTGACTATCGGAACAATTTCATTGACTCGGATTTTAGCTCAGAACAATAACTAAAGTTGTGTGAAGTCGCCCGTGAGTCGCCCTTTGGCTCAATTGGTAGAGCGCTGGTATGGATAGCCAGAGGTTGCGGGTTCGAATCCTGGCATGGGTGGAATTTTTAGCTTCTAAATAGGTTTTTAAAATTGTCCTTAGCACGGGTTAGTGTGGAACGTTGTATATAATTTTATAATAATAAATAAACTCTGGAACGACTTCAGGTGTGGTTTTATTTATAGATTTAGTATAATATTTTAATAAAACAGAAAAACTGGATAAAAACGGATAAGCAGGTAAAAAGTCAGATCTGGTCAAAGCGTAAAGTAGTAGTGAAAAATGAGGGAAATTGAAGAATGAGTGACAAAATTTTAATATTTGAAAATTTTAGATAGAAAAAGAAATAAAAATGGCGTAAAGAGGTTTGCACCGTTACAAGTGTATTAAAAAAATTGTATAAATATTTTTTTGTTTGAATAAATGAATTTTATGTTCCAATTCTTTCTATATTAACATTTGTAAGTCCCCACTGGTGGGGCACGGGTCACTGTTGATGTTCCAATCTTTTTTTTATTATTTCACGTAGCGAAGCACGTACCGGGCCGCTTGCATTATAATACGTTTTTATCTAACAGTGAACATGAGAAATCTCAACAAGTTGTAAGGTTGTATAACTTTTATTATAATAAATAACACTGGAACGACTTCAGGTGTGGTTTTATTTGTAGATTAGTAGTATGATATTTTAATAAAACAGAAAACTGGATAAAAACGGATAAACGGAGAAGCAGGTAAAATAGTCAGATCTGGTCAAAGGGTAAAGTAGTAGTGATGAAAAATGAGGGAACTCGAAGAATGTGTGACGTAATTTAAATATTTGAAAATGATAGATAGAAAAAGAAATAAAAATGGTGTGAAGAGGTTTGCACCGTCACGAAGTGACAACTATTTTTAGAACCTACAGTCTAGATTCTAAGATCAACAATCTAGGACTTAAATCGATTTCCGCAAAAACGGCAGTTTGTAGCGGAAATCGATTAAAGTCCTAGGATATTAATACTACGTTCTAGGCTAATTATGTTCGAAAAATTATTCAAATTCAAAATTCAAATTCAAATCAATTTATTTCAACGTAAGGAATTTACAATAGTTATCACAGATATAATTTTTTTTTCACACCTCCTGCTCGACAATGCCTTATTACGTACCGTCAAATATCATCGTAAAGCATAGCCTTGTCTCTCGAGGGCAATAATAATGAAGAATTTCCCTAGGGAATAAAGTGATTTGAATTTAGAATGTCAAAATTCGCATGAAAACTATGAAGAAGCCCCGCATTGCAATTAGAAATTCGAATTGTTGTTCGAAACTCACCCCTTTTTTTCTTTTTTTTTTCTGAACTACTGTGTCGTGTGACCACGCGAAACACCAATAAAAAAAAAGAAAAAAAGGCGCCAATTGCAAATACGAATTTAAAAGTTATATTCGAAGCGCGGGAAACGTTTAAATTGGGCGGGCGTATTTTTTGGTGAAAATTTTCAAAATTATTTTCTAATAGGATTTTAAGATCAGTTCTGTATATTTTTTGTAATATATTGTAGATTAGAGTTTCTATTATAGTTTTGTATATAGTTTCTTATTCTCTGGTAAGTTTATTTGTTCTTTTTTGTCTGGGCTCATGGAGGAGCCGCCCGATCCGGGGGGCACAGTCCCCTCGGTCGGCGTTAACGTAATTATCCCCTTAAATGAGTCTACTGGAATGGACACTGACGGATCCATTAGATCTGAAAAAAGAAAAAGGACAAGGGCGCAGCGTAAGGTCTGCCGACATTGTAATAAAAGAAGGAAGCATGGTTCAGGTACAGATAAGGTTAATGTATGTGGATGTGATAGCGATGACAATAAAAAAACTACTGTGTGTGAAATGCCAGATCCACAAGGGGCTTCGTCCCATGTGGATGCATCTTCTGTGTCGCGTGTTTCTTCATTACCCGTGACTCTACCCCTTCAGTCCCCTCAGGTTGGCAGGTCTCAGTACGAATCAACTGATGCCTCACCATACATAATACATATTCAAAAACATACAACCGAGGATATACCTTCCCCCACTCTCCATCCAGTATCATTTGGCCACTATATGAAAAGACGTGGAATTAAAAATATAATCAATGGTAGTGTGAAAAGACTAAGCCGAAGCAAATTAAGTATTTCGTTTTCGGATTTTAACGATGCTAATATGTTCCTGCTGGACTCTGATTTGAGTAAAAATAATTTCAAGGCATTCATCCCATCTTTTAACATCACAAGGATGGGAGTTGTCAGAGGAGTCCCAGCAGAGTGGACCCCTGAAGAGGTACTTGATAATATTTCTGTGCCAATTGGATGCGGTAAAGTTCTGAAAATTAGACGATTTAATTATAAAATACATGGCCCGACCCCTACATGGAAACCCTCACAAACTGTTGTCTTAACATTTGATGGCCAAGTGTTGCCCAAAAGAGTTTTTCTATGCTACAATGCTCTACCTGTAGAGCTCTATTCGTACCCTACTGTTCAATGCTTTAATTGTTGCCGCTTCGGCCATACTAAGACAAAGTGCAATTCCAACCCAAGGTGTTTCAAATGTGGTCAGAGTCACTCAGCTGACACTTGTCACATCGAAAATGATGATGCAGTTTGTTTGTCATGTAATGGAAATCATTTTGCCACAAACAAGTCATGTCCAGAATACGAGCGGCAGACCCGGGTAAAACTATATATGGCACAAAATTGTGTCTCGTACTCGGAAGCTATTAAGTTACATCCACCCGTAAATAAGTCGTACAGTGATGTATTATCCTCTGCGCCAACTCCCAATTTCTCTGCTCGTCCCCTCCCATCACCTCCTCATCAAAAAAATAACTCTTATTCACATAAAAAAACAGTGTTTCGTAAACCTTCAACCCCAAAAACCACATCTACAGGATATGATCGCGCTGTCCATAGATCACTTACTTATGAATATGATCCTCCATCTCCCTCAAATGGCTGTGCCTTACAAGATAAAGTCAAGGACTCAGGGGAAAACAATACAAACATAATGGAATTGATCTCAACTTTAATTCAAATAATCTCAAAATCTTTCACAAACAGTAATAACTCATTACCGTCCAACGCTGCCTCTATTATCGAAATTGTAAATTCTTTAGCCAAAAATGGCCAATTTAGGCAAGATCCTGCAGTGGAATTGCCGAAGCATAGTAAGTAAAAAGACTGACCTGATTCATTTACTTAACAAGTACAAACCCTCGATATTTACTCTTTCAGAGACATGGTTGAAGCCAGGGTTTTCTTTTAAAACCACTGGTTACGCCTGTCTTCGAGAAGACCGAGATGATGGTTATGGTGGAGTGGCCATTCTCATCAATAAGTCATTCTCATTTTCATCTTTTCCACTCCCTTCTCACAGCAATGACATTTCTATTGTTGCTGCTATTGTAAATAATATTTGTATAGTTTCTGTATATTTTTCTCGACCATCTGTAAATATTTTAACAGAAATTAGTAATATAATTAGTATTCTCCCAAGACCATTTTTGGTGATGGGAGACTTTAACTGTCAACACCAAGCATGGGGTAGTTCTTCTACTACTTGCTATGGGGAACAATTACTGGACATCATTCAGTCCCATAATCTTTGTATTTTAAATAATTGTTTACCAACCCGTCATACCAAGCCTGATGAAGGAACTAGTGCTCCTGATTTGACCTTTTGCACTCCTAATCTTGCTTTGTGTTTAAATTGGTATCCTCTTTCATCGTCATATGGCAGTGATCATTTTCCTTTACTTATTTCATTCCCAAATAGTAAATCTTCTGTTTCAACATTTAAACCCCGTATTAAACATAGATTAAGTAATGCAGACTGGAGTTCTTTTAGGCAATGTGTTGAGCAAAAAGTCAGAGATTGCAAGTCTTTATGTACCTCTGATGCTGAGATCTTTGCTAGGGTATTGATGGAGGCAGCAGATCAGACATTTCCTCTTAAAAATGGTGCTTCTGGCAAAATCCCTTCTCCACCGTGGTGGGATGCGGAGTGTTCAGAGGCTGTAAAAAAGAGAAAGGAAGCTGAAAAAATGTACAGTGATGAAATGACACCAGAGAATTTTGACACTTATTTAGAAGTATCTCGAATTACTAAAAAACTTTTGAAACAGAAAAAATATGAAGGTTGGCAAACATTTTGTACTTCTATTTCACCTAATACTCCTCCATCTGCTGTTTGGAAAAACATAAAACGGTTCAGGTCAGCCTTCAATAATTCTCACACTCCCAAAATGTCCCTTTCCCTAGCTGATGAGTTTATGGACCACCTAGCTCCTCCTTCTGTTCCAGAACAAACATATATTTCTCCCAGTTGCTATATTGTACATAGTCGGTCTGATTTAAACTCGCCTTTCACCTTAGAGGAATTAAAAGGGGTCCTCTCTCATGTTAGGGATTCTGCACCAGGAGAAGATGGTATTCCTTATTCTTTCATTGTTAATCTTAGTGATTCTACTCTACTAACTTACCTAGAATTAATTAATTCCACTGTAGTTTCAGGTATTATTCCTCTCTCCTGGAAATCCCAAACCATTATCCCAATTTTAAAATCCAATAAGCCTTCTGGTGACCCTTCTTCCTACAGACCCATTGCTCTATCCTCTGTTCTAGTTAAAATTGCTGAATACCTTGTCAAAATTCGTCTTGAGTGGTTCATTGAGAGCAATAATATTTTATCTCCTTCCCAGTATGGGTTTAGAAAGGGGAGAGGTACTATTGACAGTCTAAGTGTCTTTACCACTGATATTCGTCTAGCTTTCTCAAATAACAATTCAGTTCTTGCAGCATTTCTTGATATCCGTGCTGCTTATGACAGTGTTCTTGTGTCTGTACTAGAACAAAAACTACATTTATTAAATGTTCCCAACATCCTTGTAAATTTTATTGTAAATATCCTTTCAGAAAGGATCATTAATGTGTATATAGACAATACTAAAATATCTAGATTAGTTTGGAGAGGTTTACCGCAAGGCTCGGTTCTCTCACCCTTATTGTACAATATATACACTTTTGATTTAGACTCTTCCCTTGGTAGTTCTGTAGATGTGTTGCAATATGCAGATGATCTTCTTATTTATGCCACAGGTCACTCAATAGACTCAATGTCTTCATCTTTAACTGCTTCCCTTTCATTACTTCAGGACTGGCTATCCACTAATGGTCTTGACCTTTCTGTTGACAAAAGTGCTGTAGTCCTTTTTTCAAGACTGAGAAAGCGACCAGACTTTTGTATTCAGTATAATTCCACTCCTATCCCTGTAAAAACACAAGTAAAATTCTTAGGAGTTATTTTAGACAGTCATCTTTCAGGACTCCCTCACTGTGAATACATTGCAGCAAAGTGTGACCGCTTGATAAATATTATCAGATGCCTCTCGGGGGTTTGGTGGGGCGCTCATCCTTTTTCATTGAGGTTGCTCTACAATGCTTTGATCAGGAGTGTTCTTGATTATGGAACCTTTTTATTGGAGCCTGGTAGCGCTGCTGGTTTGAAGAAATTGGATGCAGTGCAGTCCAAGACTTTGAGAATTATCTTAGGGGCCATGAAATCTAGTCCTATTAATTGTTTACAAGCAGAGTGTGGAGAGCCACCTCTCAAATTAAGGCGTCAATACCTTTCTGATAGATTCTTGGCTCGATGTTTGCAGCTCTCTGATCATCCTTTGCATGGCAAATTACAGCGTCTTTCAGAGTTGGTTGTGTCATCCAAGTATTGGTCTCACAGAGGTATCCCTTGTCTAGTTCAAAGTTTCTTGAAGTTTAACGCCATTGAAGCTCCATGTCATAATTCTAACTTGCTTCCTATTTTTAATTGTCCATATAATTCATTAGTTCAAGTACCTAACGTCTGTCTTGATTTAGGTATTTCAAAATATGACGTATGTCAAAATAGTGATTTCAATAACCTTTTAGACGACAAATTCCAGGGGTACCACACCATCTTTACAGACGCTTCAAAACACACTAATAGTTGTGTAGGTGTAGGAGTGTTTCATTCTCAATTTGAAATTGTTCAGAAAATTAGACTTCCCCCTGAATCTTCAGTGTTTACTGGAGAATGCTTTGGACTTTTAAAGGCAGTGGAATATATACTTTTGATGGGTCTGCAAAGTACACTGGTACTGTCAGATTCCTTAAGCTCTCTCCAGGCCCTAGTAAAATTTCCATTTTTCAGTTTTAATTCGCCAATAATTTTTGATATACGTAAATTATTACTTCAATGCTATCAGAGAGGTTTCTTAGTTAGTTTCGGATGGGTCCCTTCTCATTCCGGTATAGTTGGAAATGAAAAATCAGATAAACTAGCCAATGAGGCTGTGGAGTGTGGGGATCTATTCCCATATCAAAATTATTCCAGCGATCTCACAACTCTTCCCAGGGTTTATCTCCGGGAGTCCTGGAATAAAATCTGGGCAGAGGAATGCACAAAAGGCATGCATTACCGCACAGTGCAACCTGTAATTATGTCAAAGCCCTGGTTTTGTCGCGCCGATGCCAAGTTCAGTAAGAAGGTTACTTCAATCATGATTCGCTTGCGTTTGGGCCATACTTCAACTCCGGCCCACCTTGCTAAGCTTGGCATTGTGCAGAGCCCTGCCTGTGCTTGTGGGGCTGATGTGGGAGACATAAATCATTACCTATTTTCCTGTCCTAATTTGGATCATTCTTCCTTTCTTTCTTCCCTGACTTCCCTTGGTGTCTCCTTTCCTACCTGTGAATCTTGCCTTTTATATAATTTTGATGTAAATATTTATAAATGTATTGCGAAGTATTTAAGTAAAAATGATATAAAAATTTAATTTAAGATTTATTGCACATATATCTTTATTTGTTTTCCTAATGTTATTAACACCTGATTTTAAAATTCCTTTTTCCAAATTCCGTTTAATTTTCCTTTCGTAAAATTGTTCCGTTTCCTTACCTTTAACCCTAGTCCCAGTAGTCTATGATAACTTGACACTGGCGTAGGCACAAACCGTGCAGTGCCATATACTCAAAAAAAAAAAAAAAGTTATATTCAACTTAAGTTGCTAAGCCGTAAAAGAGTGTGGACTTTATGTTTAATATTTATGAAGTTTTTAAAACATATTTTCAACACGATCATGTCGTCAAGTGATAGCGAAGCGTCAAATGATTTGACTCCGGAATTTATCAAATCGGACGCAATAGGAATTATAAATAATCTGCTCCCGGAAAAATCCAAAGAGAAATATAAGAAAGCGTATGACGATTTTACTAAATGGAGAACAACAAAAAAAGTGAAAGTGGTGAACGAATCCGTTCTTTTAGTTTATTTTCAACACATAGCGTCAAGTCGAAAACCAAGCAGCCTATGGTGTATTTATTCAATGCTAAGGTCAACAATAAGTATCAAACATAACATACAAATAAATACATACAGCAGATTGATAGATTTTTAAAGAGGAAAGCTGAAGGCCATAGGGCAAAAAAATCATTTGTATTTACCACACAAAAAGAAGGGCACTACGCCCTTCTGGCGTTAGTACTGATAGGTTTTTCCTGTATTGGAAATGGAAAATGCACAAAGCAAGTGATTGGTAAGAATAAAATGGGTGTCATGCCAAAGGAAATAGCAAAATACCTAAAATTGGAAGATTTCGATCGCTAAACAGGGCATTGCTTTAGAAGAACCTCAGCTACAATTTTGGCCGATTCGGGAGCAGATATCACGCAAATAAAAAGGCATGGTGGCTGGAAGTCCACTTCCGTAGCCGCGGGCTACATAGAAAATTCGATTCAAAATAATGCCGGATCAATGAAAACATAAATAAAAAAAAGTATAATGTTGATCCGTGGACTCCTTTACCCCCACAACCATCCACATCAGCCACAATAGAAAGCTCGCCTCCACAGCCACTGTCACCAACCTTCACAGATACAGAAAATACTCAATGTACCTCCACCTCCACCATAAATATACCAAATAGAAATATCAGTATATCACTACATAACTGGACTAACGTATCTAATGTCAATATAAATTTGTAGTTAATTTACGCAATATTTCTCAGCTTAATAAATACTTTTCAACTTATGCAGCCCTGTCTTTTTATTGTCTCCCAGATGGTGTGAAAAGTAGAGTATTCACCTCTGGAATAAAACATGTCTTAGTCTCGGGCGGTATGAACCCCTGGCTTCACTCAGGACTCTACATAACTCCCTCGCTTCGCTCAGGAGTTAAAATTTAACTCCCTCGCTGCGCTCGGGAGTTAACTCGGAGTCCTTCGCTCCGCTCAGGGTTCAATATACCGCCCATGACGTAATACATGGTTTTATTCCCTTAATGCATAATTTAATATTATGTTTACATTTTGAACAAACGTATTATAAGTAAAACTAGTTATGATTTTTTATTACATTGATGGCGCTAGTTAGCGCCCCTAAAAGAATTAACTAAATAGATTAATTTTAAAAACCTATTTAGAGGCTAAAAATTCCACCCATGCCGGGATTCGAACCCGCGACCTCTGGCTATCCGTGCCAGAGGTCGCGGGCTCGAATCCCGGCATGGGTGGAATTTTTAGCCTCCAAATAGGTTTTTAAAATTGTCCTTAGCACGGGTTAGTGCATTAAAAATAAAAATAAAAAAGTATAAATAGATTAAGTTAATTTAATTATTTCGGTTGTGGTTCTTATGTTACGTAAAGGCAACAAATAAAATAAGAAGGTGATTACGTTTTACCCAATGAATAATCGCGATTAGTCCCGTTTAATATACCTATAACTGTGCATGAGTATCGCGAATCATTAAGAAACTATCGATATCAACCCTTGTATGTCCCCACTGCTGGGGCACGGGTCTCTTCCTGCATCGCAGGAAGGTTAGGCCATACTCCACCACGGGGGCCAAGTCCGGGTTGGCGGAGGATTGTAAGACATTGGCGGGCCTTACTGTCAGAAGTTATCAAGCCGCCCATAAGGCCTCTGACATGCCTTAACGACTGCCATTTCATGACAGCCGGCACCAACGGCTTTACGTGCCTTGCGAAGCACGGAAGGGCTCGGAAAAATGCCACTAGCGGTAGTTACGGGACGGGGTCACTTGCAGGATGCACCTGGCCGCGCCTGTTGTTGCTTAACGCGAGTGATTGATTCCAATCACTCGGTTTGACTAGGCCACGAGCGCTTCTATGAAACAAATAAATATCAGTTCATTTCATTTCAAGCTCATCCCTCCATCAATCTGCCTCAGGTCGGTCCAGCAAGCTGGTGGGTGCCCTAAGCATAGTATACTACAGTATGATACACTATGCACGTCGTAAGTCGGTGTGGCGCACCGATGCGCCACACCGACTTACGACGGTGTGGCGCATCGGTGGCGCAGCGGTTTGCCCAAACTAGAAAACGAACTAGACAAGTTCGTTTTCTAACTAGACAAGTTAGAAAACGAACTCGAGTCTAGGATGTTATACATACATAGGTATATAACCTCATGCCTGTATCCCAGAGGGGTAGGCAGAGACCATGGACTGTCACTTGCCACGATCCTGACAGATCACATTCGCTTCATTAACGTTCATAAGTCGTTGCATGCACGCACGCCGGTTCCGGGTACTTTTTATCTTTCCCTTTGCTAATACATCGCCTATGTTATCCTATGTTCCTATGTTGGATGTTATCTATGTATTTATTGATCGTCGAGTTAGCACCTGTGACACAAGTCGTTTAGTTGTACTTAGTATGGGGCTAACGAGATCTGTGTAATATTATGTCATGTTCATGCATGTTCTTTTTCATTTCTTACACTCGGAAAGTAGTGTTGTTTTGACCTGATTATTGGTTGGAAAATGCAAGGGCCGGAATGAACTTTAAAAATAGAACTACTGTCAGTTTTAAAGAGTATTATGTAATAAATAGGCTTTTAAAAAAAACTAATTAAGAAAGAAGCTGCGGCCATGTGAGTTTCTAAACAGCCAGTGTGAACTTAGCGCAAACTTCTTTGAGCGGAACTATATAAGGAGCTAACAAATTAGGTACCAATATTATAAGATGTGTTACATAACATCAAAACAATCAACTTGAAATATAAATTAGAAAAGCTTTTTATTTGATTTTTTTGATTTGATTTCCTGAACAAATTAAATACAATAAAATTTTGCTCAAAAATAACCATCCTGTGTATTTAACTGACAAGATACTTCACATTTTCTGTGATTTTCAGTCAAGTTCGCTGTCACAAACGTCGCCGTTTGTCACGTCAAAGATTGGCGGGAAAACTGTTAATAATCATTAAAGTCTCTGCCCACTTGTACCGTGCCGTGACCGTACTATGAACGTATCATGCAAAAAAATATTATTTCTGTGGAAAAGTATGAGACCATACCCACTAGACCGTTCCGTCACCGACCATCACCGTAACGTGCTATGCACGGAGCGTCAATAATTGTCGGAGGGAACATTTTGCCGGTCCTGAGACACTCCTTGCATATGATACGGTGTAGAAGGCAGACCTTTATCCTTTCATTAGCTATTGATATTTTTCAATAAGTAGGTAAGTAGTAATTGATAAGTCCAGGTGGTAATTATAAATAAAACTCATTTATTTACAAGTATTGTTGAAAATGTCGACCCTCTTGTTCAACGCACAATAAGGCTCGCTTTTGAATATTTTCCCACACGCGCAACAAAACGTTTCTTTCATTTTTCATGATTTCGAAGGCGTTGGTAATACATGCTCGTAGTTGTTCAGATGTCCTAATCATATGACCATCGGATCCGTATACCAAATCTTTGGCTCGACCCCATATGTGGAAATCTAAAGGGGTTAAATCCGGTGAGCGGGCTGGCCAGTTCACTGCACCTGCATCACTCCCTCCGCGGCCTATCCATCGACCTTGGTATTGAGTCGTTAAGTATTGTCGTACGGTACGATCATAATGGGCGGGGGCACCGTCGTGTTGAAAGTACATCCTCCTACGGAGATCGAGAGGCACTTCTGCCAACAATTCCATCAAATCTCCTTGTAAGAACTGTAGATACGTTGTTCCATTTAGGCGATTAAGAAACACTGCACCTAACAGATAGTCGCCAAGTAATCCCGCCCATACATTGACGCTAAAGCGAGTTTGAAAGTGATCGGGGCGTGCTAAATGGGGATTTTGTTCTGTCCAAAAGTGTGCATTGTGAATATTAAACAATCCAACCCTTGTGAATGTGCACTCGTCGGTCCAGAGTATCTTGTAGCGGTTGTGTCTTCGAAGCCATTGACAGAACTCTACACGTGGTTCATAATCCCGTGGCTGCAGTTCTTGAACACGCGTAAAATGGTATGGGTGCTTACCTTCGCGTTTTAGGAGTTTCCACACATAAATATCACTAACGCGAAATACATTTGCTGCATCCCTTGTACTACACATTGGATGACGATCAAAAAAATCCAAAATCGAAACTTCTAGACGGGGCGGAAATCGTGGCCTACCGGCTTCACCTCTAGGAGTGAACGTGCCCCAGTCACGAAATCTCTGCTCAGCTCGGTAGATTGTGCGAGGATTCACATTTGTACCGTGAATTTCTGCGTAGAGCCTTGCAGCACGTGTCGCACTGTAGTTTGCTTCGCGATAGCAAATTACCATGTTTAAGTAATCGTTGTTTGTGTAGCGGTAAGGCATTATTCGGTATTTAAGGGTTTATTATTACTAAATAATCAGACACAATAATAATAAATAGCATGACACTGACATATGTTTATCTAAGTGAAGTGGCCATTGACTCATATCACGACACTCAAAGAGGTCTTAGAAAATTATCAAAGAGGATTTAAACTCATATTATTAACTATCCCATTAACAGGGTGTGGTGACGCACTAAAGTTGTTTCCATAATTATCGCCAAAAAGTAACAGACACTTTTAAATATATCTAATATAAATCCACTCATAAAGACGAGTACTATCAGCCCTAAAATTATTGGTACCTAATTTGTTAGCACCTTAGATATTTAAAATTTGAAAAGTCGACTTAAATTGGCGGGTACTAATCTGTTATAGTATCTGTGACGGAATTCAAAAAAATAGGTGATAGTCTTCTATGCTATGATTTGAATATTAAAAATTAGTTTTTATTTTCCTCATATTCGAAATGAAAAGTAGAGTGTTTAACACGGGTAAAAGAATCAATTCCTACTCGGACTATATAGCCGGCCTCGCTGCGTTTGGGCGTCTAAATACCTCGGGAATTGATTCTTTCTACTCTCGTTGAGCAATCTACTATTCCTACGATTTAACAGCTACTCAATGGGTATTTATACCATCAAGCAAATAAAATGTTTTATCTTTATATTTATTACGTATAGGTACCTACGTATGTACATAATATTTGATGAGCACCAACTACCCGTCACAATTTCTTCTTCTGCAATCTTTCCGATTTAGGTTGCCTGGAAGAATTTGCTATTAGCAATAAGGCCGCCAATTGTACCTCTTCTTTTGTAACTGTCGTCTTTGTAAATGTTATCTGGTGTGTACAAAAAAGAATATTCTTATCATTATATCTTATCTTTCTTATCATATATTATCTTTCCTAATATACGTTGCCGTGGTATATTTTTAGTAATTATGATTCTTAATATCAACCATTTTCTAGATTAACACTTAAGCTAATCATACTTTTATGTAATAGGAAAAATGTACAATTTGTTAGTAAGTGGTTTAATAATTTTTTTATCTTATCTTTCTTATCATATCTTATCTTTCTTAATATACGTTGTCGTGGTATATTTTTTAGTAATTACGAACTGCCTATTTGTGGATGTCTGTTATTATCGCTTTGAACTGTATTTTTATTATTGTGACCAAATAATTTGTTTTCGCTGTTGATAAATCTTAAAAACTTTTTAACTTACCGATACTAGTTTCAGTTTTGACTGACAGCGAACTAATCCGTACCGTTCGAACCGACAGTAACGAGTCCCAAGCCCCCACTCGTAAGTGACAGAATGACTCGCTTCCAGTTGAGTATTGAAAATGAAACTTGGCTCAGGTTCAGGCTCGCCTGAAGGTTTCAGTATTCGGCTGGCCTCCGTCAGGGACGCGCGTCCCGACGGGTCTCGTAGACGGTTAGCTCCCGCGGAAAATCACGATGAATTTCCTCTATGCTGTTATGCGTTTCGACTTCCATCTGATAGTGTGATTGAGTCAGTGACTAGCAAACTGCAAACTCAAGTGCCCACCGTGAACTGCGCGCACCCGTCCAACGACCTCGGAATGTAAGTTTGATTTTCCGCTAACTTTTCAATAACTTCGACACTTGCTCGAACTTTTCAAATAGCGTCGGGAGTAGTTTTAAAACTAACCGCATTGGAAATTTTAATGCGGTTGCTCGGATGCTTAGGGCCGGTTCCTGAATTGAAATTGAAAGCGTTTATTTTTTTTTTTAAATAATAGGTACCTCTGTTTCCACAGACTCTGGGCCGTGCCTTTTTTTATTCCGTGTATTGAATTATTTATTTTCCTCTTTTTCTCACTGAGCTACACTACATCTTGCGTACAGGTGTTACCGTACTACACACGCTTATTCTAGCCTATAGTAATTAATTAAAGTAAGTTATACTAATGTTTTTTTTTGGGGTTTTGTGGTTCATATATACGAAACCGTTTAATTATTACCATTAATCAGCTATACAACCTTGAACTTAAGATTAGTATTATTAGTAAAATTTAAATTGACAAATAGACAGACGTAGGTAAAGCCGACACAGTGGTAATGGGTGAACAAACTCAGCGTAAGCTGTACGTACCTACGCACAGCGCTGTTTTTCAGTTTGCCCCCCGCGCAAAGTTGAGCTAACACTTGAGATAACAATTAAGCGCAACCGACCCAAATGATTAGAATGGTAAATTTAGGACATTGAGAGCCAGTTTCTGAATTGAGAGTTTCACTGAGTAAATATCTACTTAAGCGACGTTCTGTCACGCTCTTTGCTGAGAAGTTCGTAGAGACAGTACTTACTACAGTTAAGTATTTACTTAGTGAAATCTCAATTCGGAAACCGACTCTAAAAATTTCACTGAGTAAATACTTAAGTAACTTTTTGTCACGCTAACTGTGAAGGAAAACATCGTGAGGAAACCCGCGGCTTGGTTGGCTCCGCACGTATTGACTAGTCTTTCCTGTGGGCTAGGCCAACTAAGCTGGCAGGATGGTATAGGTGCTGGGCAAGCCTACACCATCTATAAAACCATGTCCTAGGCACTACAGCGTCGGTGTGATCCCTTCACCCATCTAGTGTAAGTGAAGATGGCACTGGACGCTGTATAAATCATCTCATTAATTAGATGCAAAGGCCAATTTATTATTTTTATTATTTTAAATTTTTGTCACGCTCTTTTACTACGCACTACACTTATCTATTTACCAAGCGAAATTCTCAATTCAAAAACTGGCCCTTAGTATTTTTTGCAGTTTTTATCTGAGTCACCCGCACGTAAAAATGTATTGGTTACACTCAAGTAGGTAAGCAGACTGGTACGTGGAAAACACCAATTCGTAGTCGCCGCACGATGCAATGCGAGTTTCGATAGAGCCCACATCAACCGCGTAACCGCTGAGGCGAAATAATTTGGATGGAAGCGTAAAAATTGTCCGTCACTACGAGAGAAATAAGAAATGATGGATAAGATAAGATAGGAGAGTCGTAACAAAAAGCAATCACTCAGTGCGACGACTGGAAAAAAACCGGGGAAAAAATAGGCTAAGTAGTTTCTCGGGGTGTTAAATGAGAATAGGAGAGCTTCGGTAATCTGTCGAGAGAAAAAAGGCTTCTACCTACTTATAGGTACACTCTGTGTCAAATATACTTTCCTTGGCAATTAAACGTTAATAAAAATCGTAGAAATACGGGAAAACGAGGTCATGAATAGGGCGAAGCGGAGAGGGAAAATAAGAAAAGCTCATCCTATCACCATGTGGGATTAAAGCTGCGAAGAGAGAAAGAGAGAGTTGAAATGTGGAAAACGTCCAATATATGTGTAGTTCCTTTAATAAACAATCGTTGTTAGATGCGTTAAATGAATAATTTAGTATGAGCACGCGAGTAATTTAAAAGTACCTACCGATATTTTCTACTTCTATTCATCTCATTAATTCAGGAGGTACGTATTCTATTGAATTACTTAACCAAATTGTTTGCTTACATCGCACGGATCTGTTTTCGAAGTATAAAATCTATATACGCGGAGGCAATCGTCGCCATTCTTGGACCCTTTTTCCGGTAGTCTGTAAATCCGCCTTATCAGAGGCGCGGAAGACATGTCATCAGTAACCGGGAGATAACAATCTTAACCTGGAGTGTAATTCCGCGGGCCTTACGTGACTCGGTGGGCGCTAGGCACCGTTTCGTAGCCGACGCACGTATTTGTAATTTAGAATAGTGAGTAGGCAGTTCCTCAAGAGGAACAGGGCCCAGGCGGGCCGTTCCGCCCAGAATCTGAGGCGGGCAAATTTAATATTTAAAGCGAAACGTTACCGGCGCGTCTTTGTCGTACGTCTTTAATACGTGTAAAGATCGACTGGCTACTTAGGCCATTATTGGCTTTTACCGGTGACTATTTGACTCTGTCTCAGAGTGAAGGTTTGCAGTAAAACGTTTATTGTCTAGGTAAAAAAAAATAACAGTCGATATCAACCCTTGTCCCCACTACTGGGGCACGAGTCTCTTTCTGCATCGCAGGAAGGTTAGGCCACACTCCACCACGGGGGCCAAGGCCGGGTTGGTAGAGGATTATAAGACTGTTAGAAGTTATCAAGGAGCCAATAAAGCCTATGACATGGCTTAACGACTGCCATTACATGACAGCCGGCACCAACAGCTTAACGTGCCTTGCGAAGCACGGGAGCGCTCGGAAAAAATGCCACGCGGTACCTAGTCACGGGACGGTCACCCATCCTGCAGTCAAGTGATTGATTCCAATACTACTTCGTTACCCATCCTGCAGTCAAATGATTGATTCCAATTCTACTTCGTTATTTTGTAAATTTGTTGAAGAAAATTATTTGAGTAATAAGGACTACCGCCGAATTCTGGTACACTAACAAACATAACATAACATTTACATACAAGTACATAAATTGCTTCTGCCCCCACACTAGGATACCCTGTGTCGTGGGAACCAGAAACAACTACATCACAAGCATGTAAACATCCAAGACCTGGACTTTTTTTTTGTTCCCAGTCGGGATTCGAACCCGGGACCTCTTGTACGGTAGGCAGACGCACTACCGCACTACTTTGCGAGGGGTTTTCCACAGGGTCCAAGTACCGGACCAGACTTCCCTTTTTACGGAGCCGAAGACCCCCGGGGTGCCTGTTCCCGCCATTTCGAAAAGGAGATCGCCGTTCCCGTTGGCCAAACTTTCTCCGCACTTGGTCCACGGCCGTTGGGGGAGCGCTTCTACTATCTCCGGTCGGCTCAGGGGAGTACCTGACCGTGGTTCCGCTAAAGAGAGATCAAAACCAGTGTAGGGCTATTTTCTAATCCACAACCTTATTATTGAAGAAGTGCTAATTAAACTATATCTTGTTTTTTTTCTTAATAACGCATTTTATTTCTTCATCCTTAATTTATGTCGCAGCCTCTTCAAGGCAAGCGTGACATTGGCACAAAGTACAAAGGTCAAAGCCCCTATACAAAGTACTTTTATATGCAGTCAGTTGGGTAGGGGGTTCGCGGACCCCGTCAGCAATAACTTGAATTGTTCGTGCGGTTCTTCCCAGACGATGGACCATCTTTCATCGTGGCCTGCGTGCCCTAACACCTCCACTGAGAAGGAGCTAATGGTTGCAGGTGATAAAGCAGTCAGCGTCGCAGAGTTCTGGGCCGCAACTGTTTAGTAAACTTTAATAAAAATTGTTTTGCCATTGATACGCTATGAAGAAGAAGTGGGCTAAAGTGCAACAAAAAACAAATTGCAACTGACAGTTATCAGTAGATTAAATAGATTAACAGGTTTTTTGTGTACGAGAAACAGGGCTTAGTGACTTAGAAACATACTCAGGCTAATTTAAAAAGTTTTGTTAGAAACTGCCGTAGAACTGGTATATTTCCATAGTGAACTATAATGACCTGCAAAACTAAGTACTTTAGTTTGTTGTCCTAAACTACCCAAAAATTGAGATTTCTTTAGCCATGTCTTAATAGAAAGTTACCTACTATGGAGATTTAATACACAAAATTAAACTCCTTTTCGAGTATTTCTTATTTCAAACGAATATCTTGTGCACTCAAAAAGTCATTGCAACTTTTAAGTCTGATTTGTTTGCAGGCCATTTGTTTAAGTTACGACGTAGCATTAGTTAATATCTTGATAGCTCTTTGAAAGGTTTCCATCTTTAGAATTCAAAGGAAATGGTAGGAGTTTCATCTTCATCGTAGTCTCATGATTAGAGGACGTGACTGTCGGGCATCTTACGTCGCCATCGCTCCTACGCTTAACTATTGTTTGTCCTCACCACATTTTCTTATAAGTTAACATTCTGACGATTGTCAGTTGTATTTTTGTAAGCACTTTGATCAACTGATAGATACAATTTTTATTTTTAATGCACTAACCCGAGCTCAATTGGTAGAGCGCTGGCACGGATAGCCAGAGGTTGCGGGTTCGAATCCCGGCATGGGTGGAATTTTTAGCCTCTAAATAGGTTTTCAACTGATAGATACAAATTGTTATCTAGACGCGAGAAACCGGTGCTTGAAATTTTTTCAAGCTCCTGTAGGTACAGCTTAGAATATACTTCGGGCTCAAGAGTAATCTCCGGTTTTGGTCGAAAGCACACGAGTGTAACACTACTTCCTGCTCTCTATAAAACTTTTATTATTAAGTTTATTTAATTAAGTGTCATATTAGTTCTGATATTTCTATAACACGAACATATCCGATTCTATCCGATAGCAGCCGAGGTATATTCTAAAAGCTAACGTCTGTACCCACAGAACAATTAAATCAATCTGTACCATTCCGATGTAAAAACCTAACTCCAAAGTAGGTACTCGGGGCTGCAAGTTATGCAAATTACTTCAGCCAGATGTCGCTGCCTGTACGTAATACAGAGAATAGTTTAAAGAGGTTCGAAATTTCACTGATGCCGGTGAGTCGCCCATTAGCTCAGTTGGATAGAGCGCTGGCACGGATAGCCAGAGGTCGCGGGTTCGAGTCCCGGCATGGGTGGAATTTTTAGCCTCTAAATAGGTTTTTAAAATTGTCCTTAGCACGGGTTAGTGCATTAAAAATAAAAATAGTATAGTCTGTACCAATTTATCGCGTCTAGATAACAGTTTGTATCTGTCAGTTGACCAAATTGCATACAAAAGTACAACGGACACCGTATCCGATGCGATTTTCAGGTTCACCCAATCACATCGAGATCAGCCATTTGACGGCCACTGCAGAAAACCATAAGCCTCCCTTATGGTTTTCCAAGCTTCACTCAATCTAAGTATTTATTTATGCGTTTTTTACTTATAGCACAATCATCTTCGCTAAATCGTTCTCAAGAATGAAACACTCTTTTTCAGGGGAAATGTAAAATGACCTGTTGAAGGCCTTCTTCAAACGATTGAACCGACATAAAATCTTATACTATTTCACTTCTGTAAGTAGATTACGCAAAGAGGGGACTCGGAGATATTTTTCAAAAACAATGTACACGTATTTGCTTGGCGCATGCAAATATTGCCCCACTTTATTCCACCGAGGATTCATCTAAACTCCGGCCTGCTATTCGTCTGTTTGCTTGATATCCACTTAACCTTTTCTTTGAATACGTTTGCTTCTTGAAATATGTTTTGCTTCAATTGCATTAGTAATTGCCTGTGCCTGGTTTGGTACGGTCTGACAGTAAATGGATAAAACACATTCAATATGAAATCTTACTAAGATATTAGTATATACTGAGCTAACGCAGCTAACGCTGCCGTAAAATAAGTGGGAGAAAAAGTTTTACAAGCTCCATTATGGAAATTCTCAATGGGCAATGAGATTAATTTTATAAAGGTACATCGGTAGCCAGAGAGCGGTGGTAGCGGAGTGGTGTAGAACGCCGGCTTCTCAATCGGGAGGTCGTGGGTTCGAACCCCTGCATGTAACAATGACTTTGTTTTCTAAGTTACTCGCTGACGGTGAAGGAAAACATTAGTGTATACTAAGTAAACACTACAGAATATTAACTTAATTTCAGATTTAGGTACTTTATTTTTTGTCGGAAGAGTTGGACTAAGTTCGCTCTGGAGCAACCGTCGACTCGAGCTCCGTCTTTGCTCACCATGATTAAGCTCTGCACATTAGCCTGGGAGCCGATTCTATCCGATTTTAGTACCTATACGCAAAATATTCAAAGGCTTAGACATTTGTCGCATAAAAATAAGATAAGATAACTCGACAGAGTCATTAGACATTTATTTTGTCATTCGAAATCAATCTAGCATGGCGTCTAGAATACAGATTTTGGCTGTCGGTTGACTTTTTATATAGAATTCAAGTCATGAGCCTTAAGAGTCGCATACGAATTATTTGCTAATGAAGTGAGAATTGGCTCCCACGTCGGCACCCACCAGCTTCTTCCTTCGTATCGAAAGCGTGGACTCGTCCTCAGATATCTCGCTCCCAAAGATTCCTCAATGAGATCCCGTAGGGTTCACTTGGAACGTTGGATATCTTTACAAATAATAATAAACTCTGGAACGACTTCAGGTGTGGCTTTATTTGTAGATTAGTAAAACAGAAAACTGGATAAAAACGGATAAAGGGAGAAGCAGGTAAAAAAGTCAGATCTGGTCAAAGGGTAAAGTAGTAATGAAAAATGAGGGAAATCGAAGAAAGTGTGACGTAATTTAAATATTTGAACATGATAGATAGAAAAAGAAATAAAAATGGTGTAAAGAGGTTTGCACCGTCACACTTTCTTCGCTTCAGGGCAGACAAAAAGATGCGATATTGTTTCTGGAGCTAAATACCAGCTAAAGATTACATACTACAGTACTACACATCATAAAAGTCCCTTTGGGAATCTACGTTCGCGCAGACTAGGAAAAAGTGTAACGAAAGTACCCGAAGCTATAAGTACATTCAACATGATCTTTAACCAATAGGTGCAGAATTGATTGCCGCAGTAGCGCTACCTATTTCGCTCACGCTAATATTGCCAAACGAATAGTCACCTGCATCGATGACGTTGAATCAACCAATAGCAACAAAGGCGCGCGGCCTGCCACAAAATGAAACTATCTGATGGGTCGATCAACTTGCCGCACATCCAAAATTTAGTCATCTGCGCAGGTACATCCGCGAGACTTATTTCTTGTGAATCACTGTACCTACCTGGCAACTCAACCCTTAAGACCATGCAGTAGATTCATACTGTAATAGTCTCCAAGTTGAACGTCTCGCATACTCGGCTGTCTTGGCATGCAGAGATAAGTGTTTAACGCGTAGCTCGAAACTTTACGATTCCATTATGTGGATCAGCCGTGGCTCCGGAGATTGTAGCGATATCTGCCTCTCCAGTGGAGTTCATTATGTAAACGTGCAAGTCCGAGCCTAGCCCCTTTCTATGATGTGCCTTGAAATTCATATCATGCTCCTATATTACGCGCATCAATTTCAAAGTCTAACTGTCAATATTAAAGGTGTGAAAGGAACGTTAAAAGATCAATAAATGAAAGTCGTAGGGTCAGTTTTTGAAATGAGAATTTCGCTAAGTACATAGTTAACAGTAATTCAGTCTCCGAATTTATCAGAAAAGAGCGTGACAGAACGTTACTTAAGTAAACTTTACTTAATCCTTTACTATCACAGCTGTCCGCCTGTGGAATGATCTTCCCTTGGACGTAAGATTTTCACCGTCCCTGCCAATATTTAAGAACAGAGTGCATAACCACTATTTTTCCTTAATGTAAGTTTGTTATTTGTATTTGTGAAATCCCTTTCTAGTATTATGTAGGTGTATTTTTCGTTCATGTCCTATGTTTTTTTTTTGTGTATGTTTATTTATTTCATATTAATGTACCGTTTATGTATGTGTATCAATTTCATATTTATGTATCGTTTATGTATGTGTATCAACTATAAAATAATATGTTATCTAATGTTGTTTAGTTGCGCCGACTACCCGTATTTCAGTTTCCGTTTCTTCTTTTCCGTCAATGGTTGTCTGGAAGAAATTACTTTTAGTGATAAGGCCGCCACTTGTACTGTACTGTTATTTTATAAGTCTCTTATGTAATCCTTGGTGTACATGCAATAAAGAATATTCTATCTATCTATGTTAAGTATTTACTTAGTGAAATTTTCAATTCGAAACCGGCCCATTGACTTCACAAACATATAAGAATATCTGTGAATATTTTTTGACGAAGCGTAATTATGTCACAAAGTCATTATTGACCCATTATGTCCTCACTGGGGCACTTGGCCTGTCTTGCATCGCAGGTAGGTTAGGCCATACTCAACCACGGGGGCCAAGTCCTGGTCGGTGGAGGATTGTAAGACAAAGTCATAAGTAGAACATTTTATTTTGTTCTATTCTTTTTAACCTAACCTAACCTAACCCGTGCTAAGGACAATTTAAAAAACCTATTAAGAGGCTAAAAATTTCACCCATGCCGGGAATCGAACCCGCGACCTCTGGTTATCCGTGCCAGTGCTCTTTCCAACTGAGCTAATTGGCGACTCACCGGCATCAGTGAAATTTCGAACCTCTTTACAATAATCTCTGCATTACGTACAGGCAGCGACATCTGGCTGAAGTAATTTGCATCACTTGCAGCCCCGAGTACCTACTTTGCAGTTAGGTTTTACATCGTAATGATATCGCTGTACCCATATGATTATATTCTTTTTAATGTACTAACCCGTGCTAAGGACAATTTTAAAAACCTATTTAGAGGCTAAAAATTCCACCCATGCCGGGATTCGAACCCGCGACTTCTGTTTTATTTGTCTTCGTTTTTAATTTTCCGTAGCTCAAAAGGAAAAACCCGTCAGTCTAAGTATACACTCAGGTCTACACTGCCTTGAAATTGTGAAAAAATAAAACATTCCAGCTGACGCAAAAATATTAGGGGTTAAAGTATGAAATTGCCGTTTTATTGCAATAGGTTCTTTGAATTGACATAGAATCGTCATGGTTTGAGGTTTTCGAATGAAACTTTTTTCAAATGGTTTCTATGATGTTCTTTTTTTAAAAAATCTGAAACATTTGAATGCAATATCAATGTTGCGTTTGGAGAGGGGTCTTCTAATGCCGTTAAACCTTGCCGCTAATTCCTGGGTAGTTTGACTAGGATCGGCTTCCACTATCTCTCTTAATTCATCGTTATTCACCTGTGTGAGCGGTCTTCCTCGTGGCTCGTTCTTTAAGTCAAAATTTCCATCACGAAAGCGTTTAAACCGAAATCGCACGGTGCGTTCATTAGTAGACCCCTCTCCAAACGCAGCATTGATATTGCGGGCTGTTTCTGCCGCGTTAGTTCCGCGTCGGAACTCGTATTCAAAAATCACTCGAATTTTCGCAGTATCCATCTTTCTTGTCTAAATTGAATAACAAAAACAATTGAAAGTCGATATTCAAATGTTTCACATTTTTTAAAAAAAGAACATCATAGAAACAATTGGAAAAAAGTTTCATTCGAAAACCTCAAACCATGAAGATTCTATGTCAATTCAAAGAACCTATTGCAATAAAACGGCAATTTCATACTTTAACCCCTATTAGTTACGGCCGCTTGGGCCGCAAAAAAAACTTACAGTCAAGGGAATAAAAATTCGTAGGGAACATTCCATTGACCTAGAACTATAAAATTTGGCAAGTAAATGATTAGCAAGAACTTCGTCCGGATTTTTGTGAGTTTTTTGTATTCGTGGGAGTGTCTAAGAATGGAACCGTCCTAATTAGTTGAAGTTTTGTAGCTTAGAGTTTTGTTCTCTGACTTCATAATACGGCAGTAGTGCTAGGATTATGTTACTTCAATCCTACGTGGCTCTTCGAGCTGTCGACACACTGTCTTGGATATCAGTCAGCGAGCGTACCGTGTTTGTTTGTACGCAAATTTACATTTTTTTTCAGTTAGGAGCCCAGGTCTTTTTTAGTCATACCCTGAAAATTTCTATGCGGCCAGTCGCAACACCATCCTGGCAATGTTCGCTGACAAAGTAAATTGTGCCTACATCAAACACTGTTGCCATCTTCATGTGGCAAGCAATGACCTGTAAACGAACATCCTGTATATGAATTTTAAAATTTGAATTAAATGAAGTGAATTGAATCTATAGCACCGTGTTCATAAAATTACGATTACCCAGTTAAAGTTCTTTTAAGTGCTTGCTAAGAGTTTGGAAACTCGATGCAAATAGAATTTATAGAATGGGGCTAGGTGCCGAATCGAGTAGCATTGAAAAGTCCGCGCTGAAAAATCTCTTTCGTCGAACTTGGGCAGAGTGCTCGGGCGGCGCCAAGTTGCACGTCCGATCCGATTTCATTTTCAGCTCAAAATCGCGAGAAACTTTTAATTAGCAAGCTTTTGAATATCGCCTCTCTGTCTTTGTTTTCTGTACAAATGAACGGTCCGTACCCTGTTATTTGTGATTTTAATATCGCCAAAATCACAATGTACTACAGGCGTGATATGAATGTGAAAAATCCGGCAGCTACAAGAGGCCATTGAGTCCATCTCTGAAATTATATTGATGAAAATTTTAAAATTGGTGACAGTCACTCCCTATAGAAAGATTTGGTGTCTGGTTTTTAAGCTACTAAGTACACTCGTTGCTGTGTTGTGTCGGCCTAGAGAATAGCACCAACCCAAATTCTTCCCGCGGGTGTCGTAAAAGGCGACTAAGGGATACGAACCGGGGGGTGGGCAGCAGCGCTCCCTGCAGGTCAATTCCACCAAACTGCGATCCCCAACCCGCATGCCCAGCATGGGCATTGCCCACCAATAATGGTACAACCTTGCGCTCATTAGGGGAGGGCTAAGTCCAGCAGTGGACTAATATAGCCTGAAGAAGAAGAAGGAGTACACTCCACGAAGTGAAGTGTGAGTTTTTGTGAAGCTATAGTAATAAATTCACAAACATATGTAACTTAAAAAAAACAAAGTCACTGGGACATGCGTCGGGATTCGAACCCACAACTTCCTGAATGGGAGGCAAGCGTTCTACCGACCGCGCTACCACAGCTCTCACTGTTGCTACTGCGCTACTGTTAAATATCCAGGGGGGTGAGTCTATAAAATGCATAGTTGTTCAATAGACTCATATTAGTCCGGTAATGGTGGTTTTATTCACACTATTGGTAATCTAGTAGCCAATCGCACTGCAATGGTATAACCCGTGCTACTTAACTCGGCGCCTCGCAGGATTCGATCTTTTTCGATTTAATTCGCGCGGGTTATACACCTGGAATGGCATCGGACTGCTATTACTTTGTAGACTACCAAATTGAAGCAAATAATAACCATTGTCGTGGTTATATTATTGTATTGAAAAATTATGTAAGTATCAGACTCGAGGGCCTCTGGTCTCAAACCAGCCTTCCATGTGCTTTGGTAATCAGGCAAGGACATCACAAAGAATGACAGACGCCCAGACAGAGGCTATTTGTTCAAATGTACAGCGTCTCCCAGTGGGAATCGAACCCACGGCTTTAGGTAATCAGAAGTGATACGGCTACACCGACGACGTCAGTACCGTACTTAATCGTCCTAGTATGCCAAGGAGGTATGCTAATCTGAGGTCTTGTATTTATCGCTTTGCGGCCCCACTGTCACGCGTGACATGGCAGACGCCAAAACTGTTTCAGGCATTTAGGCCCGTCGCTAATTACGAAAACACGCACACATCGGTAAAAGTTACGCGCGACGACGCGACGCGGCGCGATGAATGTAAATTCTTGCGCGATCAACACCGACAGAAGGACCCTTTATTATTACTGTTTTTTATTTTATAATTTTTTATAAATATTTCTATACTTCACGAGCTCGGAATAACGAAGCGACTGTCGTCAGTCTGTCACCAGAGGTCCCTTATCTTTTTTGGGCATATTATGCGGTCACGACGTCATAGCTTAGAGAAGCAGATCGTTTTGGGCCAGTTAGAGGGCAGACGAGCGAGAGGCAGAACACTAACGCGCTGGTCCGATGCCATAAAGAAGGCAGTAGCTATTCAGCACGCATCCTACTGCGCATATGACCGAGACAAATGGAGAACTATTGTATGTGGTCACGATCCTCAGAATTTAGGGAACGAATAAAATGAAAGATTTTGTAATTTCTTCATAAGGGCACGTTAAGCCCTTGTCGCCGACTGTCATGAAGTGGCAGTCAGAGGCCTTAAGGGCGGCTTAATAACTTCTGACAGTAAGGCCCGCCACTGTCTTACAGTCCTCCACCGTCCCGGGCTTGGCCTCCATGGTGGAGTATACAGTCTATTTATTCTTGTCCAATTTAGTAAACAAGATTCTACCCGTAAACTGTAACTTTTTAGTCCAAAACTGCCATATTTCCATAAATGAAGTAACCTGGAACGCTCTTTTAGATAACACGCTGACAATGTTATAAACATAGTTCATGATAGTTCATGAATTTGCGAGAAAATGTCTAGTTTAGGCATCTGATCTCAATTTTAAGGTTAGAATCTTGTTTACTAAATTGGACAAGTAAGAATAAATAGACTGTAGCCTAACCTGCCTGCGATGCAGGAAGAGACCCGTGCCCCAGCAGTGGGGACATACAAAGGGTTGATATCATCGTCATCATAATATTATAATGACGATACAGGCAGAACATAAAACTTATATTTATGTATGTATATTTTGCCATTTGGTATCGCCAAATTACTTAGTCTATTATAAATTATTAAATATTCAATGGTACGTACCTTTCCATATATTTTCCTGCACCTTAAACACGCATGCATGATGTCGTCGCTATGCGCTGCCAGCGCCACCAGTCGACGAAGAACTGCAGTTCACATTTGGACCTCAACCGCCGCGGTTCTAGTAATTCGCTAAAATCGTTGATAACCGCTTAATTTAAGCTTTTTGGTATTTAACCACCCCTGTAAAGTGTGTCGCGCCCTCCGCGAGTGATATTGAAAAGGATTCGATTATGAAATATCTTCAATTACTGTTTATGTGAATGGTGGGCCCGCCGCGGCAGCCGCCGCCTTAGCTGAAGGGATCACGTCTCCAGGATGCTGCTTTGCGAGGTATGTACTGCGGGTTTCTATCCTCACCCCTATATTTGGCATCCCCTTGTCCAATTGTACATACGAAAAATACAGCCCACTTAAATCGAAGAAAAAACTAATTATTTGGCGTGACCAGCATTTTTTTTCTTTTGGATGGGACTAAGTAGGATTAATATCTTCTTTTTCATCGTATACTCATGGCCAAGTCATGACTGAGAGACGTGACTATGGAGCAGCTTCTGCCACCATCGATCTCCATTCGTTCCGATTGCATAATCAGAACCGCCAGATGTATGGCTGTTTGTAGACTGAGACTAGCAGACGACTAAATTTTGGATCAAGGATCTAAGCTAGCCCAAGATAATTGCTATCAAACATGAATCGAACGAACAATGAAGAAAACGCCAGAACAGCTAGTATATAGAACAGCTATTCTAAAAGAACAGCCAACATGGCAACGCAATAAATAAATATCTTAGAGTTAGACTTGAAAAAATGTTACGGTAACAAAAATATATTATCCGACGGGAAAGCATTACCGGGATATCAAGTATCATATGTCTTAATTCAGATCTTTCTATCAATCTGTGTGCCAAGTTTCCGTTATTGCGTGATCGGCTAACAAACATCCAAACATCTTCACAAACTTTCACATTTATAATATTAGTATGGACGGACCTAGTGTTTGGAATCAATCACTTGCGTTAAGCAGCAACAGGCGCGGTCAGGTGCAGGATGGGTGACCGTCCCGTGACTACCACTAGTGGCATTTTTTCCGAGCGCTTCCGTGCTTCGCAAGGCACGCTAAGCCGTTGGTGCCGGCTGTCATATAATGGCAGTCGTTAGACCATGTCAGAGGCCTTATGGGCGGCTTGAAAACTTCTGACAGTAAGACCCGCCACTGTCTTACAATCCTCCACCAACCCGGACTTGGCCCCCGTGGCGGAGTATGGCCTAGCCTTCCTGCGATGCAGGAAGTGACCCGTGCTCCAGCAGTGGGGACATACAAGGGTTGATATCGATCGATCGATGAAGGATGTAAGAAAAGATGGTCAGAGTGGTTTTTTCGCCCGCTGCTTTTTTTCACTAGACAACGGGCCGAAGGCAGCGGCTTACATTTCATTGTATTTGTAATTGTACATTGACATTCTGCTAACAGAATGTAAATTCTTTATGTTGAACAAACATTGATTTAATTTGATAGTAGTATGTTACATCTACGGTAGTAGTAAATTAGCCCGGAGAGTGACGTGGAGACCGGACCCGGCGGCCTGCCCCATAGTTATGCCACAGGTTATGCTTCGTGTCCATACGTAGTACATACCTAATGGCCGTTTCATATTGAACGATAACCGCACCAGCACGACATCGTTGGACTAGTATTCATTCATCGTTCAAACAACATTCGCCCAAAGGTTTTGGTCAAACATTTATACACGATTCCTACACTCCTTAGACGGCGTATAAATAGTCTGTGGTAGAGTTTTTACAAGTCAAAGACCTTACCACAGACTATTTGAACTTTATCAGGCATAAAAACACAATTTCACTAAACACTCCTTGCCTCGAGGCGATTTTTATAATCTGTGGTTACGTCTTTTCCTTGTAAAATGTCCACCACAGACTATTTTATTGAGCGTTTTTGGAGTGTTAGTAATCTTGTTTTTGTAAATAATACCGTACACGCTTAGCCTTAGTTAGGCTTATTATTATACTTTATGGCAGACAAAACATTTAACAGGACATTACATAAAAAAAACATCTACAAAGGCGAATTTATCTTTGAAAGAGATTTAGAGAGATTAGGCTATTGTACGTACTTAGGCTGGGAAAACTACTTCACTCAGCCTGTCTCTATACAGACATCCGGCACTATTCTGATGTCACTGAAGGGAGGGATCCCTAACTCCTCATAAAGGCAGTCCATTGGTTTGCCACACGCTCGCAGTGAATGATCACGTGGGTGAGTGTTTCCTCTTCTTTGTCACATAGCAATCTGTTGGTTGCTAAGTTAGCACGGGACGCGCCAGGCTCACCGTACCACGTTGCTATGACATTTATACTTGGCATAGCAACGTGGTACGGTTGGTTGACAAACTTTTCGTTTGTAACTTTTCTTTTACTTAGCGTATGTATGAACTGCTATTTCAATATTGCATTATCAAATTATAATATCTAAATATGCCCCAATGAGAGGATTTTTCTCAATTTAGAAATAGATAAGAGTAGGTACTTTATTGCAAACCAGAATGGATTGACACTTAAAGTGATCGTGTACTAAACAGTGTTGACAAAGAATCCAAAATTATTAATTACCATGTTACGTACATTCAAAAACTATTTTTCAAACTCTAAGTTGAGCTCTTTACAACAGTTTAAGAATTATCACGAATATACATAAAAATAAATGTATGATTTCTGCTTAGGATTTATTTGTCTCGAAACCCGTAGCACAGCCGAGGTGACAGATTTTCGCATTAATCCAAGTTGACTAGAGGTTAAAGGTTACATATTTATGTTACACAACATGACAGCCGGCACCAACGGCTTAACATGCCTTGCGAAGCACAGAAGCGCTCTACACAAATACGACTTTATATTGATCGGTACTTTTACAACTACTTTGCGCAGCATTTGAGGACGATTCTAAAGGAAGACGGAGTCAAAGGCTCCTCTTGCTGGAATGTTAATTAAGTGCGAGATTTCCATATGTAACCTACTTTTGCTCGCGTTAACTCGGTTAGTGCGGAGTCGGGAAAGGCAGACCTCAAGGAATTCTTCGGGTAGCTTCTTAATTTTCCTTAGCACTTTTCTTGATTTATAAGTACCGCTAACGAAATGGAAATAAGAACAAGCATAATACTAATATTATAAAGGCGAACGTTTGTGAGTGTGCATGGTTGTTACTTAAAATTTAAAATATGGTACGGAGTTAGCTGACAACCTAGATTAACCCATAGGCTACGTTTTATTGTGGGAAAATATCTTATTCCTATGGGAATATCGATAAACCGCGGGTAACGCCGCGGGGAACAGCTAGTAAAAATGTATCTCACTTGATAGTAAGTAAGTTCACTTCTACAAGCGAGTTCTTGCAGAGTTAGGGCTAGTTACTCAATTAAGAATTTTGCTAAGTGTCTCTTCAAATTTCCCAGAAAAGAGCGTGACAGAACGTTATTTAAGTATTTAATTAGTGATTTTTTTAATTCAGGATCCGGTACTTCTTACTCTATCCTACTTAGAGTCTGTTTCATATGCAGATAAAGTTTCGGTTACGCTATCCGCAGCCAGGGCTGCCGTTGGTTCTAAATTTGAAGCCATAAACAAACACACGCAATATAGGAAAAAATATTTAAAATTAGAACAGACGCCAGCCGTGGTTTCGGATAGCTTATCTGGAACTTTATTTGAACATTGTGAAACAGGGGCTTAGTATCCTACCCTCAGTCTTATCATTTTATCCTTCTAATAATAAATGTGAAAGTTTGTGATGATGTTTGGATGTTTGTTACTCAATCAAGCTGGCATAAAGATAGACAAACATTTGGGTTAAGAGAAAATTTCTGAAGATGGATGGATTGGATAAAAAAAAAAGTTTAATAGTTAAGTTTTCCTTCAACATTAGCGTGTGGTATTACGACTACAAATTCGCAAATATACGTAACTTTTTAATAAATTAAACAAAGTCTTTGGTACATGCCCGCACTGGGGATCGAACCCGGGTCTCTCGCTTGCGAGTCCATTGTTCTACCCACTGAGCTACCACCTGCTGTAGTAACAACAAGCGTATTAACGGATTCTGTAGCGGCTCGACGTTCGCCGGGACAGCAAGTAACAATTATATCACAGTTGATAGTAAGTGCACTTCTAAATGCGCGTGTTCTACTGAGTTAATAACGAATAACATATTAATATTTACATACTGGCACATACATTGCTTCTGGCCCCACACTAGGATACCCTGTGTCGTGGGAACCAGAAACAGCGACATCACAAACATGTAAACATCCAAGACCTGGGGTTTTTTTTCGTCCTCAGCCGGGGATCGAACCCAGGACCTCTCGCATGGTAGGCAAATGCGCTACGGTTGCGCCACGGAGGTCGTCTTTACTCTAGCAGACTTATTTATAGTAAGAGGATTCCACTAAAACACTCTTGGACGGTGCCAAAGTCGGTTTGTGGCACGATTTCCTCTTTTAAGCCGCTTTGACTCATAAAAGCGTTTTAATGGCATTGTCTTTCATTAATAAGAATGTAAAAGTCTACACGGTCTGCATTGCAACAAAAAAGTAGTGGTTTGGTATCGGCGTATATTATGAACAATTGAGAAACTGGCCCTAACTCTGCAAAAACTCGCTTGTAGAAGTGAACTTACTGTCAACTGAGATATATATTTTACTACCTGTACCCCGCGGCGTTACCCGTATTCCCATGGGAATACGATATTTTCCCGGAGTAAAACGTAGCCTACGTGTCAATCCAGGTTGTCAGCTGACTCCGTACCATATTTTAAATTTTATGTAACAACCATGCACACTCACAAACTTTCGCCTTTATAATATTCGTGTTATGATTGTTCTTATTTACATTTCGTTAGTGGTAGGTACTTATAAATCAAGAAAAGTGCTGAAGAAAATTAAGAAGCTACCCGAAGAATTCCTTGAGGTCTGCCTTTCCCGACTCCTCACTAACGTAACATTTTAATAAAATCGCTCCAGCCGTTTAGACGTGAAGAAGTAACAAACATACACACTCACAAACTTTCGCCTTTGAAATATTATTAGTGTGATTATATTCCAGGGATAGTTTTTTGCAGCCTGTAAGTAAACTCATTGCTATGCCAGAATATTTAGAACTTTTCCTTCGGAACTTCTAATTTGCACCATTCGAGGGCAAAGGGCCCGTTCCGTCATTTCATATTATCCTCACGAGATCACGTGAAATTTTCATGAAGTTATGCGTAGCAACGGCGGAGCGGAGAAAGGGCCTGCGACCGAAAGCAAAATAACCCCGCTTAATTAAAATACTTGAGAGTTGGAAAAATGCGACCCCAGAAGATTGGCCCTACATGTTGAGTTGCAGAAAATTTAGCCGTATTATTAAATTTTGTGCGGTATATTTCCAGCAAGAAGCTTTCAAATTGGATCAACTACTTATTACTATACATTATTGCACACGAAACATTAAAGAGGACATTACATAAGAAATAACATGTACAAAGGAGAGCTTATCTCTGTAAGAGATTTCTTCCAGCAAACCTTGGAGAGTCGGAGCAGCAGTAAAAAACGGGTCTATATATACTTACATTCAGCATAAAATGCTGACTCAGAAGCTTCTCGATTGAAACTGGTACTTCTTGATGATTCACGATACTCATTGATCGATATCAACCCTTGTATGTCCCCACTGCTGGGGCACGGGTCTCTTCCTGCATCGCAAGAAGATTAGGCCATACTCCACCACGGGAGCCAAGTCGGGGTTGGAGGATTGTAAGAAAGTGGCTGGCCTTACTGTCAGAAGTTATTGAGCCGCCCATAAGGTCTCTGCCATGGCTTAACGACTGCCATTACAAGACAGCCGGCAGCAACGGCTTAACATGCCTTGCGAAGCACCGAAGCGCTCGGAAAAAAACCACTAGCGGTAGTCACGGGTCGGCCACCCATCCTGCACCTAAGCGCGCCTGTTGTTGCTTAACTCAAGTGATTGAGTCCAATTACTCGGTTCGACTAGGCCACGAGCGTTTAGGTATTCAGTCGTTACGGCAACTGCAACGCTGCCGAAACGTCAGGAATTAAGGTAATTACGTTTTACCTAATAAATAATCGCGATAAGGCCCGTTTAATATATAACTATGGTTTATTTCTATTTCTCAAAGTCCAATTACTCGGTTCGACTAAGCCACGAGCGCTTAGGTATTCAGTCGTTTCGGCAACTGCAACGCTGCCGAAACGTCGGGAATTAAGGTAATTACGTTTTACCTAATAAATAATCGCGATAAGGCCCATTTAATATATAACTATGGTTTATTTCTATTTCTCAAATGAGAATTTCGGTGTACAAATATCCTTGTTATGTTTTGTGGAATACAGACAACTCAATTCAATTGTCAGCTTTATGATTACGTACACAGCTGCCGTTTAAAGTGTGAAACACACATACAGTACCTACGTACAATATTGTTGTTGTATGTAATAAAATACATACAATATTGTTGGTCGGTTCACACATTACACTTTGCGCTTTCCACAACGGGCGACGTGAACTTAGTTGCGAGCGGATTATTACAAAAGAAATGTTAATTTTATATTTGAGTAACTTTAGATATTAATCGGACCGCAAATTGAAAATAGTTAAGAAAGCGCCCTCAAGGCGCAGGTTCGAGGCCCCATTATATACTTTGTGTATAAATAAGTTTGAGCTTATTTAGGTTCAATGTTTTTTTTATGTAGCCTATAAATGTGCAGGGCAAAGACCTTCTCTCAAAGAGAGAGTACGGGCTTAATTACCACGTGTAATTAAGCGTTCCTACCGCGGGTTGGCAATCTCGAGCGCTGAGGTGTTAGAACACCCCAGACACTCACGATGTTTTCCTTCACGGTTAGCGAGTAGTGTTGCTACAACTACATACCGCAATGTTTGAAAACGAAAGTTTTCAATCAGCGCGTCCTACCTGTGATGACCTACGGAGCCGAGACATGGCCACTCACGAAAGGGCTGGTCCACCAGTTCAAAGTCGCTCAGCGAGCTATGGAGAGAGCTATGCGCGGAGTTTCTCTGAAGGATAGGATTCGTAACAAATGCATGCGACGGAGAACCAAAGTTATCGACATAGCTCGGAGAATCAGCAAGCTGAAGGGCTGGCCATATCTCGCGAAGAACCGACAACAATTGGAGTAAACGTGTTCTTGAGTGGAGACCGCGACTCGGCAAACGTAGTGTAGGACGCCCTCTGACTAGGTGGGATGACGATCTGCGAAAAACTGCAGGCAGATGCTGGATGCAGCAAGCTGAAGACAGGGCGCCATGGCGCTCATTAGGGGAGGGCAATGTCCAGCAATGGCTACATAATATAGCCTGAAGAAGATTGATACTATAACTGTGATAACTTAGAAAACAACGTCATTGGTACAAGCCCGCAATGGGAATCGAACCGGGGTCTATTGCTTCAGACTCCATTGTTCTGCCCCAGCTACCTGGGTGGCGCAGCGGTTTGGCACGCTGACTGTAAAACCGAAGGTCTCGGGTTCGATCCCCGGCCGGGTCAAACTAGGAAACGAAGTTTTCTAGTTTGTCTCGGGTCTTGGATGTTATCTATGTATTTATTGTATTAAATCTATCGTCGAGTTAACAATTGTAACACAAGTCATTTAGTTGTACCATTGAATTTGAAGGTTGTACTCGTACTTAGTATAGGGCTAACGAGATCTGTGTAATATGTCCCTGAATATTTATTATTTATTATTATTATAACGGAGGTATCCGTTCTATACTAGGTTCAATGTTTCTAAAGGAATATTAACCTTTTTAGCTACAAGATAGGTATCTTCCATCTCGATTACTGTTATTTACAGAGCACCATATACACGTACGTTGCCTCCTTTCCCTCCGATTCACCTGTGAAGACTTTTCCGTACAATGAAAATAAAATAAACGTCAACCAAGAAACGGTGACTTGGCCAAGTGAAAAGATACATAAAGAGAACCTTTTGGCCCGACAAAAGAAAAACTTACGCATGATATAGGTAGGAAATCTATTCTTTACGTTTCGTGACTTATTTCCCCCGGGGACAATGGAATTGCTTCACGTTAAGGCACCTGCTTGTAGATCTTCGTCATCGGTGCGTACTCTTCAGGGCCCTGATTCTGCTAATGCATTGTGGTAGGTACAACGACAACTGCGTCATCATCAACCCATTATGTCCCCACCGAGGGGCACGGGCCTCTTCCTTAAGGAACATGTGGCGAGCACATGTCAACTCTGCGCGCGCACTACAAGCTCCAACATTCCTGCATCGCGCAATCAAAATGTTTCAATGACATACCATAAATATAACGTCCGACTAACAACAGTTGGACTGGCCGTCCCCAGGCATACTGATCAGATCTGCCTGGCGGGAAATTTCCCTTTATAGTGGAAGAACACGATCACCCGCTCTTCCCTATAAACATATACCACCACCACCTCCGTCCGCATAGGTGGAGGCTTGCAAGACTAGTGGCTGGTCTTACTGTCAGAAGTTTTCAAGACCTCTGGCTTGGCTTAACTCATTTGCAACCGTATTAACTTAAGATTTTTGGTGGGAGAGTTTCCCAGGTTTCGCTCTGATTCGCAGAGCTTAAAAATAAAGTAAGTATTCGGAGCCATAGCCATAATAATTTTATTTCAAAAATTTACATTCTATTGATTGAAGTCAATGTGGCTCAGTAGCTAAATGTTGCACCCAAAATTCATGGAGTATATAACATTCAATAAAGAAATATTATAAAAATAATAAAACATATCTCTCACAAAGGCAAGCTCGCCTTTGCACATGTTATATCTTATGGGGCTCTTTAATTATTATTAAAAAATGATCATGCTATACCTGTGAATTTACTTTAAAATATCATAATTTCCAGCTCCATTTTCAGCTCTAGTGAAAAGGAGGCTGCCCGCTCCCAGTAATCAGGGCTGAAACAATGTAGTTGCGTAACATATTCATTCGTATCGCATGAAAAAGCCTTGGGAAGCCTTTTGTCTGTCGTCTCATTGCACATAATGATGCCCGCTACGATTCTGTGAGTCAAGCCAGGGATTAGAGATGGGCAGTCAGTAAATATCACAGTTGTAAATACACAATACTACGAATACATTTTTTGGGCTAGTTGGTCATGAGCAGAGTTCTTAACTGTTGGGTGTTAAAATAATGCTGGAATTCATTAATTTTAATTAAGTACTAGCTTTTTCCCGCGACTACGTCCGCGTGGAACAGATTCAAGGAACAAATGTTTGCAACCCCGTTCACTCCCTTAAGGGTTAAAATTAGAATAACGGCGAAACACGTGTTCAATCAATTGTGTTGAAGAGTATTTGTTTTAAGTTTCAAGAAAATTAGACAACATTCTTTATACCTCCCATACAAATTTTGGCAACCCTTTTTGCCCCCTTAGGGGTTGAATTTCAAAAAATCCGGTCTTACTCCTTGTCTACATTATCTATAGACCCTCTGTGCAAAATTTCAGCATCCTAGGTCCAACGGCTTGAGCTGGGCGTTGATGAGTGAGTCAGTCAGTCAGGACTTTGAATTTTATTTATATAGATAGATAGATATCGATCTAGGCCTATACCTTCCTCAGGGAAGAGACCTGTGCCCCTCAGTAGGGACATAATGGGTTGATGATAATGATGATTTGGACCTAACTTCTAACATAAGGACCGCCACTGTCTTACAATCCTCCACGAACCCGGACTTGGCCCCCGTGGCATTACCTTCCTGCTATGCAATAAGAAACCCGTGTCCCGCCAGTGGGGACATACTAAGGTTGATATGGAAGTATTTGGACCTATACACAAAATTATTAACTGCAAACAATTGGTATTTAACCCTTATCTCGCTAACTGTAGGAGAATATCTTACGGAAACCTGAGTTCTTTAGGTGTTCACATACAACAGCGCTTGAAATCACCAATATACGGTGAGTCCGCGTCCTGATTAAACCCATTCTCTCTCTTTCTCAGAGAGGTATGTGTCTTGCAATGGGATGTATAATGAAGCTTATGCTTCATTATTATTACCATTCCTTGTATATTTACCGAGTCTGAATCCCATCTCTACCAGGAATACAATGTTTTAGTTCTATGCGGTTATAGAAATGCTCGGCGCAGCAAGCGGCTGCAAGTTGAAACGATATTTTTAAGGACTTATTTTACTTAACATGAAAACAATTGCTTTAGTTTTATTGTTGTTATTGAATTAAAGTGCCGATGTTAGCAGCGTCTATTACAATCTAGATTTGGATTTAATACAATTTTTATCTTATACAATTGATCAATACTAAGACCCAAATTGAGGAAATCAATCACGGCGTTACTGTAATTTAACACCATGTAACATTTGCCTTTGAATCTAGGTAATGAGATGAATTATTACACACCATGTTCACTCACGCTACATGAGTGAAGGGACCACTCGGAAGAAATCATGGTTGTATTCTTTTTTCTGTTGTGCAATACAGTGTTCTCTATCTATCTGTCTTAACCCGACATAGTGGAAAGATATAAATGACTGGGGTCGTGAGTTTGATTTTCGCTGAGGGCCGTCTTTGAATTGCGTAGGTAAATGTCCTCAGCCTTATTGTTTTTCTACGTTTCTTACTATATCACGGGGTATATTGATGTAGGGCTGAGAAGCGAAGTGTTTATTAGTTGTTCCACTAATCCCCATTGGCAATTTCCACCAGTGGAAAATTTTGCGTATTTGAAGGAGGGTGGGGCGGATGGAGGGAGGGGGGAGGAAGGAAGGAAAAAATAAAAAAAGACATTTAATGTAACAAATTGATACACATGGATGTTTCTGCGCCGACATCATTAAAACGCTCTTGGAAGCAACTAAATTGCTTTTCACGCTGGAGCAGTTCCTAAACTAAAATCCTCTTACCTTTATTTTAATCATTGTGTGTTTTTTTTATTTTCTGTATCTGAAGATGTCTGCTTCGATTTTCGTTTTGTATAAATGTAAGTGTATAACTGTTTTTTTTTTTAAATATAGTTGGTTTCCTAAGTTTAGTTTAGACTTAATATAAGTAAATATAAAATAAATTATGTAGATTTTGAAATGGGCAACTAGTTTGATTCGTAACGTTCACTAAGCCGCAGTTGCTGCGCTACTTTCAATAAAAAAAAAAATTGATTTCATTAACGTGCACATTACGTTAAAATAAGTATTCACTGTAAATGTTACGTTTATGGAATAAGTACCCAATGACAGAACTTGATGAAATTTGGCACAGTTAAGGTTTACAGAGGCTACTAGAAATACCGTCAAGAACGCATCAAAATCTCCACATGAGCAAAGTCGCGGGGGTCAAAGGCTATTGAAATAAGTCGCCACCCGAATTTCAATAGAGACAGTGGATGGGCTCTTCCGCCGGCCTGGAAACCGGTTCTACGAAAGTGCAGTGATAGTGAATATCGAAATCGACACTGCAAGAACGAAGATGTCGTGAGCTGTGTCTGTGCCATCATGCCTAGTTGCATTGACGACGGGAAAGCAGTAGGCGCTGCGGCGCAAGCCAGCGGGAATCCCCCGCAGCCAGTGTCAGCACCCGCCCCACCTATCTCGGCGCGGGCGCGCCGCGCGCTTGCCCGTAGTGTGAGACGAGCAACCGACGACGCGAGCACCGTCTCTGCTCACCATGATTAGGCTCTGCGAATCGGAGCGAAACCTGGTCGGACTTTTCCGATATAACCACACCCGTAAGTAAATCCGGCTAAAAGTCTACAATGTCTTGTGCTTACGAAAGTTTTAGTTCAAAAACTAAATTCTGTATTAACAGTAAAATATATTTTGCCGCAGGAAAACGTAACCTATGTGTTAATCCAGGGTATCAGCTAACTCCATACCAAATTTGATTAAAATCGCTCCAGCCGCTTAGACGTGAAGAAGTAACAATCATACACACTCACAAATTTTTTCCTTTATAATATTATGAGTCTGATGTGATGATAATAATAATACACCATATAATTTGGCAGTTGCTCATTAAGGAGACGCTTAATTTATCAGTCAGTTTATTGTAAGCGGCATCCTTCGTTGACGCCATCAATAAGGGGCCGCGGCCCTGTCGGAGACAAATTTCAGAAACTCTGCGAACACCTCATTATTTTCAATGAAGAGAGGATATGACTGGCGCTATTTCGGAGGAGATACATATTTACTACTCAATAATTTGTTGCATTCCACAAGCATATACAGATAATGTTATATGTATTATGATATATCTATATTTTATATATATTTGTACTATACGTGTGTATGTTACTGAACTCGTCCTAAAATGCTGGACAGATTTGAATTGTAAACGCATACAAAAGGGTGGCGTCTTGGATGGTTTAGATTCACAAATCAGCCCGGCAGATGGCGCTGCATGCAGGACAACGTCTGTGGGGTCCGCTAGTATGTCTATATAACCGTAATATCAAGTATTAGTATATATTGTGTTATATTATTGCTGTAATATTTGTATTATACGAGTATGTGCCCCCCACTTTGTAACACATCTAGGTTTTTTGCACGCCCGCCTTAAATGTTGCCTCTCCTGTGGGTTGGCTGGTGGGAAATGCAATTCACATTAAGTTTTGTAAAGTATTATTATTAATAATAAAATTCACAACTTAAAATATGGTTGTTTGTGGAGCGAGTAGGGCATTATAAATTGTAAGAGACCTTTATAAATGAAGTCTATGCTATTTGTCTGCTTCAGACTGTAACGTAATAACAATAATAAGTAAAACGTTTCACATCAATTGCAGTATTATCAAATGTTATTACATAAATACTATTTAAGTATCACACATGCTTCTTAAAAATTTGATACAATTTTGTATATAACAATACAACAATTACCTATTTACTATTACATTTCTTCGTTTGATTTCGTGACGCTCCGTGTGGTGGCTAAAATTAAGACATTATTTTCCTTTCTGTTTGTTTCGTTCGTTGCGGTCGTTTATTTTTCAAAGGGCTGGCATCCGGGTAAATAATGTAGAGTCAGGCACGTTTTCTTCTCCTATATTTTACACGGACCTTAAGGTGCTTCAGGATGCTAGCTAGCGAAACCAATGGAAAAAAATCATAACTGGTTTTATAAAACGTTTTTTCTAGGAAAGTGAACATGGCAAATATTAATGGTTTATGTAAGTTAATATAGACCCGTGCCCCAGCAGTGGGGACATACAAGGGTTTATAACTAACTAAGTATAAGTTTGTACATCAAAATTCATATTTGCACTAACCCGTCTATTCATTCACCAACTCTCTATAATCTGTTATCTGGAAGAAATTGCTGAAAACAATATGAGCACCAATTATACTGTAACTTAGTAAATATTTTATGTTTGTTTTTTCCTGTTGTCCAAAAAATCCTATTCTTAACCTATCTTAAGATTAAGGTTAATATGATGTACCCTCTTTTTGTGGATAAGCTCAGAGTGCATGTATGTTGTGGTCCCCACAAAGCTAAGCCGGCCTTCTCACCGAGTGACGGACCTCTTCATTAGGCTCTGTTATATTAGGCCGGAATGCTTTGTTCTCCGGACAATATAACAATAAACATTTTTTGTGGCTAGGGGTTGTTACTTTGTTAAAATAAAGCCTAGTTTTCGGAGCAATGTTTGTGAAGAGTAACGCCACAGAGTACTAAACTAGACAGAGGAATGACTGCGCGCCGTAGTTTTTTATACAGCCCCGATGGATTCCCACTGCTCGGCAAAGGATTTAGACTTCATTATAATCGCCGCCTTATTACCTAATCCAGTCCAAGTACTTAATAGCTGATCAATCATTATTTTGGATTTTGGATCCTCGGACATGTAAAGTTCGTATAGACTACAACGTAGAGGTCGATGTGAATCAACTGTAGGGAATCGTAGAATCGAGTTGATAAAAATCTTTTAACTTTTTTCAGTTCAGCATTTCTTTTTTCAATGGTATGGTATCAACCCTTTATATGTCCCCACTGCTGAGGCACGGGTCTCTTCCTGCATCACAGGAAGGTTAGGCCATACTCCACCACGGAGGCCAAGTCCTGGTTGGTGAAGGATTGTAAGGCGGGCCTTACTGTCAGAAGTTACCAAGCCGCCTCTGACATGGCTTAACGTAGACTCCCTCTACGTGGCTTAACGACCACCATTACATGACAGCCGGCACCAACGGCTTAACGTTTCGTTTTTCAATAACTCTTTTAATTTGAAACTTTTTCGAACTGTATCATAACATCTACTATTTTTCTTCGTGACCTCATAATTATTATTGTACCCGGTGACACTTGTGTCATCAATAAATTTTAGTTGTCAAAATAGATAAAGTTGTTTGACGTGTGGGTGATCATAGATACGAGTACGTGTGAAGAAATCCATTATTACCCTCCCTTATTTTCTCAGTCGAGTATTAAAGGCTCACAGTTTTGCGGGATGCTTGCGACTAGTTAGCCTTCTGTCTGGTTCAGCATTTTGTGGCTTAGGATATTCAGGCCGCATTTATGTGCACGACAGAATACGTAATGATAAGTGTGTGGGTCTGGATGGAGGTTGGGGGTGGTAGATGTTTTAAGAACCTTGAAAAACGGCGCAGTGGGACCTTACCGAAGTTTATTCATCCTTTTTAGTAGAGCTATAAAAATATACAGGGATTTTATTATGGCGAAGACTCCTAACTCGAACATCAAAAAGCCTTCTTACCACAATATTTGTTTTGCAAATTAAGCAGAAAGGTTTTGAAATGCGAAAGAGGATCAAACCGTTCGATGCTCTTCCCTATTGTTGAGAATCCTTAAATAAAGTCGTTTCAAAAGAAATTTTAAGCTAAAACAAAGGAAGCGAAGGTTCTTTAACGAAACTTTTCTTCGACTTCGAGAGTAATTTTTTGGCTGCACCAAATACTTGTCAGTGCATTTTTTTATCACTGATATTTATTTGATGCACTTTTGCGATCTGTAGTTCAAACTACAATAAGCAAATTGTTTGGGCTTCTACGGCTATTCTGTAGTTTGTGATTGGTACAGAGTGAGGTCCAGCGACCTCAATCCTCCTAGGTTGCCTTTACAGCCGAATTTAGTGTCTGTCTGGCAGATTAATAATATTGTGCCTCTTTAGTCGAGCATAGCAAGTGTTGTCTTTTGTCAATAGGTCCGAAGCCAATTCGTTTGGAGCCGATCTTGATAATTAATACTATAATGCCGGATCTCCTCCATGACGTTGGGAATTTTTATGTCTTGATACAGAAGTTTGTTGCTGATGTACTGAGGGATATTCATCATTGACCCTATTGTTTTCGTCTGGAATCGTTAAAGAATATCTATGCTTGATCTGCAAGCGGTTCCCCATAGCTGAATTCCATAGGTCCAGATGGGCTTCAAGATTGATTTGTATAATGTTATCTTACATTCTCTTGATAGTCAATCCATTTTTCTTTATTTTTTACTGACTGCAGAAAAAGGAGCAGGTTCAAGGAGCATTTATACTCCGGTTGTTTACATCGGCTCTAAACTGAATTGGAGACTCCAGTTCCCGCGAAGCATAGTTTTATTGACAGTTTTATGAAGGACAGGGGCGCTCGCGGGCTGCTTGGCATCGGATATGGGCCTGGACACACTCCAAATGCGGGTTTGCGCTCCAACCGTAAACTTGCCGACGACTCCGGCTTTTGCCCTCATAAAAATGAACCGATAAGCCCACTGATAGAATTCCTAAATACACAACATTCTGCGACTTTAAACGTCACGATTGGACATTATTGGATACTATTATAAGTAATTATATTCTCGTGCTCTTTTGCTATTTGGTATCAATATATTTTCGTTTAATTATTTATGTACATGTACCACATACCGACTATATTCTTCATGCAATCCACTCCATCTAAAGGTTGTCTGGAAGAGATCGCTCTTATCGATAAGACCGCCAATTTTATAACATTACTTAGATTTAAGAAATCATGGTTATATTCTTTTTCTGGTTGTGCAATAAAGTGTTCTCTATCTATCTATCTACTCCAACCGCTGGTAATTATTACAGATAAATGTTGAGATTGCAACAGTGATATATAGAACACAAATTTTATGTTAGTTATGTATCATTGCAAACGCATTGTACGAGTATACGTTTCTATAATAAAATCCCTGAGGATAAAAGCTTGCCTGAAGCGCGGTTCAAGAAGTGTGTTAAAGTGCACTTTGTGCCAAAAGGGCTACTATAACGTAAGGGATTATTTAGATGACAATGATGTCTGGAATTGAAGCCAGTGCAATGCATGAGTTCTATTGTTTATAATTACTTTGTGAACTCTGTTAATTAAGAACTTTGAAAAGATTTTGGGGCTATTTTGTGTATTTTTGGGGTTATATTGTTTATTCTCCAAAATAATCTAGATTTTAAAATGGACACCTAGTTTGACTTGTGACGTTCATTAAACCGCAGTTTGTGCGCTACTTTGAATGAAACCTTTTCTTTAAATTTCGTTGTTAAATGGGTCCAATCACGATTATTTATTAGAGAAAACGTTATTACCTGAATTCCCGACTTTTCGGCAGCGTTTCAATTTTTACCCAGAGGATGGTTTCAAGCTTTCAAGTACGTGGAATCCAGTGCGAAGTAAATACAAATCACGGGCTCACCGAACCTGTCCGCAGGCGTAGTGAGTGTTGTGTGTGGGCCAGCTGCGAAAAACTAAAAGTTATTAAAAGCCCACAATAATTGACATACCCGCCAATTCATTCTACCCGAGACCACGGCAACTGAAACGCTGCCGAAACGTCGGGAAATAAGGTAATTACGTTTTACCTAATAAATAATCGCGATTTGACCCGTTTAATATAAAACTATGTATGATTATCGCGAATCATAAAAAAAAATATGATGTGATTTAAAAACCTATTTAGAGGCTAAAAATTTCACCCATGCCGGGATTCGAACCCGCAATCTCTGGCTATCCGTACCAGCGTTCTACCAATTGAGCCTATACCTAACTGCAAAGTAGGTAGTCGGGGCTGTAAGTAATGCAATTTGCTTAAGTCAGATGTCGCTGCCTGTACGTAATACAGAGAATATTGTAAAGAGGTTCGAAATTTCACTGATGCCGTGAGTCGCCCATTGGCTCAATTGGTAGAGCGCTGGTACGGATAGCCAGAGGTTGCGGGTTCGAATCCCGGCATGGGTGAAATTTTTAGCCTCTAAATAGGTTTTTAAATTTGTTCCTTAGCACGGGTTAGTGCATTAAAAATAAAAATAGTGTAATGATGTGATTTGTAAATTAGCCAAGGACATTCGTTTCTATTTACTTACGAAATATAATCTACTACGGTTTGTTATCGGACTTCTTCGCAACGGCTTCTACGAGTTTTATGTTTTTTTTGTGTAAATTTAGTAGGTCTGAGTTTCGGTCGTAGAATAATTAATTTAGCAAAACAAACTTTGCGAGTTTAGCTAGTGTTATTATTGTAGCCGCGTGTGTGATCTCTACGTTACTGCTAGAGATCTTCTACAAAGCGATGTGCGTATAAAGGTTCTATTCGTAAGAGAATAGTTATTTGTTATACAAGAGAGCAAAGTTGCTTTTTAACCGCGTGTTCAATTTTGATGACCGAGCAAGCGAAGGATTCTAAAATTGAATCACGAGCGCAGCGAGTGGATCAAAAATTTTGAGCGAGGGAATCAAAAGAGCACGAGGTGAAAAATCTTTGCACTCGAGTGCAACACGTAACTTTTCATTCCACCTCAGCGAGGAAATGACTAAATGCAAAAAAAAACGTTTACAATCACAAGATAGGTACACTTTTATTTCAGTTTAGGTATTAATTACTACATTATGACAGGTAAGTATTACAGAATAATCTTTAAATTATAACAAAATAATACTAAGGTATAATTAAGAAAATTTTAAAGTAACGTTGCTACAGTTATTTAAATTGAGTGTAATATTTTTTTAATTCACAAACTTAGTGCACACGATGTTCTAAATTCAATTTACTTTATCCTCTAGAGAATAAAAACGGCTTTTACACACAGATATTGAAGATTAAAAATACTCTTTCCGAGATGGTGGGATGAAAAAAATATAAATGTCGAGAATAGAGGGCGAGGACATCGAGATTTGCTAAACAATCAAGTCGATTATCACGACATCGCGGCTTCACTTGATTGGCTATGGATCACGTCACAGTACTCCGATACGTAGTCTGTTAGCTTTTAGAATATACCTCGGCTACTATCGGAGAGAATCGGAGGACACGTAATCAACCCTTGAATGTCCCCACTGCTGGGGCACGGGTCTCTTCTTGCATCGCAGGAAGGTTAGGCCATATTCCACCACGGGGGCCAAGTCCGGGTTGGTGGAGGATTGTAAGACAGTGGCGGGCCTTACAGTCAGAAGTTATCAAGCCGCCCGTGAGGCCTCGATATGGCTTAACGACTGCTATTATATGACGCACGAAAGCGCTCGGAAAAATCCCACTAGCGGTAGTCACGGGACGCTCACCCGTCCTGTACCTGACTGCGCCTGTTGTTGCTTAACCAGGTGATTGATACCAATCACTCGGTTCGCCTAGGCCACGAGCGCCACGAGATTCGGATATATTCGTGTTATAGAAATGTCGGAATTAATATGACAATTTACATAACTATTCAAATTAGTGAAGAAGTGTTATACAGTATTTTCTAAGGTTAACACGAGCAGTATAGATCGTGGTTGGAACATACCGGTAGCATGGGAACCAGTGCTTAAGTGCATGAGACCCCCTTGCTAGAAGTGTGACTGTACAATAAAAAATAAATTTAATTTCAATGCCATAGGGCAGGGCTATATATTTGTGCCTTTCGGAGTCGAGACTCTGGGGCCATGGGGTCCGGAGGCGAGACTCCTCTTTAAGAAGATCTCGTCGCGCCTAGTCGACGCTTCAGGAGACCCGAGGGCTGGTGCTTACTTTGGCCAAAGAATAAGCCTAGCCATACAGCGAGGCAATGCCGCCAGCCTTCTTGGTACTCTGCCGCCCGACAGCGATCTGGCTCAAATATTTTATTTAAATTAGAATGTTTTAGGTTTAGTTCCATTTTTATCATTAATTATTATTATTATAAATATTTAAGCTATCATAATGTTTGTATAATATATAACTGTCACATTAATAATCAGTAAGTTCATGTAAAGTAATTAGTTTATAAATTTAATTTTAACATCAATTACTAATAATCAATATTGTTGACTTTATATAAAAAATAATTGGTTTGCCTATTTTGGAACGTAACTTCATAATTGACTTTTGTAATTTTTGCCGAGGGTAGTAAACTAACCGTTAATGCTTTCCAAAAGACACCTGTCACCTCAGTCATCCGGGACCACGGCACCTGAAAAAGTGCCGAAACGTTGGAAAATTGCAAAAAATGTAATAAACGAGCATAAATCCGTATAAAAACAGTTTTAATTAAGTTTTATACAGAGCAGGAAGTAGTATTACACTCGTGTGCTTTCGGCGAAAACCGAAGCCTACTCTAGAGCCCGAGGTATATTCTAAAAGCTAACAGACTGTATCAAGTTTTTGGACTGATAGACATACCATAGCTAGAACTATAAGATGTAGCGGTGACATGCAAGTGTATTATTTTTATATTTATATGTAAGTGTATTATCGTATTATTACTTATTTATATAGTTTTAAATATTTCTCCTTTCCTCCCGCTATATAAATTTAAACACCCAATGCTAAGGTTGGCTGGAAGAGATCTCTGTTAGAGATAAGTTCGCCTTTGAAACAAATTTCATGTAATCATATTTCGAATTACTTTTTGCAATAAAGAATAAAGACATGCATCCCGAACAATCATATAACATCGTACTTGAGTTTCTATTTTTTTATGTAGCCTGTCCCACTGCTGGGCACAGGCCTTCTCTCAGAGAGAGAGAGTATGAGCTTTATTACCACGCGTGAACACTGCAGATTAGTAATTTAAATCGCTGATGTATTTGAATCAGACACTCGGGTTTCCTCACGATGTTTTATTTCACATTTATGAAATAAAAAATAAAAAAAATGCTTTATTGTTCAAAAGCATAATGTGGGTTTGTACATCACTTAAACTATTTATATATTAATTTATGATTGCATGCACATAATTTTCTTAGTTATTAACAGTAGGTACATCTTCTATAATATAAAAATGAATCGCCGAATGTGTTGGTAAGCGCAAATCTCGGGAGCAGCTGAACCGATTTCGCTAATTATTTTTTTTTAATATTCCTTGAGGTACGAGGATGGTTCTTACGGAGAGAAAATAAAAAAAAATTAAAGAATCAACTGTTAGGCGCTACGAAGTTCGCTGGGTTAGCTAGTAATTAATATAACTAAACAAGCCTTGATCAGTAATAGAAAGAAATGTACAATGAATGATCTTTGCTGGCCCTTATACTAAGCTAAAGCCTGTATGATAAGAGCCTAAAACGCATAAAAAAGTCATCGTAGGAAATGACTGAAATACTTGAGCAGTAACTTCGGACAAATCAGCATTAGTTTACCGGAGCAATAAACAAATGAAATGTGTATTTTTAAAGCATTATAAATAAAAAAAAGTCGAGCTGCATTTTAGAGAAGAGGACTGAATTAATTTTAAGCTGAAATTCTTAGAAACCTTTTTAGACGATGAGCTCCTTATTACCATCAGTTGAAATGTAAACGTGCACTCAGTAGCTGGCTAGTACTCTGGCTACCCTCCAAGTCAGCAGTGGGGCTGTTTGTTAGAATGCGGGCTACCATACTACACGGGGTCACAAGGCAGATTTGTGTCAGTTCTATGATTTCATAAAGAATGCAATAGTAAACATTTTGTTTTAGCCAGATCAAATATTAAAAAAGAGTTGTTGCCGATCTAAAAATGCGCACTGGCGCAGGTTAATTGTTGAAAAAGTCGTTCCGCAAGCTACATACATTTCCATCCTACCAACCAACTAATATTATAAACGCGAAAGTTTGTAAGTATGGATGGATATATGTTACTCTTTTATTTAAAAGCTACTGAATGAATGTTAACGACACTTTACAATACAACTTTCGTCCCCGAGGGACAAAAGTCCCTGAATCGTAAAAAATGTTCTCCGAGTACTAGTCGCGGACTCAACGCCTACGGTGTGCGGTCATTTTGTTCCTCGGAAATTGAGTGAAGCGTACTCTATGGAAGCAAATATTCTGAGATTACATTGTGTTGTAATTTACATGAAGTTAAAAAAGAAAAAGCGTTTTAAAAAAAGAGAACACCGAACTTTTGTCCACTCCGGTCTCTTGGTGTCCTCGGTAACTTGAGGGACTTTTTGTACGGGGTAATTTTAGTCCTTCGTGTGCGTTATTCGATACAATTTAAAAGAGATCTATATCGACGGAAAAAAGTACCCGGGGGATAGAACCTCGTCTGCGCAGGCCTTTAAGGTAGTAAAGTTTAATCTATTCGCGATTAGACCCGGTACATAACTATAATAGTAGGTAATTTAATTAGTATGGCAAAGTAACGTTCGCGAGGTCAGGTAGTAAGCTGACCCCGCAAACGTTCCCCTGACCTAATCTGAGGCCAAAATTTAGAAAAATATTTAAATGAACCTGAACCAAATATTTAGAAAAAAATATATAAAAATCTGAAAAGCGATTTCGGGGGACTTTGATAACAAACACTGTGAGAAAAGATTTTTCACTCTAACATTCGATATCCTCGACCCCAAAGTCACTGACGTACTCGTAGTTCAGAAGTGTAGCAGGCTGAAGTGGCAGTGGGCTGGTCACATCTGTCGCAGAACCGATGATCGTTGGAGCAGGATCGGGTTCTCTAATGGAGGCCACGACTTGGCATGCGTAGTGTAGGACGCCCTCCGGCCAGATGGACCGACGACCTCAAAAAGGTGGCTGGTGGTGACTGGATGGCGAAAACGGGAGATCGGGTCTTGTGGCGCACCCTGGGGGAGGCTTATGTCCAGCAGTGGACTGCAATAGGCTGAAATAGATTGGTGGGGCACGGGTCTCTTCCTGCACCGGAAGGAAGGAAGGTTAGGCCATACTTCACCACGGAGGCCAAGTTGAGCCGGGTTGGTGGAGGATTGTATGGCAGTGGCGGGCCTTACTGTCAGAAGTTATCAGGCCGCTCATAAGGCCTCTGACATGGCTTAACGACTGCCATTACATGACAGCCGGCACTAGTGCCTTAACGTGCCTTGCAAAGCACGGAAGCGCTCGGAAAAATGCCACTAGCGGTAGTCGAGACGGTCACCCTTCCTGCAACTGACCGCGCCTGTTGTTGCTTAACTCAAGTGATTGATTCCAGTCACTCCTTTTGACTACGCCACGAGCGCTTAACATTCACTAGGTATTAAACATTAGCTAAATATTATTACGATGGCACGGCACCTAAAGAGCAAACAATAGCATCAAGTTTCGCGGCCGACTGGTTCAGGCTTTTAGTTCGCTTTCTCGCAATAATTGGGCGCTACTGGCCTGTAAAAACCCACCCGAGGGAACGTTCGCTAAGCCCCCGCCACAAACCTAGTACTACAGAAGTTGCTTCATAGATCTTTTCTTCAGGCTACATTATGTAGTCCACTGCTGGACATAACCCACCCCTAATGAGCGCCATAGCGCCCTGTCTACAGCTTGCCGCATCCAGCATCTGCCGGCAGTTTTTCGCAGATCCTCATCCCACCTGGTCGGAGGGCGGCCTACACTATGCCGAGTCACGGTCTCCACTCAAGAACACGTTTAATCCAACGGTTGTCGGTTCTTCGCGAGATATGGCCAGCCCACTGCCACTTCAGCTTGCTGATTCTCTGAGCATAGATCTTTTAACTTCATAGATATTAAATTCTTTTTAATGCAGTAACCCGTGCCAAGGACAATTTAAAAAAAAATCGAAATTTCACTGATGCCGGGAAGTCGCCCACTGGCACAGTTAGGAGAGCGCTGGCACGGTCAGCCAGAGGAGCGGGTTCGAGTCCCGGCAGGGGTGGAATTTTTAGCCTGTAAATAGGTTTTCATAGATATTGGTGAAATAATATATATATATATATATATTAAGCAAATAAAGTGGACATAAAATTTGACTTGCTATAATAAATTTAATTTAAATATATTAAAAGTGCAATTTATTACATGAATACATGATATAGTTACAAGTAGTGAACTGTTACCTGCCAAGTTCTATTATCCCAAGTGACAACCTTCCTGAAGTGGCACAAAACGACACAACAATGCAATCCATCAAGGGCACTCTAACGGAAATGATGGGGCTTTTCAACACCCGCATGACGGCATTTGAGGAGGACCTTCACAAAGCGTCCCCTTCCACACCAAGTGTGTCAAGTGTTGCGGCTGACTTTGTGGCGTTCAAGGCCTTCATGATGACAGCCTTGCAGATGCTGCAGCAGCAGGTGGAGGCCTTGGCGCGGGAAAATGACCAACTGGAGATGCGAGGGCGCCGCAAGATTCTTCTTGTACATGGAGTGACGGAAGAGAAGGAGGAGAACACTGCTGCGGTGGTTGCGGGGCTGGTTGTAGGCAAGTTGGATGTTGCTGGCTTTACTGACAGCAGCATCAGCCGTTGCCACCGCATGGGACGTCTCACAAGTGGCAAATGCAGACCAATATTGGTAAAGTTTCGTGGCATTGGTGTTCGTGACGATGTGTGGTTTGCCAAGACACGGCTAAGGGGCTCCGGTGTTACCATATCGGAATTCCTAACAAAGAGGCGTCATGACACCTTCATGGCAGCAAGACAGCGGTTTGGGGTAACCAAGTGTTGGACGCGCGAGGGCTTCATTCACATTGTGGCAACGGATGGGTCCCGACACCGCGTCATTACACTTGCGGAGTTGAATAGTATTCCGGCTGCCCCAGAGGGCTGTCTTTCCGACCCGTCTGGCTCTGCCGACAAGACAGCTGCGAAGGCATCCACTTCCCAGAAGCTAAAGAGGGCGAAGAAATCAGATGAGGAGCGGCCTGTTCGGGCAGCGCGGAAGTAAACGTTCAATTCGGCGTCATATGTTTAACTTGGCTCGTGTTCTTCCATCTACTTGTTTCATTCTATCGCACAGTTTTATTTAGATCGTAAATTACCCTGTTTTTAAGTCTGACGTTTAAATGTTCGTTTTGTTTTTTGCGATGTGTCAATGTCAATCTTAAGTCAGTGTCACTTGTCTGCGTTTCGTTTTACAAAGCAACATGTTTCTTTTACCTGTCTAAGAATTGCGTTCCGATCTGCGCAGGTAAATCGAAGCGCTAAAAACTCCATTTAACTGGCGGGTGGATGTTCACTCTTGTAATAGTCTTGTATATCTTATCCCGTAGTTAAAATATAGTATCTATCTATTTTATTTACATATTAATTAATATATATATATATACATATATTTTTATTTATTTTTTGTTACTCGTTTATATAACTCGTGCAACGACAAAACAACAGCAGTAGTGATGACCAATACCAATCTTTCTCTTCCTTGGATGGATTGGATAGTAGTAGCAGCTTCCATAGTTTGCCTAATCTAGCTGACACACTAGAGTCCCATTTATCTTCCGTTCCGAAAAATTTCAATGTCATACATATAAACGCACAGAGTATTCCGGCCCACTTTCCTGACATGCTTGCATCTCTTGATAGTAAAAATATCCACACAATTCTTGTCTCTGAATCCTGGTTAAAACCGTGTCTTCCCTCTACCTCATACTCCCTTCCAGGATTTCAGCTCATCCGGAACGACCGGTTTCAGGGTCGCGGTGGTGGAGTTGCAATCTACCTCCGCGCCCATATACCCTACACGGTCATTAGCATGTCAGTACAGCCCACTCCTTCCAATGCAGGTGAACATTTGTTCATAGAAGTTATCCTGTCTCACACCAAGGTCTTGCTTGGTGTATACTATAGTCCTTCTTTGCTCGTTAACTTCTTCAATTCTTTTGGAAACCTCTTAGAGGACTTAACTCCCCGTTACAGTCACACCATTATTATGGGTGACTTTAACACATGCCTTCTCAGGAATGACTTACGCTCTACCACTTTCTCGTCACTCGTCCGTTCGAGCAACATGCATATTCTTTCTCTGAGCGCTACTCATCATTTTCCTAACTGCACCCCGTCTCTTCTTGATCTAATTATTATATCTTCGCCGAATCATGTTGCACAGTATGGCCAATGCTCAGCCGATTCTTTTTCCTATCACGATTTAATTTTTCTGTCCTACAAAATTCGTCCCCCTAAAGCGAAGCCGAGAGTTCTTCTGCAACGCAATTTTAGTAGTATGGATCACGAAAAACTCCGTGAGGATGCAATAAAATTAGATTGGTCATCTGTTACAGATGCAAAATCCGTTGATGAGCAGGTTGAGACATTTAATATGCTCCTAACCCAGCTATATGATGTGCATGCTCCTATCCGAGCGGTGAAGATGAAGCATCTTCCGGCGCCGTGGCTCACAGATGAGATAAAACTGCTTTTGCTAAAAAAAACACAGGCCAAATCCAAATATAAATGTCGCCCAACTGACATCAACAGGGATAAATATGCACTTATTCGAAATCGCTGCAATAAGGTGTGTAGGGATGCACAACGTCGCCACATTCATGAATCTGTCGAAAATGGGGATCCAGCTGAGGTCTGGAAATTTCTTCGTTCACTAGGAGTTGGAAAATCTCGTCAAAACTCCATTACAAATGATTTGAACATTGATTTGCTAAATCAACATTTCTCTGATAATGCATCTACCTTTGATGGTGCTAACAAAGCTGTAACGCTAAATCAACTTTCTTTGCTTCCAACTCCTGATATCTCACCTTTTAATCTTAGTCAATTTACTGATTGTGATGTCAAGAAGAACATAATCTCCATTACCTCGGGTGCAGTCGGTAGTGACAGCATTAGCCGTAACATGTTATTACCCATCCTTGACATCATCACACCCGTCATCACCAAATTCCTCAACAACTCTATCTCCACTGCGATTTTTCCAACGGCATGGAAAGAGGTCCAAATTACTCCTCTCCCTAAAAAGACCAATCCTACTTCCTTTTCCGAGTATCGACCCATATCTATTTTACCATTCCTGTCAAAAGTTCTAGAACGCCTGGTTAATCACCAGTTGAGCAACTTCCTTACTATGAACAACCTTCTTAACCCTCTCCAGTCCGGTTTCCGTCCAGGTCATAGCACTGTTACGGCTCTTGTGAAAATTACCGATGACATGCGCTTGGGTATGGATAACGGGCAGCTGACTGTTTTGTCCCTACTCGATTTCAGCAACGCCTTCAATGCTGTTGACTTCGATATATTGTTGGCGCTGCTTGGTTCTCTTAACATATCTCCAACAGTGATTGACTGGTTTCGTAGTTATCTACATGGGCGCCGGCAACGTATTCGCATCGAAGACTCCCTCTCTGGTTGGTGTAAAATATCTGCCGGTGTCCCACAAGGTGGCGTATTGTCCCCGCTTCTCTTTGCCATTTTCATAAACAGTATATCTCATCAGCTTTCTTCTTCCTACCACCTTTATGCAGACGATCTTCAGATTTACTCGCAAGCTACTATCAATAAACTTGATACAGCAATTAATACAACAAATGATGATCTTGTGCGCATCTCTAATTGGAGTAGGTCGTATGGGTTCAAAGTCAACCCAACTAAAACGCAGGTTATTATAATAGGAAGTCCTAGATTAGTCCAAAGGGTTGACCAGCAGTCGCTGCCACAAGTGATTTTTGATGGAATAACCATACCATTTAGCAATACAGTGAAAAATTTAGGCGTCATAATTGACTCTAAGTTATCATGGGCGCCCCAGCTGGAGATGGTCAGCCGGAAGATGTTTGCTTCGGCAGGCGCTCTACGAAGACTCCGTAACTTTCTTCCCACTGCTACTAAGGTTGCGTTAGCACAATCACTCCTGCTACCAATTCTCGACTACGCCGATACCTGTTATCTTGACCTCACCGAGGAGCAATTAAACAGGCTTGAGCGCCTTCAAAATTTCTGTATAAGGTTTATATTTGGTTTACGCAAATATGACCACGTCTCCGTATTTCGCGCACAGCTCAAGTGGCTCCCAATTCGCCTCCGCCGGAATGCTCACACACTGTTTCTTCTCTACTCTATCCTGTTCAATCCAGCTACCCCATCCTACCTCAAAGAGCGATTTGAATTTCTTCACTCCTCTCATAGCCTAACTCTTCGCTCATCCCAAACTCTACTCCTTAAAATCCCATGCCACCGCACCAATTTCTACGACTCCTCTTTCTCTGTGCAATCTGCTCGACTGTGGAATGCTTTGCCAGAAGAAGTGCGAAAAGCAAAGTCCCTTCCTATCTTCAAAGGACTGGTAAAGTCACACTATCTCGCTGAAGACGTGTAATGTTATTATGATTATCTACATAGTAAGTTTTCGTTGTTGTTTGATTTCATATAAAATGTATGTATTATTATATTATAACTATATAATTATGTATGTTTGTATAATTTATACATTAATAATATTATATATATGGCCTAGTTTATGTATTTTATTAAATATATATGAATATTAGTTGTAAGTCAGTTTATGTACATATTTTTCCTGTATACTACATGTACACATACCTACCTACTCTCTTCATCTTTCAGTTCTATCCATCCCAAGGTTGTCTGGAAGAGATCGTTTTTAGCGATAAGACCGCCAATTGTATACGGCAATAGCTTAGATGTGTAAGCCTTTTTATGTATTTTGTTTTCTGGTGTGTACAATAAAGAGTTCTAATCTAATCTTATCTATATATATCGAGTATTACAGAGTATATATATATATATATATATATATATATATATATATATATATATATATATATATATATATATACTCTGTTATACTCGTAAATAAGTAAATATATATTCATGGGCATATTACACAGATCTCGCTTCCCATACTAAGTACAAATAATGACTTGTGTTACAGGTGCTAACTCGGCGATAGATTTAATACGATAAATACATAGATAACATCCAAGACCCGAGACAAACTAGAAAATTTCGTTTCCTAGTTTGACCCGGCCGGGAATCGAACCCGAGACCTTGGGTTTTACAGTCAGCGTGCCAAGCCGCTGCTCTGCCGAGGCCGTCTAATCATATTTACAACGGTGTGCTTGCATTCTCTTCCAGAAAACCTTTGGTGTTGAAGAGACTGGCATACTTTAACTTGATTTTTATCTATGAGTGGATTAAATCTCAAGTCAAAGATATCCTTTTGTTTAGGTACCATCTGTGGCTCCACCGCACTGAGCGGAACAACAAATTGACATTCCATTAGAGATTTGATTGTATCCCTTGGGAAGTTTTATTTTTATTAGGACTTGTCTCTTTTAAGATTACTTTGACTTTTTAACAGACTGTAAGCTATGTTACTTACTTCCGTACTTTTGAACAAAGACTCGAAGCTACTTTGTACGACAATAGACTTACAGTACACTTGTGACGCACGTAGCGAGAAGAAAAGGGTGACAGTTCATCTGAGACACAGCATTGGGAGTAAGGAAGCATAAAGGTTGATCATTAATTAAAGCCTGAACTCCCCCGAAGTGCTTCTGACATTGTAAGTAAGACAATCACCGTTTCGCGAAATTAAAATTTCAATCCATGCAAGAATGTTGTATTGAGGAAAACAAAGTAAAATCTCTGTCCCTACAATACCGGGTTATTTTTGTAAAATGTGCACTCCTTAGACAAGTCAATTTGCTTACAGTAACTTTTGTTTTTTGTTTCACTTTTTTCCAAAAATCAGGGTATTTTAAAAACCTATTTAGAGGCTAAAAATTCCACCCATGCCAGGATTCGAACCCGCGACCTCTGGATATCCGTGCCAGCGCTCTTTCCAACTGAGCTAATGGGCGGCTCACCGGCATCAGTGAAATTTCGAACCTCTTTACACTATTCTCTGTATTACGTACAGGCAGTGACATCTGGCTGAAGTAATTTGCATCACTTGCAGCCCCGAGTACCTACTTTGCAGTTAGGTTTTACATCGGAATGATATCGCTGTACCCACATGATTATACACGGAAAAAAAAGATTTCTTAGATTAAGACAATATCCTATTGGTCAAGACAATCCGTGATTCATATATGGCGGAAATAATATTATCTTGAATGAAGTAAAATATTGTCTCAGTTTTGTTGTCTTCATCTAAAACACTCATTCTTGAAACAAGAAAGTTAAGTTTTATTTCGGAAATAAACTAATGTCTTGATGAAAGAAAATATAATGTTTCAGGAATAAGCAAGAATTTGATATATTTTCTTTGAAGAACATACATTGTTTTAGCTAAAGAAAAACTGTCTCCGAACAGTCATTCATTCAGTCATTCACTCATTCTTCAAACTGCTAATATTCTTAAAAAAGAACATATTTGTCTTGCAGCGAGACTCGATGTTTTATGCTAAGACAATATTTTCTTAGATGAAGCGTCTACTATTTTAGCTAAAAATAAATTTATTTTGAGAGAAGACATGTTTATTTCGTACTAAGTCAATATTTTCTTAGGATAAGCCGCTACTATTCTTAGCTGAATAGAAATGTATATTGTAGGAAGACTTCTTTGTTTCATACTGAGACAATACTTTCTTGGGAGGAGCCTGTACTATTCTTAAATCAAGAGAAATTTCTTTAGATAGAAGACTTCTTTGTTTCATACTAAAACTATATTTTCTTAGGAGAAGCCTTTAGTATTCTTAGCCGAAGAGAAATGTATTTCATACTAAGACAATTTTTTCTTAGGATAAGCCTCTAATATTCTTAGCTGAAAATAAATGTGTTTAGTAGGAACAATTCATTGTTTCATACTGAGACAATATTTTCTAGGGAGAAGACTGTACCATTCTTAGATCAAGAGAAATTTGTTTCGATAGAAAACTTCTTTGTTTCATACTAAAACAATATGTTCTTACTATTATTCTTAGCCGAAAAGAAATTTGTTTCATAATAAGACAATATTGTCTTAGTAGAAGCATCTACTATTCTTGGCTGAAGAGACATTTGTTTTGAGAGAAGAGTCTTATGTTTCCTACTGAGAGAATATTTTCTTGGGAGAAGGTACTACTATTTTTAGCTGAAGAGCCGTTCGTTTTGGGACAAGACTTGTTTGTTTCCTACTGAGAGAATATTTTCTTGGGAGAAGGTACTAATATTCTTAGCTGAAGAGACATACATTTTGGGACAATACTTGTTTGTTTCCTACTAAGAGAATATTATCTTGGGAGAAGCTTCTACTATTCTTAGCTAAAGAGACATTCGTTTTGAGAGGATATTTTTTATGCTTCATACTGAGACAATATTTTCTAGCTTAAGTTTATCCCAATGACACTTCATCCAAAATAATATTGTCTCATTACAAGACTGTACCCTCTTACACGTAGGTATTCCCATAAAACAAACAACTCTTAAGCTAACTATTGCTAAGGCATTGATGAGCATTTTTATGTAGAGGGTTACATAAAAATGCTTATCCAATTAACATTAACAAGCTTTGTTGAAACGTCTCACATAAAAAAACTCCAGCTAATGGTAGGTATACTATACATACAGGAATGAAAGTAAACAGATTGATTAATGGTAGGCAACACTTATTTATTATCGATAAAAATTTAACATATACCTATTGTCTAAATTAAACACTTGAATAGTGTATTAAAAGCCTTATAGGCAGATTTATAGACGTACCTGACCTTGTCTATAATCAGGTAAAATTTACCGTGGAAATCTTCGTCGGAAGTGCAATGTATGATGTACGGCTGGACGGCCTTTTGTTTTCCTGATGCGGAGGTGAATATTTCGTCAATTTTCTTTTGTACATCCCCAGGTGTCTAGAAAGTAAAGGTCACCATTTAAACGCCCGTTTCACTCAACATGGAAAGTATTAAGATACAAGCGCAAAAATAATTTAAAAAAATATAGAAAAGCTGATTAAAACTATAAATACTCGGTTTTTACCTTCACATTGACAATGAAACTTTCACTGCATTCCTTTATTGAAAACTTTTCCCGTTTATTCAACCGTCCCCGTGGCAGCACCAAATGGCACAGCAGCTCGATTTGCGATGCAAGGTTGTGATCTAAAATAATAATAACTAAATTAATTATTACGATTTTTTTCTAATTTCAAGATTGGAGGATTGAAATAGGAAAAGATTGGATAATCCAAAACCAATCCATACTAGGCCTCATGGTGGAGTATGTATGGCCTATACCTTCCTCAGGGAAAAGACCCGCGCCCCTCGGTGGGGATATAATGAGTTGATGATGATAACTAAATTGAAAAGTTGGTTTCTACAGGGTGTTGATTTGTACAGTTAAATCCGACTCAGGGGTGGTTATTTATATGATACTGAAGAAAAATAAATATAAACATTTTTTAGTGAAAATCACCTTAAATCCCCGGTATTGCGGCGCAGGCGGCGAGCGCGCGGGCGCACTCTCCCGCCCCGCCCCGCGAAACCCCCGTCAGACCCGTCAAGTGCAAGCGATAGAAGCTAGGCCATATTAGTAACTTTTTAGGCGATTTTCACAAAAAAAAAATATTTTATCTACTCTGCTCGTATTATCTAATGCAGGTTATAAAGGGCATAATGAGCAATATTTTACAGTTACACCCCTATGAGAAAAGTACAATTTTAAATCGATTCATAATTAAATTAGGTATATGGCGGGACGACCTCGCCAACTTTCTGCCGGGGTGACAGGGAGAAGTTGAGAGCTAAAGAGGAGGCCTTCGCCCAGGAGTGGAACACTAAATCGGCTAATTAAAAATATAATTAAAATGTATCGACGATCTCTGTGGCGCAGTGGTTAGCGCGTCTGCCTACCATGCGAGAGGTCCCGGGTTCGAATCCCGGCTGGGGACAAAAAAAACCCAGGATGTTTACATGTTTGTGACGTCGCTGTTTCTGGTTCCCACGACACAGGGTATCCTAGTGTGGGGCCAGAAGCAATGTATGTGCCTGTATGTAAACGTTAAATGTTATGTAGTTATATACTCACCGGTATTTGTTAATCCGTCAATATATTCGACCAACGCCACTGTCTCCTCTTTCGAATTTTGATGTTTTTTAATATTCTTAACTTTTTCGATAAATTCGTCCCAAAATAGGTAAAATGTATTCGATTTTTCAGGATATATTGCCACGAAGTCTAAATGGATCTGAAAAAGAAAACCAATGAGTTGTCAGTGCCACAAAGTTTCTGATCCAGTAAAGTTGTCAAATTTAATATGACAAAAGTGACGCATTCATTAACGGAGATTAAAAAAATCTTACCAAGACATCGATCGCTTCTGACATGTTTAATATGGGCCAATTTGCGATAAATCCTTCTACAGTGTCATACTGTGTCAATTGGCGGAGTTCATGAGTAGCTTTCCACTTCTTGATAACATCATCATCACAAGGTTCTGTGTTGTTTTTTAACCACACAACATCATCTCTGGGAGTATCTAAAACGTGGACTATATGATTAGTATCGCATTATGAATAAAAAAATACCAAAAAAATGCCACGAAAAAGAAAAACTTACCATCTTTACCCACCAACCCATCATTGAATGTCTTTGTCCACTTCCCATGACGTTAGCAATTTTTCTATGTTCATTGTTCATTTTCACTTTCTTACTACAATAGGACGAGAGCGAATTAAATCCATGTGATGCGCTGCATGCACTGCGCGGAAAAAAAGAAATGGCGCTAAGCTAACGCAGCGCGGAACAACGACCATAGTGTTGCCAACCCCTTCGGAAAAAATCCTCTAAGAAAATGTTTAAATCCCCCTGAAAACCTCAAATTTTTGTTTTTTTGAATTTGTTATATCTATGTACAAATAACATTTCATTGGTATGTGAACAAAAGTGAAAGGCTAACAAATACTTTTCACTCATAAAATAAAACGAATTTTGTTGGTACTTTTATTTTACACTTTCGGCATCGTACTTTATAGCACAATCTTACAAGTTATAAATCAGAAAAGTTTCAAAATCGAATTGTGATTGATGGATGAATTCATGAGCCCATCAGCTGTGTGCCGTACGTTGTCGTTCGGTAGTTCTCGGCTGCATTCAATGTCATCTTCTTGTAGGACTAAAAAAAGTAATTCAATTCACTGCTTTTGTAAGTTTCAATCGTCAGAACAACCCCTAAAAACCCCAAAATATTCTTTCCTTTGCCTTGGTGATCAACCACTAGATTTATTAAATAATATCTACTTATTTACATAAACGCTTGTAGAGATTTCATGTGCTGAAGACTGTGCCTACTGTTTATTGCAATTAAGCGTGCCAAAACACCCTCACAGTATGATTTTTTTTGTTGTGTGTACCTATAGCAAGTATTATGAACAGCTAATAATAATAATACTATTAGCTGCTTATGTTTCCGAGATTTATGCAATATTCTTCGCGTGGCAATTTTCGCTCATCTGTCTGGACCCATACGGATTACGTGGCCTACTCAAATTAACGGCGTCATTGTCCTTGGAAGTGTCACACTTATATGTTGTCAGTGCAACAGTTAAAGATATTTTTATTTCTATATTAGTTGGAGTTGACTGACATTCTTATATACTGTAACGACAATAACTGTTTACTTAGTACTTTTCTGTTGTGCTGAGAACTGTGAGAGATTAATGACAACAATGACAAATTAGCGACAATTCGAGTAGATCCACCCGGCCTGCCTAATTCCACTTGAGTTTTGCGGGCACATGAGAACCAATATTAGTCATTTTGGTTCTGGAGCGAGCGAGCGTGGTGTTTTTAATTCGGTCAATCCTTCTTGCATCTAGAATGCTGCGCCCCATCGCCCATTCGCAAACCTTAAACTTTGTTTTAGATGTTCGTTCAGAGCAGGTTTTTCACCGTCGTAGGCTAGGATGGGCGTAATACACAAGAATTATTAAGGTTTGCTTCAGGCAAGTAGGTACTAACTTGCCCTTCATTAACTGTTTCATGGACCAGAAGCTCTTCCAGGAGATCTCGATATGATGATTGATTTCATTATTCTGCCTGTATTCGAAGGAGACTATCTGGCCCAAGTATTGTATACCTACTCTTCGACGTACTGTATATCCTGTCTATCCACCTCGACCCTCCCTCCGAAGTTATTAGGGTTCTTTTTCTTTTGAGTTACGGAAACCCAAGAATAGAAAGTTCAGCCCGTTTTTACTCAGTTTTATTTTGTCAAATTGTACAAAAAGGTTTTTCATCTCAAAGGCTCGGAAAGAGAATCTCTATTAGCTTCACCAGCTGGAGTAAATGCGTAATTTAAATTTCTAACTATTTTTGCGCCCTTCCTCGCTGAATTGAGATGAACAGATATTTATTTCGCACATGTGCAATGTTATTTTCGTCTCGTCCATGTGAATCCCTCGCTACGCTAATGTTTCTTTTTTGGCAAAATAATGGGCATATTCATCTCGAAATACGCATTTCACTGGGAGATGAGTCTTATACTAGCAACACTTTTAGTCAGCGTTGTACGTCGCCGTCTATAGTGCATGCATACAGGCGCAGTGCAGGCAGACACGTTCAGACACGTTTGGCTTATTTAAAAATTTTTGTTTACGTCGAAGAATATGTTTCTTGAGGTGAAATAGGTACTCTTGAATTAGATTTTAAGTGACGTGAAGTCAAAACTATGAATCTTGGTGGTCTAGTAACCGAATTTAACTGATAGTGTTTTGTTTAGCTTGCCTTAGGTCTGTAAGTAGGTGCTTAATACCTATAGCACAATTAATTAGATCTAAACAGGAAAAGCACTTTTCAGGAAAGGCGAAAATCTTATTTCTATATACCTACATAACTGACTTTTTATACCTACTAGGTGACCCGGCAAACGTTGTTTCGCCTTATAAATTATTTGTACCTAGGTAACTAGGTAGGTACCTAGTAATTATATTAAGAAAAAAAAATTGGGAGGACTACGCCCTTATTATCACTTAGGGTATACAAAATAGATACATAACGACCTAACTCTCAAACGTACCGAATATACATAGTTACCTACCTATAAAAATTCGTCAAAATTGGTCAGGTCTTTTCGGCCGAGTATGCGCACTAACACTGTGATACAACTGATACAAGAATTTTATAGTTATAGGTATTTAATTAGATTTGATTAGATGAAGCTAGAAGAAAGATGTTGTAGGAATATTTTGTTCTTATCAAGTACCTACAGGGGCTGCAAAGTTCATTTTTGGTGTTATTTCCCCATTCCTTAACAAGTGTACCTATGTATATTTTTAGGGTTCCGTACCCAAAGGACCCGGAACGGACCCTATCACTGAGACTCCGCTGTCCGTTTGTCCGTCTGTCACCCGATTTTATATTACGTATTTTTGGCATGAAAATTAATGTCGTGATATGAGTTTTATCGATATGTTCACGTCTAATTTAGGACTTTTGTAATGCATGCATTAATTTCGCGACAGCTTAAGAATTTCGTGTCCTGCGCGATTTTTTTGGTGAAGTTAGTGTCATGCAAATAATTTCATAATGTAGATGCGTCGTGAAGCTAGTGTCGCCTCTACCAACGTGTTTTTTTCTTGATACATAGTCTTTTTTTAAGTCTATATAGAAGCATCTCTTTAAAAACTAAATTGAATACAGAAGAATATAGCTTTGATGCCGATGGAACATGGTTACTGCGATACTGACGATTTCACGACACTAATACTACGTAACAAAATTACTTCGTAAAAAAAAAATAATTATCGAAACTACATGATACAACGACAATAGATGATGTAGGTACTTATGTTGCTTTGTTATAGCGGGCTACAGAAATACATCATCTATAACACCAAATATTAAAAAACGGTATAAAGTAAACATTTAAGGGGGGCTCTCGCACAACAAATATCAATTTTTTTGCTCAATATTGATAACGGCAACAGGTAGACGATAAAAATATTCATAGAATATTGAGCTATATTTTGTACTTTAAAAATATCTAAATAATTGAAATAAAATAAATATCTTACGGGGGCTCCCATACAACAAACATGATTTTTTTGCCGTTTTATAGATAATGGTACAGAACCATTCGTGCGCGAGTCCGCCTCGCACTTGGCCGGGTTTTTAGAGTTACGCCTGTGTTTGTAAATTTGGTTTTTACTGGGCTGTCTTTTAAAGAGACAATGTAAATATAAATGTAGTAATAAGTTTTATTAATAATACCCTAAAATTAAATATGATACCTATCAAAAAGGCACCAATGAGTGCATTTTTGTCCTTAAAATTCTAACCTACCTTCCGAAACAATCGTATGAAAAACTATAAGTGCACCTTAGTTTAAAGGTGCACATTTTAGAATCGCATTCGATTTACTAAATATAAATAGGTAGGTATGACCTTTCTGTCTTATATTTTTGATTTTACTAACGAACGCTACGCGAACACCGGCCGCTATTAAGTGTGGGTTTGAAACACCATGATGCTTGAAAACAAGATGTGAAAGTTATTCAACGAAGAATATAAGTAGGTAGGTAGTAATTTTGGCTGAACACAAAGATTTTCTTTAACAAAAGAAATGTCTTGGTTAAAAATCAGTTCTTTCAGTGAAGAGATAACGCATTTTAAAGTAAAATAACCCTTGTTTCTTTGAAACTTCATTCTCAAGTCAAGGATAATCTATTTCGGTAAAAAGTAATGGGAGTTTCTTGATGGAAAATAATATATATTTGCAACGTAAGATAATATTGTGTTGCAACAAAAAAATGTGGTCTTGGTTTGAAACGTTCCTAAAGCTTGCGTCCAAAATATGAAAACTATCTAGCGAAGAATAATTAGTTATTTCGGCTATAGGTACAATATGGTGATTTTTTTGACTCCAGAAAATAATGTCTCGGTTCAAAATATGTATATTTGTTCAGTGAAGAGAAACATTATTCTTTAAATAAAAACCCTTAGCCTCCAATCAAAACGAATATTCTCAAGTCAAGAATATTCAAGAATAATTTATTTTGGTACCAAGTATTGGTAGTTTATTGATGGAAAAATATATATTCTTGGCATGCAAAATAGTATTGTGATGCATTGATAAAATATGTAGCCTTGGTTTAAAACACCTAAAAGCTTGAGAATAAGATAAAAAAAAACTCTAACCAAGTGTATAGTAATTTCTGCTCAACAATATGTATTTTATGGACGCAAGTAAATAATTTCTTGGTCAAGAATATACCTTTATTTTCAGTAAAGAAAAATGTATTTTTAAAATTAAAACTAAAACTTTTTCTTCTGTTGAAACAAAAAATCTCAAGTCAAGAATAACAAATCAAGAATAATATAATTTGGTCGGAAGTTATCTCAATTTCTTGATGGGAGAATATAAATTCTTTTTATGCGAAACAATGCTGTCTTCTCTTTAGAAAATGTGAGATCTTGATTTAAAATTCATTGAGTTTTAGATCAATATATTAATATTCTTTTATGAAGATACTGTGATTCTTATGTCAAAAATAAACGATATGTTTTGAACCAAAAAAAGTGTTTTCTTAGAACTAAGCTAACTTTCTTGAACTAAAATATTCTCATAGTCTTCCTTCAAGAATAAGGAAAGTCAATCAAAACGAGACGATAGTGTTTTTGTATCGAGAAAACTTTCTCAAGATAAGAATTTATATTTCTTAATTCGATTCAATTGTTAGTGTTTTAAGGGAAGTATTTTTTTTCTTTATTTAAGATAATAGCGTCTTGAATGAAGAGATTTCTATTTTGGTTTAATATTTTTATTGTTTACTGTCAAGAAATAGTGATATTCTTCAATTGAGATTAGTTAATCTTCAATTAAAAATATATTTCTTCAGTCAAGAATAAAAAGGAAGATAATATTATTCTTTAATCAAGTAAACACTGTTTCTTGGCTTGAGAATATTTACTTAAGTCAAAATAATATTTACTTCAATTAAAACAATATGTCTGAGAATATTCATATTCTTCGATTAAGCATTCCTTTTTTTCCGTGTACTATTTTTATTGCACTAACCCGTGCTAAGGACAGTTTTAAAAACCTTAAATAGGTTAAATAGGCGACCGCGACATCACTTGCAGCCCCAAGTACCTTGGCACTGATAGCCAGAGGTCGCGGGTTCGAATCCCGGCATGGGTGGAATTTTTAGCCTCTAAATAGGTTTTTAAAATTGTCCTTAGCACGGGTTAGTGCATTAAAAATAAAAATAGTATAGTCAGGGTATTTATTTAAGGCGCTACGCGGTGCGACTAGCGACACTAATGGAAAAATCATATCTTCTTTTATCACATTTTTTAAAAAAGTGCACAATATATAGCTTAATATAGATAATAGAATCTACTGAAAAGGAAAAGGCTTTAAAGTAGTTTTGCTAAAAAACGCAGTTTTTCGCAGAAATAAATTAAAGTCCTATGTTGTCTAGATTGTACACTGTAGGTTTCTAAACAAGAGAATACGGCGAATTGGCAATTTCAAGCGCTGATGTATTTCAACACCTAAACCACTCAAAGATATTCTTTCTATAAAATCGTCGTCGTCGTCAGGCTATACTAGTCTACTGCTGGAAATAGCCCTCCCCCAATTAGCGCCCTAGCGCCCTGTCTTCAGCTCGCCGCATCCAGCATCTGCCCGCAGTTTTTCGCAGATCGTCATCCCACCTAGTCGGAGGACTCGTTTGCCGAGTCGCGGTCTCCACTCAAGGACACGTTTACTCCAAAGGTTGTCGGTTCTTCGCGAGATATGGCCTGCTCACTGCTACTTCAGCTTGCTGATTCTCTGAGCTATGTCGATGACTTTGGTTCTCTGTCGGATGCATTCGTAATTTCTATAAAGTAGTAAAATAATATTTTTTGAAACGGAAAATTGAACTCATCATTTTCCAACACCGTAGAACAAACGTTGTCGTAAGTAACAAACTCTAACCAACATAATATTTCAGGAATTGCGCATTCCAAAAATAACCTTGTACACATAAATGCAGCTTGTGCCGTAACGTTATGTTAAACTTTCTTAGACGGCATGCAACCTACCTATCTCACTTTTCTGTTTATAAATATGCAATGCATGATAAACTGCGGGTCCATTTTTCAAGCAACGCGGTCGTGCGGTGCCTCTCCCTACTTTACGTCTCCATAAAAGAGGAAATATGGAGGGACGACGTGTTTATGGTGAGAATAGAAATGATTCCAATAATGTGCGACTGGAAAATTGTTTTGGATAATTTAGTAAGTGGTCTGTTACTGTGTAAAAGTGGTTACCGGAAAACGTGAGCTTTGTTCTTATTTGATTTGTATTTCCTAAACGTTATGAGGGGTTACCTTCCTTTTCGGAGCTAAATCTACCAAATAGGGAATGTAAGGGTTATCTTTAGAATGTTCTACTCCTGAAATAACTAAATTTGAGTATGTGTTTTACAGGTACTATAATTATTGTTCTATGACAAACATACTTTACCTCACGACTATATCCCAGAGGGATAGGCAGAGGCCAGGGACTGCCACTTGCCACGATCCTGACAGATCACCTTCGCCCCATCAACGTTCATAAGTCGTTGCATGCACGCACGCCGGTTCCGGGTACTTTTTATCTTCCCCTTTGCTAATACATTCCCTATTTGGCCGATGTATGTCCACCTGGGACGTCCCTTACCAACCCTTCCACTCACATTCGCAATATATATTTGTTCTATGACATTTTTAAATATAAGGCTTTGTAGGTACAAATACCTAGGTACCAGTATGTCGCAGCCGCCAGTAAAATTTTTCTTTTGAGAAAAAGGTGTTAATGACAAACTCTTAACGTGATTTAAAATAATAAATAAAATAATGGGTCGGGTCAAGATAAAAAGTAACCACTAAAATAAAGTATCAGCTGAGAGTATAAGTTATCGTTATCAACCCTTGTATGTCCCCACTGCTGGGGCACGGGTCTCTTCCTGCATCGCAGGAAGGTTAGGCCATACTGCACCACGGGGGCCAAGTCCGGGTTGGTGGAGGATTGTAAGACAGTGGCGGGTCTTACTGTCAGAAGTTATCAAGCCGCCCATAAGGCCTCCGACACGGCTTAACGACTGCCATTGTATGACAGCCGGCACCAACGGCTTAAGGTGCCTTGCGAAGCACGGAAGCGCTCGGAAAAATGCCACTAGCGGTAATCACGGGACGCTCACCCATCCCGTACCTGACCGCGCCTGTTGTTGCTTAACCAAGTGATTGATTCCAATCACTCGGTTCGCCTAGGCCACGAGCGCTTCTAGCGAGAGTATACAGTGACTAATTAATGTTGATTAAACAGAAGAGATATCTCAGGATCGTGGGAAGACTCGATATTTGCTTTCCCGTTCAGAATACAGACGGGACTAAGAGGTAAATTGTGAGGATTTAACAATTTTAAAAACCTATTTAGAGGCAAAAAATTTCACTCATGCCGGGATTCGAACCCGCAACCTCTGGCTATCCGTGCCAGCGCTCTACCAATTGAATTGGCACGGATAGCCAGAGGTTGCGGGTTCGAATCCCGGCATGGGTGAAATTTTTAGCCTCTAAATGGGTTTTTAAATTTGTTCCTTAGCACGGGTTAGTGCATTAATAATAAAAATAGTATAGGATTTAACAATTTTTATTAAGGACCACAAAATAGCTCCAAACGACCAACATAACATGCTATCTTGGTTTGTTTAAGTTAGGTTGAAGTAAAGCTACATGTCTTTAATACTATTTAGAAGAAGAAAAACATTTATTATAGAAACAGTGTACACGCTACAGTAACAAAACAAACTTACAACATATTAATTAAAACTGTTTTTTTAAGGATTTTACTCGTTTATTACATTTTTACAATTTTCCGACGTTTCGGCACTTTTTCAGGTGCCGTGGTCTCGGATGACTGACATGATAATATTTAATACATATTTGAAAATCCACCATCAAAGCACAACATATCTTTAAAAAAATACTGACTACCTTTCCAGTTCAGAAGATAAAGCGCTGTATGAGTTAGAGAAGACAAATATATAGGCAAATATATCATAGACAGAGTAATAGGAACCCGATCGCATCCTTCACGACCGGTAATCTACAAAAATCCTATCATATACTTTACTCTTTACGAAGCGCTCGTGACTTAGGCGAACCGAGTGATTGGAATCAATCACTTGGCAACAACAGGCGCGGTCAGGTACAGGATGGGTAAGCGTCCCGTGGCTACCGCTAGTGGCATTTTTCCGAGCGCTTCCGTGCTTCGCAAGACACGCTAAGCCGTTGGTGCCGGCTGTCATATAATGGCAGTCGTTAAGCCATGTCAGAGGCCTTATGGGCGGCTTGATGACTTCCGACAGTAAGGCCCGCCACTGTCTTACAATCCTCCACCAACCCGGACTTGGCCCCCGTGGTGGAGTATGGCCTAGCCTTCCTGCAATGCAGGAAGAGACCCGTGCCCCAGCAGTGGGGACATACAAGGACATACTTTACTCTGACCTTCAACTCTACTTTACTTTACTCCAACCAAGACTTATTCTTGGTTGGAAAGCATGTTTATCATCATCATCAGCTGATCTCTGCCAACTGCTCGTGTAGGCCTTTTCCCTATCACTGTATTTTGAGGTCTCTCGCCAATCGCATCCACGGGATCCCTGCCGACCTAACAACATCATGCAACCTTCGGGCAATTGGTCTACCCACTGACCGCCGCCAAATTAACATACTTAGTATAAAAATAAAAATAGAAATAAAAATAGTATAATCATGTGGGTAAAGTGATATCATTCCGATGTAAAAACCTAACTGCAAAGTAGGTAGTCGGGGCTGTAAGTGATGCAATTTACTTAAGCCAGATGTCGCTGCCTGTACGTAATACAGAGAATAGTGTAAAGAGGTTCGAAATTTCACTGATGCCTCACCACCCATTAGCTCAATTGGAAGAGCGCTGGCACGAATAGCCAGAGGTCGCGGGTTCGAATCACGGCATGGGTGAAATTTTTAGCCTCTAAATAGGTTTTTTAAATACTTAGTATAATTAATTTAGTTGTATGTTTGAATATTGTATTGTATTTTTGTATATGTATTTTATAATAAGGTTAAGCAGTTTATCAAGTATATTAATATGTAAATACTAAATGAGTTAATTAGTAATAGTTGTTATTATATTAAGTATATTAATCAGGTAAGTTTTATAGATTGTAAATATAGTTGTTTCAGCAGTCTATTCAATATCTATAAATATTATTTATAAGTCAGTTTATGTACATATTCTTCCAATATACTTCGTTAACATTTACCTACCTACTCTCTTCATCTATTGGTCTTAAAGTTGTCCGGAAGAGATCTCTTTTAGTGATAAGACCGCCAATTGTATGCGGCAAAACTACGGAAAAAATACGTAAGCCTTTTAATGTATTTTAGTATTATGGTGTGTAGAATAAAGAGTTCTAATCTAATATAATCTTAGTGATATGCTTACCGCCATGCCAGAAGGCATTTTAAAATTCTCCATTTGCTCACAGACAGGGTTGCTAGGTTTGTTTCAATTTAGGTGAAACAAGACTGAAGTTATCCGGGGCGGCGATATCAGAGACTACTCTTGTTTGTTTGCTAGTTAGTGACGGTGATAAAGTTTCAACTTAGCCTCGCTCTCTGAGCAATGTTCAATGGCGTAGCGGAAGATACCAAGTTACCTGAAATACGAACCGATATTCAACGCCCTTTGGCCCGTCTAATTAAATCATTGACGAAAATTTAATCCCTCGAGTGTTGTTATCAGAGCGAAAACATTGGAAACTCGTTCGAGAACCTCTCCGAACTAAAGAGAAAGACACTTATTCAATGTTTTGTTTGTTTCTTTAATGTTGTGTTACCGTAATTAATTTTCTTAGTGGTCCGTACCTCAAAAGGAAAAAGATGAAGAAAAACATTTCTTTAAGGAAAAAATCTAGCCGAACCGTATGATTGGAACCAATCACTTGAGTTAAGCAATAACATGCGCGGTCAGGTGCAGGTTGGGTGACCATCTCGTGACTACTGATAGTGGAATTTTTTCCGAGCGTTTCCGTGCTTCGCAAGGCACGTTAACCGGCTGTCATCTAATGGCAGTCGTTAAGCCATATCAGAGGCCTTATGGGCGGCTTGATAACTTCTGACAGTAAGGTTCGCCACTGTCTTACAATCCTCCAACAACCCGAACTTGGCCCCCGTGGTGGAGTATGGCCTAACCTTCCTGCGATGTAGGAAGAGACCCGTGCCCCAGCAGTGGGGACATACAAGGGTTGCTAACGAAAGGAAAGGACGGAAGAAACGGCACCCCTATAGGATCACTCTGTTATCCATCTGTCCGTCAAGGTCTTTTTCTCGAGAACATGTGGAGGTAACAAGTTGAAATTAAGACCAAATACTTACGTCAACAGTTCCTTGAAGAGGAGAAAATTCTAACTTAAGGTCAAGAAAAAAAAGATACGTCCGTTTATGCCGCAGAAAACTTATATTTGATACAGAACAGAATCAAAGTTTATAGAATACGTTCCATAGACCTTTGTATCTACGCAATGAAATGATTTATGCAGCGTCCAGTGGTATCTTCACTCACAATAGATGGGTGAAGGGACAACTCGGACGCTGCAGTGCCTGGGACACTGTTTTAGATGGTGTAGGCTTGCCCAGCACTTATACTATCCTGACAGCTTAGTCGGATTAGCCCACAGAATAGACTAGTCAATACATGCGGAGCCAACTAAGCCGCGGGTTTCGTCACGACGTTTTCCTTTAGGGTGTGTGTTAGCCTGTGGTAGCGGGCGACTACAAGTTCGCAAATGTATATAATTTTGAAATTAAACAAAGTCAGTGGTACATGCTCGCACTGGGTATCGAAACTGGGTCAGCCACTTGCGAGTCCATTGTTCTGCCCACTGGGCTACAACCGCTTCCTAGAAGGAAGACCTAGAACTATGAAATTTGGCAAGTAATCTTATACGAAAAATACAAGAAAATGTCTGAAAACTATACATTTGCAATTAAATCGTAAAAAATTGTCTTTGGAGTTCAGGAAAACCCGAGAAAAGTACGAGACTCGTTTCCTAAACTATTTTTGATATGTAAGTGTCTACAAATTTGTACCGAACCCTGAATGGGCAAGTCCAACTCGCACTCGTCCGGGTTTTTGTTACAGGAATGTGTTTAAATATTTATAGCTAAAGGCATCCGAGTATTGATAGCCAAATATTACCTCACCGTGTAATCCTATAGGCGCGGAGCGCATCTGTGTTCTCCTGATATATTTCATCTTTTTCTAAGCCGACAAAAACTGGCTTCCTTTAATACTCGCCGTCGAAGAAAAATATTTTTTATTTATTACAAAATGACTGTTTATTCAGCCAGGCTTATTTATTTCCAATACCGTTTACCGAAACCATTGTATTTTTCTGATCTGATGGGGTTTCGCGATTTATTTACTTCAATTATTGACGAAGCATCTTTCTCTTGTTATTTTTAATCATAACGTTGGAAATTAGTACATCGTAGTGAGAAAAAAACGTCCATTTAATCAGATAATTGTTGGATTGATTTTCAAAACCGAGTAGTGCAATACAAAAGTTTTAATTTCTTATTTTCTTTAACATATATTAAACGGGTCAAATTGCGATTATTTATTAGCTTAAACGTAATTACCTTATTTCCCGACGTTTCGGCAGCGTTACAGTTGCCGTGGTCTCTGGTAGACTCGGGCAACTGTAACGCTGCCGAAACGTCGGAAAATAAGGTAATAACGTTTTACCTAATAAATAATCGCGATTTGACCCGTTTAACATATAACTATGAATGAGTATCGCAAATCATTAAGAAATATTATTTTCTTTAAGGTAAGGCCGGTGCCGTGCATTGATTGAGATATGTATACAAATATAAAACATCAATTATTTAATTGTAGTTGTCTATTTGTATATATTTCAAAGCTTGAATGAATTAGGTTAAAAGTGTTTCGTTGTGAAAACAATATTGTAGTCGTGGTATGTAATTTTTTTATGGACCTCGTACAGTCACGTGCAGTGACATGTAAACACGTTAGAACCTTGTCACAGTAACCTCTTCTAGCCTGATGTATGAGAAATTAACTATTTTAACTTTGACAAGATACTGAAGTGCATAAATATTATTTAAGTCTGAGATAAGTCTCATGAGCTGAGTTACCACACACGTTCTTACCGGGGACTGCAAATTTTAAGCACTGTGGTATGTGAACACTCAGGATTACACATCACATTCCCCTTCCCAATTAGCGACTGGTACTATAATTTCACGAACATACTTATTTTAGTATTTCTTAATAATTCGCGATACTCATACATAGACCGCGATAATAATCGCGATTAGATCCGTTTAATAAATGACTATATACCTAATTTAGAAAACAAAGTCATTGGTACATGCCGAGAATTGAACCCACGACCTCCTGAATGTGCGGCCGGCGGTTCAGCGTTCCGCTACCACCGTGTAAACAATAAGAATAGTTAATAAACCGGAAGATCATAAGTGACGGGGACTTGAGAGACTGAGGCGGTCGGCTCTGCTGAGCTCTGCCGTCTAAGCTCTCTTAATTTATCAGTATTAATGACTTGGGCTCACCCTCACGACTGACAGCAGGACTCAACGGCTCAAGAGGCTTATCTTTGTTTTTACATTAATGACCGTTTGTTTCTTTTACATCTATGCATCAACAATTGTATATCCCCACTGCTGGGGTACAGGTCTCTTTCTGCATTGCAGGAAGGTTGGGTCATAGTCCACCACGGGGGCCAAGTCCGGGTTGCTGGAGGATTGTAAGGCCGTGGGGGGCCTTACTGTCAGAAGTTATCAAGCCGCCCATAAGGCCTCTGACTTTGCTTAACGACTGCCATTACCTGACAGCCGGCACCAACGGCTTAATGTGCCACGTGAAAAAATGCAACTATAAAAATTGGTAATGCTATAACTTCACAAATGTACATAACTTAGAAAGAAAGTAATTGATACATACATCTTTATATACAACAAATTGACAAAAAATTAAAATCTTTTTAAGTTATAATAATGATGAGCCATGAAGTGTGTAATAATTATTATAACATACATCATGGCTTGGAACGAAGTTGCGCAGCAAGATTAGCTACAAATTACTCCTCCGGTCCGGCATGCTACGAAAAGCTACGCCGGCGTAGCAACAATATTCTACGCCGTAGCACCTTGTCATGTAAAGTTGGACCGACGAAGTTGTGGCCCGTCTTCAGATCGTAACTCAGTTGTCATGTCGTCTGTGATTGTTACTCCGCTTGTACTTTGGTAAAGACTATTACGTCAGTACTATTGAAGGTTGGTGACCTATTACTTAATAATTGGCCGGGCTGCCCATACACGTGACGTAAAGCTAACTATATACAACTGCTCTGAGAAGGGGGCTTTTATAAGGAGAGGGGGGGTTTCATCAGGAGAGGGGGGATTTCACCAGGATGCCTAATTTAGATGTAAGGGCGGTACCATTAAAAGTTTTTTAAAGTTTTTATTCTACAGTATTGTCGGCGTAGTTAATATGTATATCTATGTCAAAATTTCAACTCTCTAGTACTCATTATCGTATTTGTGCTAAGCCGCGAACAGACAGACTGATGAACGAATGGACTGACGGACGGACTTTAATAGTTTTGCAAAGAACGTCATCTTGTATTCCCTACAAACGAGCTGGTGCCAAATATTTTATTGTACTTTATTGCACGCGAAACATTTAACAGGACATTACATAAGAAATAACATGTACAAAGGCGAGCTTATGTCTGAAAGAGATTTCTTCCAGCAAACCTGACAGAGTCGGAACAGCAGTAAAAAGCGGGTCTTTACGTGTACAAAATATACTTCATAAATATTGAATATCCTACCTAACTATGGAAGAAATAAATAAACTACATAAACTAAAATATAGCAAAAAAACTACATAGATATAAACATAAATACCGAGATAAATAATGCTCTCTCAACCGCTTCTTAAACGTACCAACAGTAGGAATAGCGCATATCTTCTGTGGCAACGAGACACACAGCCTGGACCGAATGCACCGTGAAGGTGTCACCGTAAGCGCCACTATTATGAGCAATATTTCTATTCTACTTAGATTATTTTCTTTACCTCAAAATTTTGTAAATTGTTTATAATCAATATCGTGCTTCGGTTGACAATAGGCGTGAGTCCAGGAATGTTCGGCTGCAACTGAGTTACATCACTATGGGTTTCTAGCCACCCAGAAACCCAGAAGAAAGATGAAACTCAGCTCCGGTTCCCGGATCCCACTCAGGCATAATTTGAACTGTTGTGCGGTACTTCCCAGACAACGGACAATCAATCAATCAATATATTTATTTGTGAACAAAGGTATATCTGCAATAAAGGTCTTACAGTATAGTTTAGAGCACTATGTTTTACGCAAAACAAATGTAGGTATACAAATATGCTTGAGCATACACATGCACAATGAACTAAGTAATTAATTAATAATGATATGAAATGAAAAGATTTTATTCAGAGTAGCGCAGAAACTGCGGCTTAATAAACGTTACAATTCAAACTTGGTGTACATTTCAAAATATAGATCATGTTGGAAAAAAAATGGACGAAAAAAATCCAAACTTAGTCTTTAATATACACAACCAAGAAATTTCATAGTTAGGTAAATTCAAATTTACGACCTCTGTGACGTAGGGGAAGCGTATCTGTATACCATGCAAGAGGTCCCGGGTTCGAATCCCGGCTGGGAACAAAAAAAAACCCAGGTCTTGGATGTTTACATGTTTGTGATGTCGTTGTTTCTGGTTCCCACGACACAGGGTATCCTAGTGTGGGGAAGAAGCAATGTATGTGCTTGTATGTAAATGTTATGTTATATATATGTCATGAAAGAAATATCAAAATGAAATAGTATTTATATTTTTATAGTAATGTTATTCAAAAATTCGTCTAAAGTAGAATAACATTTGGTAATAAAAAATGGCATAGTATTATTTTAAATTTCGATGAATTCATTTCTTTCATCTCGCTAGGTATTTTTTATTATAAATTTTTGGTGCCATTCAAAAAAAGCTTTTTGACATCAGATCTTTGACATTATCTTCCATCGTGTCCTACATGCGGCATGTCCTGAGTGCTAGGGTGTTAGGGCATGTAACATGCCCTAACACCCTAGCACTCAGGACGACCTAATGACTGCAAATGATACTCGTAAATCAATTTTTTTTAGTAAATACATTGATGAAAATTGTTTTGAAATCGACACCCTAAGAAGAATATCAATATCACTCACGGTAAACCATTTATCTCAAACCAAAAAAGCAAAGTAAAAGTCATTATAAAAGAAGAGTTTATTCACCATCAAAGAACTGCAACGGCTTATAGTAATAAGGGCTAGATTGCAACGAAACAGAGGCGTAGGAAAATGCGGTGTTTAGTGACGCTATTGATGGAATATTACAGGTGATTGATATTCCGATCCATCACGTGCGCGCCAAGGCGGCTTACCTGCGTATATCTACAGGAGATACGCAGAAGGACGGATATGGATATTAATGAATGAATCAAGTCTCAATATATGTATAACAATACATTTCATTTTCCAAAAATATCTTCAGTCTGTCTTTGAACAAACTATAAGTACCTGCTATTTGTGTTTTTTTTTAATAATAAAGAGTAATCAATAAAGTAGGCGGTTGAAATTGCCAATCCGCGGTGGGCACTCGTGGTACTTAAGCCCATAGCGCCTTATTTGCTACATTAAAAAGACAACAAAACCAGGATCGACAAACATTAAAATAAATCCACACTGAGACCTCTAGTGGGTATCGATACCACAACCTCTGTTTTCTTAGTTAAGTGTGTTAACCGCAAGAACAACGAAGTAGTCGTTGAAATTTTTATCTCTCCGATAACATTTTTTTTGTGGTTTTGGTTTGTTTTGACAGACTGAATAGAGTATGAAACTACTGATTTTTTGTTCCAGGAATAAAAATATTTAAGATCCGGTGCCAAGGACAAAGAAACCGATAATATATGTACAAGGTTTATTTACACTGAAAGTACACTGGTACGGTGGAAATTATAATGTAGTGAAGGAGTTAACACCTGACTTACTGCAATAGCTTGATGAGACTGAAAACTATAGCATCTGCGTGAAAAACAAACATTAAATTAATAATAAAGTCGATAACAATACCACTTACAATTTTTTAAGACGGATGAGCAAAAACAATTTTTAAATCTCCAATTTTTCCTTTCCCAATTGTATAGCCTGCCAGTTATGCTTGACAGTCGCAGGTCGAGAGGTTCTAATTTGCACGCGCCTGACTGCCGCCTGTGAATGAGGTGTAGAGACCACCTCACATCTATAGGGAAATATCGCCGGCAAGAGACGGGTAGGCCGTAGAAAGAAATCCTGGTTGAGAAACCTACGGGAGTGGACCGGAATCGAAAGCGCAGCCGAATTCCGCCTTGCGAGACACAGAGATAAATATGCACAGTTGACTGCCAACCTTCGCTAGTTGGAGAGGCACCATAAGAAAAAGAAAAGTATTCCTGGAAGCAAAAGTTCTTCATATTAACCCATAACATAACATTTACTTACAGGCAGCTACATTTGGGGGCAATACTAACATATACACGGAAATTTGAATACCGGTACTTAAATAAATCTTCTTCTTCTTCTTCAGGCTATATTATGTAGTCCACTGCTACATAGCCTTCCCCTAATGAGCGCCATAGCGCCCTGTCTTCAGCTTGCTGCATCCAGCATCTGCCGGCAGTTTTTCGCAGATCGTCATCACACCTGGTCGGAGGGCGTCCTACACTACGTTACCTACTACCTACTTAAATAAATATAATATACCTAGCAACCACGGAAAATTGACTTACTTAAATTTAAGCTAAATAAATAATTTTTCAAATCAAATTAATAAGTATAAAAAGTATGTATGTGTTTGACAGATCTTTCCGAGTATGTCGTTAATGGCAATCATGAAATCGTATTAGGTATACGTATAGGTGGCAACTGATGTATTTGGTTTACGATAAATTCAGAAAAGATGGTCAGAGTGGATTTTTTTTCCCGCTGCCTTTTTCTCCACTGCAATACGGCCCAATTGACATTCAGCAAACAGAATGTAGGTAAATTCTTTACGCTGAAATAAAATAAATTGGTTTCATTTGTTCTGCTAGAAGGGAAGACGGCCGACCACCGACACGATGTTCAGATGACATCGTGAGGATTGCGGGTCAGAGATGGATCAGATTAGCACAGGACCGTGAGGAATGGCGCAATAAAAAGGAGGCCTATGCCCAGCAGTGGATTGATGTGGGCTGATTATAGATAGATAGATAGATAGATAGATAGATAGATAGATAGATAGATAGATAGATAGATAGATAGATAGATAGATAGATAGATAGATAGATAGATAGATAGATAGATAGATAGATAGATAGATAGATAGATAGATAGATAGATAGATAGATAGATAGATAGATAGATAGATAGATAGATAGATAGATAGATAGATAGATAGATAGATAGATAGATAGATAGATAGATAGATAGATAGATAGATAGATAGATAGATAGATAGATAGATAGATAGATAGATAGATAGATAGATAGATAGATAGATAGATAGATAGATAGATAGATAGATAGATAGATAGATAGATAGATAGATAGATAGATAGATAGATAGATAGATAGATAGATAGATAGATAGATAGATAGATAGATAGATAGATAGATAGATAGATAGATAGATAGATAGATAGATAGATAGATAGATAGATAGATAGATAGATAGATAGATAGATAGATAGATAGATAGATAGATAGATAGATAGATAGATAGCTTTATTAAATCAGACAACTCCATACAGTGGCGGACGCTCGAGTAGTAGCACCCCTGGTACTTCTGTTACGTTTTGTGGCTGGTTTATGATCGCGAGTAAGCTCACGGCAAGCAGATGGGCGCTCAGTACCTACTTACCTAGCTACACTTTGAATATTATCTACCTACTTACCGTGGTGCGTTTAGCTCGGTACCTCGGCTTGGTGATGCCGGTAAAAGGTATAATATTATACTGGGTGTCTTGCTAATGAAAAATAACGAGACATTACCTGTTCTTTGAAAAAGAATATGAAATAGTTATAAGACTTTTTACATGTAAAGCTCGCTAACCGTGAAGGAAAACATCGTGAAGAAACCTGAGCGTCTGAGGTGTTCAAGCTCAGCCCATGAAATTGCCAATCCGCTGTGGGCACGCGTCGTAATTAAGCCCATACTCTCTCTTTCTGAGAGAAGGGCCGTGCCGTGTAGTGGGACGGATATAAGCTACGTAATAACAAAACCATGTAAAGAGAATATAAAAAGAGACTTGAATTATTTTAAATGCCCTACAACAATTATTAATATAGTATAATACAATATAATATTGATGTAGAAGTTTAAGAAATAGCAATATTTATTGAAACTCATAAAATTAATAAGAATTGAAATGGCGTAATACAGAGGTGGAATTTAACGTAATTAACCAAGGAGCCAAGGAGACTTAAATCGATCAAAGCTTTTAATTTCCAAAAAAAAAACAAAGGTTTTTTAACTACTTAAGTGGTTGACCTTGAAATTATCAATAGCTTTCCATTGAGAGGGTTAATGTGGCATAAAGAACCAACTGTCCTTTGAATAAAGTATTTTGTTTAATAAAGTATTTATTCAACTGTCCTTTGAATAAAGTCGGCTCAACTTTGAACAACGCTCAATCATCACTCGATTCTGATGTCGCCTGTACGCACAGGCTTTAATTGATAGGAGCGGTCCCCGGCCTGCCGACCTTTGTTTAATGCTGGCCCGAGTAATTGTAGGGGACTCGGTGGTCTGGCCGCTCGGAAAAGTTCACAACAGAAGGACGGAAAAGGAAAAAAAACTATTGTGAGAGCGAATGGAAAACTGGCAGGCACAATAGTCTTTTGAAGTCGACATCAGCGAAATAAATGTACGTAAAATTTGTAGCCCCGACATAAGTTACTCTATGGCCCCGACAATGTAGCAGGCTTTTACTGTGCATACATTGTGGACGTCTATGACAGGACAGGACGTATAGATGTCGTGAGACTATGAAAGAATACCTGTGAACGAGTTAATAATAATGACTTCCAAATGTAGACTGAAAGAGGATGTAGTGACTAGAATTGAGAAAGGAATGTTGCGTTGGTTTGGACATGTGGAGAGGATGAAGGAAGAAAGATGGATGAAACAAATATATATTGCGAATGTGAGTGGAAGGGCTGGTAAAGGACGTCCCAGGCGGACATACATCGAAAAATAGGGGATGTATTAGCAAAGGGGAAGATAAAAAGTACCCGGAACCGGTGTGCGTGCGTGCGTTCCGCTAGTGGCATTTTGCCGAGCGCTTCCATACATCTCAAGTCCCATGTCAAGGCCCATGTCAGAGGCCTAATGGGCGGCTTCATAACTTCTGACAGTAGGGCCCGCCACTGTCTTACAATCCTCCTCCAACCCGGACTTGGCTCCCGTGGCGGAGTAAGGTCCTACCTTCCTGCGATGCAGGAAGAGACCCGTGCGCCAGCAGTGGGAATCTACAAAGGGTTAATATCAACTTCCAAATAATAAATAAGAACTTGCATGAGAGGAGCCTAACGATGCGCGAACAATGTACCCACTGAACCCGTACGTCTGACGTATCTTGGGCAGCAATCAGTGAGTCCTTTACGCTGATTGGCAAATCCTTCACCACGATGGGTTGCCATCGACACGCCAAGAAGACAACTTCCGCCCCACATAATCGCTTGTTCTCGTCCCAAACTAAGATGCCCTGTCAAAAGTCTGTGCTACGGTAACCAGGCAAGGACATTACTAACATTGAGATACACCTAGTCAGAGAATTTGTACAAAAAATACGATACAATATCAACCCATTATGTCCCCGCCGAGGGGCACGGGTACCTTCTCTGAGGAAGGTTAGGCCATACTTCACCACGGGGGCCAAGTCCGGGTTGGTACAATAGTAGTTGTTGTTTAATTGTTTGTTGTATTTGGTGGTTTACTAGAACGCTTCACCCACAAGAGTCCAACTCTTCTCAAATATGACTGTGTACTGTTAATAAGTTTTTAATTAGGTACTTAATTATAATTCGATTACTAAACAAAACCAAATCACAAATTATTGACATTAACAGTGAGTTCAGATTAAACAATAATTCTATTCAAAAAAAATAAAATGCACAGTACATTCGGAATCTATAATATAAAAATGAATCTCTGAATGTGTTGGTAAGCGCAAATCTCGAGAGGAGCTGAACCGATTTCGCATGTTCCTTGAAGCACGAGGATGGTTCTTACGGAGGGAAAAAGAAAACGTTAAAAAAAACTAATAAAAATAAATTTCAATGGGTCAGCTAGCATCTAATAAACTTTCGTCAAGAACATTGATCAAATGTCGAAAATAATTTAGGCATACAAAACAGAAATCCTAAATGAACAAACCACTCCGCAACATATCTGGACCAAAGGACTCCAACAGGCTGGCAGCATTGCCACGCTGCACCGCCGAACTGTTAATAATGATTGTGCCCTACAATTACACGTGTCATGTTTCTTTTACACGTAGTCGTGAGTGGCAGCTCTTTACATCTGTCGTTGAATTGATCGCCGATGGTGTAACAACTCTCGAGTGGATAACATGAGCTGTCAAACGCAGCGAGTGAGGTGTGCCAGCACGCTGGACCGAACACCAGATCCAGATTACCGGTAGCGTCTTTAGCCCTAAGACCAGCGGTTCACGAAGTTCTTTGATAGATTGCAGTGAAAGATTGAGTAATGCCGTGCTAGCTCATAAATTGTGCAAACAGCAAGTGTCTGTAACGGTGCAAACCTCTTTATACCATTTTTCTTTAATTCTGTTTAAAATTTTCAAAAATTTAAAATTACGTCACCCATTTTTGTTATTTCCTTCATTTTCAGCATTACTACTTTACATCTTGATTAGACCTGATTATTTTTACCTGCTTATACATACATAACATAACATAACACAGTCATATTTGACCTCCTCGGTGGCGCAGCGGTTTGGCACGCTGACTGTGAAACCGAAGGTCTCCCCGATCCCCGGCCGGGTCAAAGTAGGAAACGAACTTTTCTCGTCTGTTTGGGGTCTTGGATGTTATCTATGTATTTATTGTATTAAATCTATCGTCGTGTTAGCACCTATAAACACAAGTCATTTAGTTGTACTTAGTATAGGGCTAACGAGATCTGTGTAATATGTCCAGGAATATTTATTTTATTATTTATTATTTATAACTTAGTACAAATAAAGCACAAAGTTAAAGTTGTTCCAGTTTTATTATTTATTAAAAGTTCTACAACACTACATGTCTACTTACATAAACAACATACATTGCGTCTTCCGTTGTTTTCAGTTTGCACCGTGTCATTCCCGGGCCGCTCGCTAATGTGGGGAGATTTGATGGCCACTCCGAGATAGCCCCAGTCGATAGGGTTAATTTATAGCTGTATTCTTCACGAAGGGTTGTCGAGGAAATATTAAAAAAAGTTATGGCTGGGAAAGAGCGGAAGTTTATGGATTGGTTCGGCAATAACTAAGTTCAGTTGTGATTTATGTTTTGCTGGAAATGGGCTTCCATTGACGCATCGGAAACACACTTATACGGCTAGTTGGTTTTGCGTGGAATATACAATGAATGAATGATTAATTCCCCTCGCAATTAATTCGATCGAATTATGATAATGAAATTAAACTATGTGCGTTAAATGGAATCACATTCGATGGGCCAGCGTGGCTGAATAAGTACTCTTTATCAAACTTTAATCAATGTTTGTACAAACGAATATTCAATGATTTGAGAGTGCTTTTTCCATGATTGTTGCTACGTATATAGACTTGCTTTTGTTATGAAAGATCAATCCTTAACTTTTTATTGTACTTGCATGTGTTTAGAACCACTGAAGTTTTCTAGATGAAACTCTATTCAGATCGATGATGAAAGTAGCACTATTTTTTTCATAATTTCCATGAAGGGTGTAAAAAAACTTCCACTCGCTTCTGATTTTGATTTTACTAGTCGTCATTCCAAACAAGGATACCCTGACTTACTGTAATCAGACAAGGACATCACAAACTAGTAAATTTATTCAGACTAAGGCCATTCGTATCGCGCGCGGCTATATTAAATCAAGTATCGCGCGCGGCCTCTAGTGGGAATTATAGAATACTAGCTGGTGCCCGCGACTTTGTTTGCGCAGGATAAGTATTTCGAGCTGCTTATATTAGCGTGGAAGCGGTGGTAGCTCAGTGGGTAGAACCATAGACTGGCAAGCGAGAGCCCCAGGTTCGATCCCGAGTGCGGGCATGTACCAATGACTTTGTTTAATTTCAAAGTCACGTACATTTGCGAATTTGTAGTCGCAATACCACACGCTAACAGTGAAGGAAAAACATCGTGAGGAAACCCGCAGCTTGGTTGGCTCCGCACGTATTGACTAGTCTTTCCTGTGGGCTAGGCCGACTAAGCTGTCAGGATGGTATAGGTGCTGGGCAAGCCTACACCATATAAAACCATGTCCCAGGCACTACAGCGTCGGAGTGGTAAATCATCTCTTTAAGTAGATGCAAAAAGGCCAATATTATATTATATATTAGCGTGGTAGAAAGAACTAACATTATGCTATCAAAATTATCACAATTTTTATATAGCATAATGTTATTATTACTATAGTATAGCATATAGCATAATGTTATTATCACATTACTATAGCATGATAGCATAATGTTAATAAAAAAATAACATTATGCTATCAAAATTATCACAAAAAACAAAAATTTTTTGGATCGCATTTGAAAAATATGACACAATATCTTTATAAATTGTTATTAGCGTGGAAGCGGTGGTAGCTCAGTGGGTAGAACCATAGACTGGCAAGCGAGAGCCCCAGGTTCGATCCCGAGTGCGGGCATGTACCAATGACTTTGTTTAATTTCAAAGTCACGTACATTTGCGAATTTGTAGTCGCAATACCACACGCTAACAGTGAAGGAAAAACATCGTGAGGAAACCCGCAGCTTGGTTGGCTCCGCACGTATTGACTAGTCTTTCCTGTGGGCTAGGCCGACTAAGCTGTCAGGATGGTATAGGTGCTGGGCAAGCCTACACCATATAAAACCATGTCCCAGGCACTACAGCGTCGGAGTGGTAAATCATCTCTTTAAGTAGATGCAAAAAGGCCAATATTATATTATATATTAGCGTGGTAGAAAGAACTAACATTATGCTATCAAAATTATCACAATTTTTATATAGCATAATGTTATTATTACTATAGTATAGCATATAGCATAATGTTATTATCACATTACTATAGCATGATAGCATAATGTTAATAAAAAAATAACATTATGCTATCAAAATTATCACAAAAAACAAAAATTTTTTGGATCGCATTTGAAAAATATGACACAATATCTTTATAAATTGTTGCCTATGTGGTATACTACTTTATCTTCCTAAGCCCTGGCGTCCTACAAATAGGACTTCACGAATAACTTTCTTAATTCACACCCAATGGTTAGTAGGAAGTCCGAAAACCATACTGTTCCAGGTCCAATATCTTCCTCATCGTTTTTTGGACAACAAGAAGAAAAAGTTCTTCAAAATCTACGTAGTTTTAGAAGACTTGAAGTAACTGTTACCTCCAGGGCGTAGGAGGTTATAGGCTATGTTATTGTAAAGTATTATTAAAAATCAATCAGTAGTTTCTACGTGAAAGAGTATCAAATATCCACTACATCCACACTTAGAAACTTTCGCGTTTATAATATTAGTAACTACTGGGCAGGCTACTACATCTAAAAATGATTCCCGGCTTGTGTGTTATCATTTCACATATCTAGCGTAGGTAAGAATACTTACCAGACGCAGCATAAACCATCCAATTTAGATGTTAAAGGCCTATTCTAAACACTAAGTGGGCCTGAACTTCGTTAAGGGTGCTTCCAGTCACTGGATCCGTGTAAAATCACTCTTAAAAAACCACCCTGATTCGGATGGCGGACGACCCAAATTACTCGGGGGATACACGTTTTATATAATTTACAATCGCAATATAAGCCGCCGGTATTAAATTAAGCTTGATGGACAGATGGACAAATAAATCATTCCGTCCAATGAATACAATGGAATAAAGAATATTCTTATCTTATCTTATCTTATCCGTCAAAGCGTTTTACTTTACATGATATTTTGCGTACCCAGGGGAATTTTAGTAAGTCAATACCCGAAAGGAGTACATAGTCCATTTATTCTTACTTGTCTTATTTAGTTAACAAGATACGCGAACGCGCATCAACGCGCGTTAACATTTTTTCTCGAGTTCATGATTTTTGTTTATTAAATTGACAGCGTCTTATCTAAAATAGAGTCCCGTGTTGGTTCATTAATGGGAATACGGCAGTGTTCAACTAAAAAGTCACAATTTACCGGTGGAATATTGTTTACTAAAATGGACAAGTAAGAATAAATTGTCTGTAAAGCCGATTATTCTTGAATGCCTTATACTGAGCACGTAGATACGTCGTTAGTAGATAAAACATTAGCATTATTATGCAGTGTGACCCAAAAGATACAATAACTACTTCAAAAGAACAGCTTCGGCATCCTCGCTGATAAGCTCGAGTCCCGTGTTTCTCCATAGATAGATAGAATGTACACCAGGAATTACATAAGAGACTTAAAAAATAACAGTATACAGCAGAAGTGGCGGCCTTATTGCTATAAGTAATTTCTAATTACTTATAGTAATAATACTTACAGTAATAAGGTCGCAATGATCTTCTAATTTCTTCCAGAGAACCATTATATTATACAATAAAAACATAAAAACATTAACACAACTAAACCTTAGATAACACGCGCGTCGCGGGAGGCAGTAGCGTCGTCCATCATTCAAAGGTTTGTAACATAAAGCCTTGCTTACACTCTGGCTAGCATGGGAAGCATAAAGCACTTCCCAAAAATCATAAGTGAAGGCGGAAATTACATTCGTTGAACGCCATTCATATTTCATGACGACTGAAGTGTGAATACGCTGATGGTGCGTAGGCCGCCTACCCGATGGGTTGAAGACATTAAGATCGCTGCAGGAAGACAATGGACGATCATCAGAGGAAGGGTGAGGTTTGCGTGACAGAGCAGAGGCATATGCCCTACAGTGGGCGACTTTCATGGGATGTTTAGTGAGATAAATACGGAAGTTAATATTTGCAACAGATCTTCTTAGCGGAGAGGCAAAATAAGAGTACTACTAAGTTATGTTGGGATTTAAGGCGCGTATTTCCGGGAAAGGAAGATATTCGTACAGTATTTTATTACAAAGTGAATAAATATCAATTGACTTGATAACTTCTGCTAGTAAGGCCCACCACTGTCTTACAATCCTCCACCCACCTGGACTTGACCATGTGGTGGAGTATGGTCTAACCTTCCTGCGATGCAGGAAGAGACCCGTGCCCAGCAGTGTGGACATACAAGAGTTGATATCGAACAAAAGTCAATATTTATTCTATTACCCAGAACTAGACAGAAACGGGAATCATGACCTTTTATTTCGATTTGTCACGTTCTACTTTGTGCTAACCTAATCGCTATTTTCTTTTGAGTAGGCATCATCAAGCACGTATTAGCAAGTTCAAGTGGCAGTTAGCTGGTCACATATGTCGAAGAACCGATGGGGTTCAAAGGTTCTAGACTGGAGACCATGAAATGGCAAACGTAGGGCAGGACGCCCACGGAAACTGCTGGCAGTTGCTGAATGATGATGGCTGAGGGCAGAGGGAAGTGGCGCGTCTTCATCATCATCAACCAGTTATGTCCCCAACGAGGGCACAGGTCTTTTCCCTAAGGAAGGTATAGGCCATACTGCACCAAGGGGGCCATGTCTGGATAGGGGGAGGCTTGTAAGAATAGTGGCTGGTCTTACTGTCAGAAGTTCTCAAGCCGCCCTAAGGCCACTGACATGGCTAAACGACTGCCATCCATCGACGGCAGCCGGCACCAACTGCTTAACATGCCGTGCGAAACATGGAACTGCTCGGAAAAATACCACTAGCGTTAGTCATAGACGGTCCCACCCATCCACTGAACGCAGCCTATTTTGCTTAACTTTCGTGATCGTTTACTCACTCAGGCGGCTTGGGCTACGAGTGATTTGGGCGCTACGGGCGTGCCTTAGAGGAGGCTTGTATCCAGCAGTGAAAGAGTAAAAGATGATTGAATGAAACTTCATCAATTAATTTTTTTTCCCAATTTAGGTCAGACTTTTTTCTTGAAGTCGATGCGGATTGGGGATCGCACCCTTATTACTCACAGGAATCTCCCCGAAAAAAGAAGTGACTCAAAGCAGCACTTCTGCTCGACTTTACTCAGAAAACGAGTGTCCCGAGTACCCTTGTCGCGAGGTCGGTCCACACATGAGAGTTGTGCACACAACATGCTACTTAAGTGGGTGGCTAATGGAAATTATTCAAATATGGGCCGCTCCTATTAGTGGCTGAGGCAGAGTGTATTGGCAGATTGGAAGCGCGGCAGCCTGTGGCGACGGTCCATTTGGGCCGGCCCGGCTAAATTAAAAGTATGGTGAAATGAACGCGTCGCCGCCGGCGACCCAGGACAAGCGAAGTGAATATTTCATTTATTGATTTCAATTTAATTGAAAATGTCGTTATAGCACAAAAAAGGTTTTGTGCAAACGGGAGCTTAAACTTCCAGCTAACCTTGGGTTTAACACTAACCACATAGGTTAGTGTATTGTCAAGAAAGATTACTTACCTTTTTGAAAAACCTATTTAGAGGCTGAAAATTCCACCCATGCCGGGATTCGAACCCGCGACCTCTGGCCATCCGTGCTAGCGCTCTTTCCAACTGAGCTAATAGGCGACTCACCGGCATCAGTGAAATTTTGAACCTCTTTACACTATTCTGCGTATTACGTACAGGCAGCGACATCTGACTGAAGTAAATTGCATCTCTTACAGCCCCGAGTACCTACTTTGCAGTTAGGTTTCTACATCGGAATGATATCGCTGTACCTACATGATTATACTATTTTTATTTCTAATGCACTAACCCGTGCTAAGGACAATTTGTAAAACCTATTTTATTACTTACCTACTAGAAGCTCAGATTGTTATTCAAGGATTTTGAAAACACTAAGTTTGCAGTTTCTTTCTCCAAAATAATCTAGATTTTGAAATGGACGCCTAGTTTAACTTGTAACGTTAATAAAGTCGCAGTTTCTATTGTAATTTGAAGAAAACCTTTTTGATTTGATTATTTACGAAATTTTACTTTAACTTATTAGTACATCTCGCGCCTAACAAGTTCGATTGCGCAGTTAACGTGATTAATGCCGTTGCCTGCCTCATTGGTCTAGACGTTAAGACGCTTTAGTACCAAGACAGAAGTTGTGGGTTCGACTCCTACTGGGACCGTCGAACGTTTGTACAAGTGGCCCCAGTCTGGGTGCGTTTTCATGTTTGTGACGTATTTGCCTGGTTACCATAATACAGTCTGTTAGCTTTTTGAATATACCTCGGCTTCTATCGGATAACCACTTCTTCTATTCCTCTGAAAGAAAACTCCTCAATTTAAATAGTCTTTTAATAAAAAGCCGGTGGCCGATTTCCCAAAATCGGCCACCGGCTTTTTATTAAACGAACTTGGCTCCTTTTTCACAATTATGTTTTGTTAGATTTACTTAACACGACCCATAGGATGTACTGATAATAGGAAATAAAATCCCAAAGTAATTAAACAAAACATTACTGATAAAATAAGGTTAATTAAACAAGCATGAAATATACGTGTATCAAGTATACTCCTCGCTGCAAGGTGCAGACCTTCTCTCAGAGAGAGAGAGAGAGAGAGAGAGAGGAGGCACAATCACCACCTGCACCCACCAGTGGAGACCGCGACTCGGCAAACGTAGTGTAGGACGCCCTCCGACCAGGTGGGATGACGATCTGCGAAAAACTGCTGGCAGATGCTGGATGCGGCAAGCTGAAGACAGGGCGCTATGGCGCTCATTAGGGGAGGGCTATTTCCAGCAGTGAACTACATAATATAGCCTGAAGAAGAAGTACCCACCATGGATTTTAAAACAAAAATATGTGAATAACTTTGACACTCCGGGTTTCCACAAGATGGTATTGGTACAAAGAAAACACGAAAATAAAGTCATTGGATCATTCCAGGATTTGAACCTGTTCGCTGGGATGTGAGGCCAACGTTCTATCATTGCGCTATCAGCTCTAAAGTACTCATTAGAATTTCCTAAAAAACTCCTAGATTCCTAAAAAAAGGTTCAAAGCATTTCTTTAATCAAAGCTCTCTTATACGTAATTTGATTAGAATTTCCTCTAAGCGTTCCATTTCTTTGTTGTCCAAGTAAGATTTCACCAAAAAGGTGATATCCTATTGAAATGTGAGAATAAAACCTCTCTTAGTAGACGTCTTCGTGCCTTTTAAGAAAAAATTAAACCTTCATTAAAACACCTCTGAGTTTTACTGACAAAAACAATTTTCGTCAGTCCCCGTGTCAGTTTATATTACTGAGCAAACTTTGAATATGCTTCAAAGGCGACACCTAATGGAGGCTGAGAGGATGAGGTTCCTAATTAAGCCCTCTATACGTATATAGAATTCATCGCTAGGAAGCAGATAGGCAAAGGAAGTGATAAGTGAACGGTTGAAATGGGACACATTCATACTTCGATGTGAAAGGGCCTAACCGCACGTGATTATATATGATTACAGTTTCTTTCTAATTAAAGAGAAGCTGGAATTATTTAGAAACTCAATCGTTCTTAGAAAATGCTTTACAAGTTCTTAGAAGATGCTTTGCTTTAAAAGCAAGCTCGTTTGCTTTTTGTAATTGTAAAGAAATAGTTTTTCTTTTTATCTAATATCTAAAAATCTTTTACAGTCCGTTAGTTTTTAGAATATATTCATATTCATTTATTAGCGATCATAATGGTATAATACAATGATGTTACAAATATTTGTGCAATTTCCATTTTTATGTATAATGAAATGTTCTCTATTTATTTATCTAAATAAGATTAATACCCTTTATTGCACATCACACATACCACTTCCACTTTTACCGTATTGACGTCGTGTTTTGTCATCCGTTACGGTATTTTCTGGATTTCTCTCATCTGTAACCTTTCTAAGATTCTAAGGCATTACTCGGCTTCGTCTGCTTCTGGATTTCAATCGGGCCGGGCAAGTGGTTGTTTGGAGAGCAGCCAGCACTAGGGAGACGGCTACTTTTGCAAGTTTTGCGTCTCTTATCGCAGAGGCTATGCGGGCGCGACCACCGACCAGCCGTACTATTTGCCAAGCTGTTTTGGAGTGCCTAGCGAATTAGCTAAACAGTCTTAGGGATGGGCAAATGAGAAAAAAATATATCGATGCGCGTTAAACAACTATAGGCCGGTTTCTGAATTCAGAATTTCGCTTAGTAAATATTTAACTGTAGTTAATTTTTTTAACCTCTAAATAGGTTTTTTAACTGTAGTATTGTCTCCTCGAATTTCTCAGCACAGAGCGTGACAGAACGTTACTTATGTATTTACTTAGTGAAATTCTCAAATCATGTCCTTTGTCCTATGTTGTTGGGCCCTATGTCCTTTTCTTTGTAAGAGTATTTTTTTAAGGACAATCGCATTCCATTTTAACTTTGCGGTCGCAGCTCCCAAAATTAGAATCTTGGAGCGAAGCGTTTCGGAATAGGTCACTCTTTCTCGTACCCAAGATGCTTCAGTCCATCGACCGTTGACAAACCTTGAGTAAGGACTTAACCAGTTTCTGAATTGAGAATTTCCTTAAGTCTTTTGTCTTTTAAAAACCATAAAATACAAAATCAAAGTATATTAAGGTAATTCAAACAAAATCTTCAAATGTCGTAGATCGAAAGTTATTCCAAGAACAAACTGTACCCGATATGTCTTAGAATTGCTAGAAATAATCGATATTGTTGCGGACAGTTTTACCGCATTATTTCATATTATTATCTTGCCTACACTGTCCATTAATTCAGTTAATAGAGTTTTTCTATATCTTCAGTTTTCCTACAGTCCACCCGTAGTTAACAGATATATTTATTTATTTAGATACATAGGCAGGGCTACACAAACAGAATACGAAATTAAAGTTTACCATAACAAGTCTGCTGTGCACCTAATGGAATGTGCACATAAAATAAAAATATATCGATATTTTTACCAAACCTAGGTCTCGTGATTCCACAAAGCTTTGTGTGGAAATCGTCTGCTCCGAGTGTTGGTGTAAATAGTTTGAAGAGTTCACTGAACTAACTGGTTAAGCTCCGGTCACATTGTGTGGGTTCAGACGACATCACAACCACCTGCAAGCACTTTACGTATTACCGTTGACCATCTCATCTTATCTCGTTTGAAGTTTCACTTTTCAAGTGGACTACGGAGAGTGGCCATATAGACCTAAGGCTGGTAGTCAGTAGTCCTACGTCATACGTTATAAAAATTAGAAGGAACGAAAAATGAGCTTGCTTTGTAATTATTATATACAGATTATTATTATTAGTTTTTCTTTTATAAGTGTGTCTAGCAGACGTTATGATAAACTGTATATGGTTGCCAGTTCTAAACCTTATCGTTGTATCTTCAAACAATAGTGGACATCATCGTATGACAGAATCACATGAAAGTTAAGCCTCGCCATATAGCGAGGCAATGCCGCCAAGCCTTGTTGGTACTTTACCGCCCGACAGCGATCTGGCTTAAATATTTTTTTTAAATTAGAAAATAGATTTCAGGTTTACTTTCGTTTTTAAATTAACAAGTGTCTTTTAAAAACATATTTGAATATAGGTAAATAAATATATTACGCCTGAATAACATCAAATATGTTTGATCCTAAATATCGATTTAGGATGCTTGTAACACCCCACCCCGCGTAAAAAAAGACTTTAACCCATTTAAAAAGAAAATACGTACAATAATAATTAACCTACTAAAAGAAACTATGATGCAAAACACTCTAATGGCCAACTGTGATCGTCTAGTCTAATGAGAACCCTTCGTTGTGAACGTATTAGTAACCTAAGCTCTTTTAGGATATGAGATTGAGTAACGAGAGTGTAAGAGATCCGTTTAAATACAAAGCAGAATTTAGATTAATGAACAGGAATCAAAGGTTAGCTTAAAGCAAATAAATATAAATGAAAACAGCAATCAAGCGAATGAAACAAGCGAAAGCAAGATATGATTTAAAATAAATTAAATAGATAACAGGTTAAGCTGCAATGAAGTTAAAAGAAACAAAACTAGGATGAAATATGTAACTCTTACAAAAACTACTTCTAAATAAATAAAATATAAAAGTACCAAATAAACCAAATGTCATACAGCAAACACGTGAGTGTTATAGTATAACGTCCCCTACCAAAAAGGCCGGTTAAGACAGACATTATTAGCCAACTAAGTAGATAAGAATGGATTAATATGAAATGAGTACAATACTCGGTTATCTACTAGCCGATAGAGCTAATTATATCTACCCTGGATGGGGTATGGCCACCACTACGTTATACTGTTAATATATACTTATAAATAATAAACTATGACAGACTAGAAATAAGAATAGGTACAGTGATTCATTATCCCGAGTCTATTCCTCAAGTAGACATACATAATTACGCGAGAATTGGCAAAGCGACGTTCAGCAGTACAATGCATTGGCAGTTGACGAAAGTGAGAGGTAGGTAGGTAACCAAATGCACAAAGTACGTTGGAAAAGACTTCACCGAAGCTTACCAACACTGAAACAATCTGGCCAAACTCACGCAACCATGAAATGCCACTATAGGAAAAATCAATCAACTAAAGAAAATACTAACGATAAAATCTGTACATATTCCCAAAATAAATATAATAACCTAACTACGTATATGCCTTAAGTATCACACACAATTAACGCAGGAATTGGCAAAGAGACGTCCAGCAGTACAATGCATTGGCAGAAGAGTGAGAGAGAGAGAGTTAGGTAACCAAATGCACAAAGTACGTTGGAAAAGACTTCATCGAAGCCTACCAACACTGAAACAATCTGGCCAAACCAACGCAACTATGAATGATACTAAAGCACAATTCATCAGAAGGAAATAAATATAATAAACACACAATAAGCATAATTAGGTATAAAAGTCTTAAGACCCAGGTCATTACACACAATTAACGTAAGAAACGGCAAAGGGATGTTCAGTAGTACAATGCATTGGCAGAAGAGTGTGAGTGAGGTAGGTAGACCAATGCACAAAGTACTTTGGAACAACTTCATCGAAGCTGACCAAACTGAAACATCTCAGCCGAACCCACGCAACCATGAAATAATGCCAAGAATTAAGCCAATATACCTACTACAAATATAAGCTTTACTATTAAAAGCCTATAGTGGCTTCTAACTACTCACTAACGTCTCATAACGTCCTTTCATTGCCTATCATAATCCGTAATTTGATAACCCTATATATTGGACACCCTATATCGCGACTATATTCGGACTATGCGTTCCTATTATAGTATAATTATAATCTACTAACAAATGTAACATAATATAAACCGTAATTTACCACCCTATATACTGTACACCCTATATTGCGTATATGCCGCCTATGTGTTCTCATTCAGTAGTAAGTACCTATATGATCTATTACAAACGTAACATACCTACATAACTACGGTCGAGAAAAGTACGCACCTACCTACATAAACGCAAGAGTTGAATGACCCGAAGGTCACGAGTTAGACAGCTATTATAAAGGTACCGCATCGCTCTAAACCTATTCCTTAGTTCGATGGAAATGTCATTGTTAGGTTAATATGCACAGAACCTCACACCTAGTGTTATCTAACAATCATTGATATTAAATGTTGACAGAAGTTGTAAGTAAACAATACGTTTAGTAGGTACCACATCAGAATTAAAATGCTATAATTTTCTAACGGGTTTAGACAGATTTACCCACCTTACCCTAATTGAATCGAGACATTAAACGTAACGCTTTTATCTACTTGATTTAATAGCTTCAATAGGAAACATTGAGGAGACACCAATTCACTTATTTGTTAATTTAAAATGATCCTAACAGACGAATAATGACCGCATAGGTGGGGAGCTGGGGAAATACTTACTCTCATCATACAACTCTGGATACCCTGAAAGAGAAAGGGGGGCCTACCTAACATTCCCAACCCAGTAAGCTAATGAATTTAACCACCAAACAAATTGTTTCAGCAAAGCAAACCCCATTTTATATTTAATCGTGTGTATGTGTGAGTGCCTATGGTGTTTCCCTAGTCACAGCTATTACCTATCGCTATCCTCCCTAACTCCGGAAAACCTAACTGTTTCAAGTCATTAAATTCTTTTTAATGCACTAACTCGTGCTAAGGACTGACTTGACGCAGTTAGCTTTCAGACTTTCTGGCCGGCCAGAGTGTGTAGCCTAGGGTGTGTATGCGTAAGTGGTTTATGGGATCGGTACCACTTACAGGGTAAGAATATACGGAATATAATACATAGATATGTTATGGGTGCAAAGTGCCAGAGGGCTGGAATCGTCTGTCACGCAGGGAAATAGCAGGGGGAAAATTGCTATACCACAAATGCTAGTGGAAGGAGATCTAACACCACATTCACAAGAAGCATTTTAACCCAATTTTCAAGCTAGATAATTAATATGAAATTATCTCAATTAAGTAATTAATTATGACATCTAATTATATAGGAAAATTGTTTTACAAATAAATTAAATTGGGCACACCTCCGGTGAAGGGATTCTTTAAACCTTTCAACCAAAGCAGACTCAGATTCAGCCGTAGCATAGTAAGCAGAGCTAGATATTGGAATTCCTCATTTAGTCTGTCAAATCAACTGTATAAGGCTACCAAGTGAATTCGCTCTAAATTCACACGTTTGTATGCGGAATTAAATATGATGCAAACCTCTGAAAGCTATGGCGCAGACATGTCATTGATAACCTCGTGTGCCTACATCGAGTCGAGTAGGTATTCGACAAAGGCTAGCCACACGGCCTATCCCTAACATGCCCTTGCCACCGAGAGTTTTGTTTTGCACACATTTATTTCCCCAAAAACGCTGTACTGTGGAGAAAAAGGGTTAGTTCACAATTTATTTCGCGGAAGCTACACTAATCACAAATGCTGAAAACCATATTTTACGCGGAAACCTTCTAGCTAATTGTACGGAATACTCACCAAAACCGTTCCTAACATTTACACTTTTTACTTTCAAATCTAATTCCCTAGCTCCGAAAGTACCTCTAAACCTGAGACTTCACACCAGGGCTGATACACTAGAACGCAATGCCCACAGATGATGCTAGGTCACAAATCCAAAGCCACCTTCCTATTACCGAATTTAAATGCAATCGAAACTCCCCAGTTCTAATAAATTCACACAAAATGGCGAATTTTCCTACGAGCGGAATAGGTGTACGTACTATTGAATTTCCTGGTCCAGAATGCGTGCGCGCCGTTGGCGCCTCGGTCTTTTTATAGCTTCGCGAAACAACCCCGCGCGTCCAAAATGGCTCCGCTACCAATTCCGCTTTGTCTAACCCATCATGAAACCTAATGACACCCGATTGGCCAGCCGAAATACACCTCCATCTCGTTTCAGAACTTTAATGTTTTGATATTTTGTAAATTAATTTCCTGTGTCTTAATGTAATACATTATTTATTTTCTATTTATTTATCTCGATATTTCCTGTTTAATTGATTTGACTACAATAATTTCTTTTTAACAATTTATTCCAACACACCACTGACCTGCGGCACAATGCTTACGGACAACTAACTAACTTCTGTTAATATATAGGTTTAGGGTAATGTTTGTGTTAAAACATCCTTTCAATTTAGTACAGATTTACCTAGAAATACTCTACTTAGCCTACAATTGCGAATTGAAACGTTATAATCATTTTAGTAGGCGCCGCGGCAACCAGTGGCGCCAAAACCGGAATCGGCTAATCGGAGAACTACAACCCACCAATACAGCAATACTCTAAACTCACACACGCAACCCTGTAAGAATACGAGAAGAAGCTGCGTTCAATAATATTTAATTATTAGGGATGCCCTGAATGCTACATTTCAAAAGTGATGAATGATTCAATTCCTTTCCCGAACATTGAATAAATAGCTCTTTAGCAGTTCGTGACTTAATATATTACATGTCATGTTTCATTCCAATTTACAAGTAACAACTTTAGCTATCCCTCTAGCAACAATTATAAATAATTACACAATTCGCAAATATTATGGTATTAAGTTACTATACTTTGAAATTTTGATTTTATTGAAATAAATAACGTGACAAGACTATCGAATGCATAGAGCCATGAAAGAAAATCAATAATCAAAATAGAAATTACTACCTTCGACAAATTATGTTAAGAATAATAACTGTTATACAACAGAAACATATATTACAACATTAGTCCCATACTGTCCCAAGCGACGTGCATGGTTGTTTTAAAAAAGTTGAACGGAATCGAACCCGCGTACCGTCCGATCTCCGCACTACACCTACCAAATACGTGCGTCACTCGCCTAACTGTAGGTACGTGTCTCGGCAGTCGGCGCCGCCGGTTACTAACGCGGAACGGAATGAGACCATGTGGTACACCTACTCTCACGTTCTTTTATAGACATTGAGTTTATTATTGATTTATCATACGAGATTACGTTTAGGTGATCTAGATATTAAAAGGGATATGAAGGGAATCATTCGAGTTCCTTTTCTTTTGTTTAAATCATTCAACCCCATCACTAGCCTAGATAGGCTAATATCCATTCTCAAAAGAAAGTAGATGTTCTTTGATTGATTAATTATGAGCTTTATTTATTTTGTTTTTGTGAATAGACAATTTTTTTATACAGAGACTTGTAATATTACATCAATATGTTCTAAATTAGTTTCCTTTCACAAGACACATTAATAACCTCTGAATGGAGCCGTAAAGAACATTTAGTGATCTCAGTCTCGGCTAGATGGAGCTAGTAGTTATTTTGATCTATTGAGTTTTATTAAATTAATTGTTTAAGTGAATATATTACTTTTACAAAGTCTCTAATATTACATCGGTGCGTTATACATTAGTTTTCTTTCATGACAAGACATATTAAAAGCTTTTTAAAGAAATTGAAAGTAGGATTGAAGAAAGTTTAGTGAACCCATTCTCACCTAGATGGAGTTAGTAGTTATTTGATTGATTATAAGTTTTAGTAATTTTTATTGTTTAAGTGAATATAATACTTTTACCAAGTCTCTGATGTTACATCGGTGTGTTATAAATTAGTTTCCCTTCATAACAATATGTATTATCGACATACTACAGAGTTTAAACGTAACAATAATTATCGTTTAGTGATTCTATTCTCTCCTAGGTAGGGGCTAAATTAAATGTTTTAGAGATTATTCTTATTTATATCTTTAGTGTAGGGTTTTCTGTCTTCAAATCACTAACATAAAATCGCTGTGAATAACTCAGTATACTTTGATAACCATAACATTACCTCAACACGGAATTTTACCTACTTAACTACTAGGTAAATAAATGCTTTTAAAATCTACAAGCACGTGCAAAAACAAGAAAGATATTGAAATTTGTACTTATAATCTACTATTTTAATAGTGATAGCAATTAACATTTGATTTGAAAGCAGTTGAAGGGAATCTACTTCCCAGCCGCCGATAGCGCCATCTATCTGTTAGGATGAAATGCCGTGTCACAAGTGATAGGTAGCGGACGAGTTTTTTCCAATCGATATTCTATTAGTTGTGCGCTCGTCCACTGCAGATGTCGTTGTAACTTATTATTTTATCCCACTATTTATTGTCATCCCTAAATTCTTGTTGCACAATTTAATCTAGGTATAACAAACCCTGTTAGAAAACAAAATAATGTCTAGCTGTATTTCAGTCTTCGAATAGACTACTACATAAAGAATCCTATTGCATAATTTTGTTTTGTTTAAATGCAAATTGGCCCAGCGGCGACAGACGCCGATCTCCACCGGAAGGCCGCGGGATCGAACCCAGCCTCACTCAGCAAGCGGAATGTTTTTCCTTTCTTTTTATGACTAATAACGGAAATGTCGATTAGTACACAACCAAACCTCAACAAATCCCCAGAAAGCGTCCCCGCTACGAAACTTATTTGTTGTATTTATAGATTTATTGTAATGCCTAACTTTAATGTTAAGGACCTTCCAACGACTAAAGTGCCTACCTACCTAATCAATCTCGTTAAATTGTGTTACCGCGATTTTACTAAGTAACCTATCTCGAACAAAACTCGCACAGAACACAATTCAAATTTATATCAACGATCGTGAGCACTTGTATGGACCTTGGTCCGTTACAATCAACCCCCAAAATTTGGATAAGACCTGTCGTTATCAAATTTTTAATAAAACATAAGTGATCACGAGAATATTTTTGCTTTAAAATTACTAATTACCTTCTTGTTTCACTATTTTCCAAATGTGACGGAATGAATGAGTTTCGTTTTTCAACCAGACTCTTCGGATAATTGACTACGTGAAATTTCAATCGACACCGTTTTATTCGGATCGCTTAGCAGCTTTTAACCCAGCCTATCATTTAAGACCTTGATAAAGAGATCCTGGTTGTGAGGCAGGACAGCCCGAAGGCACCGACTACTAACTACCAGATACACTCGCATTAAACTCCAAAGGGGAGGCCTCCCCAAGAGCAAGCGTGCACCGGTAATAGAACCGACTCTTACAATAGCCTCAAATAACAATCAGCTGTGAGATCACTACCGAAAGCTATCAAACAAACGATATTAATCAATTAAAATCCCCAATCGACAACATCTTCGCTTCTGGAGCTTGTGTAGTTGCCGAAACTAGTTCTTAGCTTCTTGTGGAGTCCGGGATACAAATACAATTTAAATTACTTTAAAATGAAAACCAAAAGATGTATTTGTATTCGATTGAGGTGTGTGCTGTATTCAGAAACGTAATAAAACAAGTTATCTGCGTTAGACCGATTCACCGAACTCTAGAACTTCCATTCAAGCCCCTCTTTCATTATCTTTCTTTATAAACCAACTAATTCCTTCCTCATCCATTGGATTATACCCAAACATACTCTTACTTGTTTTCATACTGATATATGAAGCCTGAGAATTAAGCGAATCAACTCTTCGCAGACAAATACATTTTTTTTTTATTACCGCGGCATAAAATAAACAAATTTATTTAAAATTTGACAACCCCCCATCCGACAGCGAAAGAAAATATGTTTAACAAAGCCCACGACCGCAAATATATCTAGTGACAGACGTTATGAGACGCAAGTTTTTTTTTTTTTTATTACCTTACACAATACCTTGAATTACCTTGATTACCGTACACAATACCTCAAAATTTCATTACCAAAATACCTTTCAACACCTTTTTAATTACCTGGGTTTTAAATGTACAGTCAACGACGAAAATTAAATAATCAAATTATAACCCGATTAGATTAATCCGCATTCGGTTTTTATTAACATGGATATTCGGGTAAACGCAAGTAATAAGAAAATTAATAATAATAGTGAAGTTTAAGAATGTTCGATTATCTACTTTTATCGTTTACTGTACGCGGATTATTAAAACAAAACATGACTTTTTTTATTTTTTTATTTATTGTTTACTATACGCGGATTACCAAAAATCAAACAACAACGGATTTTTTTTATAAAATAATTTATTAAGAAAAATATGTTATAACGAAATATCCGAATGTTATTTAATATACCAATTTATTTTTTGTTAATTGAACATATCACAGCTCTAAATACCTGCTTATACTAGTAATTAAAATAATAACAAGACTTTATTAACGCAACCGCTGAATTACGAAACCTACCGAATTACGCAAAACTAGATTCTTAATAATACTATACGAGCAACCCCCCGCCAAGAAAACTTTGTTATTTATATTTCCTTTTACTACAACCCCCTAAATGAAAGACTAGTTTCCGCCAAATAAATATCTTGAAAAAAAAAGATAATTATCAAACCAGCATAAAATAAGTAAACCAAATTAATTAATTTATAACCAAAGCAAGTTTAAATATTAAACAAACAATATTCATAAGGAAAGTCAATTTAAAATCCAGTGATACTTCTATATTTAGGCAACCCCCATACGAAAATACCCTAGGTTAATAAAATTAGCTGATAAAGCTGTTTTTATTAATTTCCTAATAGGTTTATTAGTTTACTAAATTAAAAATATTATTTGCCCTAGCTTCCCAATGAACGTAAATAAGTGTGGCGTAAAATATAGTTTCATACAACCCCCCGAATAAAAAACCGTTGACATACCTCTACCTAATTAACAACTGAACCGTGTAAGTTTAACAGAATAAAATGAGTCCAACGAACTACAGTTTTTGCTTTAAAATTAAGTAATTTAGTTGGAAACCAAAAGACGCTATGGAACGCTAGTCGAATTAACATTATTACAAGTAGCAATTAGATTAATCGATCCATACGCGAATAAAATATTTAGTTTCATTCGTGTACGCATCCAAAAATCTATACGAAAGCATATAAACGGATCTCAATCACACCCTCATCGTCAATCTCAAACCTTTCCATTTCACGAACATCAAATTGTGGCATAAAGCCAACGATAATGAAAAGAAAAAGGAATATTTTGCATCATATATTTAAGCTACTCAATCTTAAACATCATGGTCACGGCAACACCATATTGTAACACCCCACCCCGCGTAAAAAAAGACTTTAACCCATTTAAAAAGAAAATACGTACAATAATAATTAACCTACTAAAAGAAACTATGATGCAAAACACTCTAATGGCCAACTGTGATCGTCTAGTCTAATGAGAACCCTTCGTTGTGAACGTATTAGTAACCTAAGCTCTTTTAGGATATGAGATTGAGTAACGAGAGTGTAAGAGATCCGTTTAAATACAAAGCAGAATTTAGATTAATGAACAGGAATCAAAGGTTAGCTTAAAGCAAATAAATATAAATGAAAACAGCAATCAAGCGAATGAAACAAGCGAAAGCAAGATATGATTTAAAATAAATTAAATAGATAACAGGTTAAGCTGCAATGAAGTTAAAAGAAACAAAACTAGGATGAAATATGTAACTCTTACAAAAACTACTTCTAAATAAATAAAATATAAAAGTACCAAATAAACCAAATGTCATACAGCAAACACGTGAGTGTTATAGTATAACGTCCCCTACCAAAAAGGCCGGTTAAGACAGACATTATTAGCCAACTAAGTAGATAAGAATGGATTAATATGAAATGAGTACAATACTCGGTTATCTACTAGCCGATAGAGCTAATTATATCTACCCTGGATGGGGTATGGCCACCACTACGTTATACTGTTAATATATACTTATAAATAATAAACTATGACAGACTAGAAATAAGAATAGGTACAGTGATTCATTATCCCGAGTCTATTCCTCAAGTAGACATACATAATTACGCGAGAATTGGCAAAGCGACGTTCAGCAGTACAATGCATTGGCAGTTGACGAAAGTGAGAGGTAGGTAGGTAACCAAATGCACAAAGTACGTTGGAAAAGACTTCACCGAAGCTTACCAACACTGAAACAATCTGGCCAAACTCACGCAACCATGAAATGCCACTATAGGAAAAATCAATCAACTAAAGAAAATACTAACGATAAAATCTGTACATATTCCCAAAATAAATATAATAACCTAACTACGTATATGCCTTAAGTATCACACACAATTAACGCAGGAATTGGCAAAGAGACGTCCAGCAGTACAATGCATTGGCAGAAGAGTGAGAGAGAGAGAGGTAGGTAACCAAATGCACAAAGTACGTTGGAAAAGACTTCATCGAAGCCTACCAACACTGAAACAATCTGGCCAAACCAACGCAACTATGAATGATACTAAAGCACAATTCATCAGAAGGAAATAAATATAATAAACACACAATAAGCATAATTAGGTATAAAAGTCTTAAGACCCAGGTCATTACACACAATTAACGTAAGAAACGGCAAAGGGATGTTCAGTAGTACAATGCATTGGCAGAAGAGTGTGAGTGAGGTAGGTAGACCAATGCACAAAGTACTTTGGAACAACTTCATCGAAGCTGACCAAACTGAAACATCTCAGCCGAACCCACGCAACCATGAAATAATGCCAAGAATTAAGCCAATATACCTACTACAAATATAAGCTTTACTATTAAAAGCCTATAGTGGCTTCTAACTACTCACTAACGTCTCATAACGTCCTTTCATTGCCTATCATAATCCGTAATTTGATAACCCTATATATTGGACACCCTATATCGCGACTATATTCGGACTATGCGTTCCTATTATAGTATAATTATAATCTACTAACAAATGTAACATAATATAAACCGTAATTTACCACCCTATATACTGTACACCCTATATTGCGTATATGCCGCCTATGTGTTCTCATTCAGTAGTAAGTACCTATATGATCTATTACAAACGTAACATACCTACATAACTACGGTCGAGAAAAGTACGCACCTACCTACATAAACGCAAGAGTTGAATGACCCGAAGGTCACGAGTTAGACAGCTATTATAAAGGTACCGCATCGCTCTAAACCTATTCCTTAGTTCGATGGAAATGTCATTGTTAGGTTAATATGCACAGAACCTCACACCTAGTGTTATCTAACAATCATTGATATTAAATGTTGACAGAAGTTGTAAGTAAACAATACGTTTAGTAGGTACCACATCAGAATTAAAATGCTATAATTTTCTAACGGGTTTAGACAGATTTACCCACCTTACCCTAATTGAATCGAGACATTAAACGTAACGCTTTTATCTACTTGATTTAATAGCTTCAATAGGAAACATTGAGGAGACACCAATTCACTTATTTGTTAATTTAAAATGATCCTAACAGACGAATAATGACCGCATAGGTGGGGAGCTGGGGAAATACTTACTCTCATCATACAACTCTGGATACCCTGAAAGAGAAAGGGGGGCCTACCTAACATTCCCAACCCAGTAAGCTAATGAATTTAACCACCAAACAAATTGTTTCAGCAAAGCAAACCCCATTTTATATTTAATCGTGTGTATGTGTGAGTGCCTATGGTGTTTCCCTAGTCACAGCTATTACCTATCGCTATCCTCCCTAACTCCGGAAAACCTAACTGTTTCAAGTCATTAAATTCTTTTTAATGCACTAACTCGTGCTAAGGACTGACTTGACGCAGTTAGCTTTCAGACTTTCTGGCCGGCCAGAGTGTGTAGCCTAGGGTGTGTATGCGTAAGTGGTTTATGGGATCGGTACCACTTACAGGGTAAGAATATACGGAATATAATACATAGATATGTTATGGGTGCAAAGTGCCAGAGGGCTGGAATCGTCTGTCACGCAGGGAAATAGCAGGGGGAAAATTGCTATACCACAAATGCTAGTGGAAGGAGATCTAACACCACATTCACAAGAAGCATTTTAACCCAATTTTCAAGCTAGATAATTAATATGAAATTATCTCAATTAAGTAATTAATTATGACATCTAATTATATAGGAAAATTGTTTTACAAATAAATTAAATTGGGCACACCTCCGGTGAAGGGATTCTTTAAACCTTTCAACCAAAGCAGACTCAGATTCAGCCGTAGCATAGTAAGCAGAGCTAGATATTGGAATTCCTCATTTAGTCTGTCAAATCAACTGTATAAGGCTACCAAGTGAATTCGCTCTAAATTCACACGTTTGTATGCGGAATTAAATATGATGCAAACCTCTGAAAGCTATGGCGCAGACATGTCATTGATAACCTCGTGTGCCTACATCGAGTCGAGTAGGTATTCGACAAAGGCTAGCCACACGGCCTATCCCTAACATGCCCTTGCCACCGAGAGTTTTGTTTTGCACACATTTATTTCCCCAAAAACGCTGTACTGTGGAGAAAAAGGGTTAGTTCACAATTTATTTCGCGGAAGCTACACTAATCACAAATGCTGAAAACCATATTTTACGCGGAAACCTTCTAGCTAATTGTACGGAATACTCACCAAAACCGTTCCTAACATTTACACTTTTTACTTTCAAATCTAATTCCCTAGCTCCGAAAGTACCTCTAAACCTGAGACTTCACACCAGGGCTGATACACTAGAACGCAATGCCCACAGATGATGCTAGGTCACAAATCCAAAGCCACCTTCCTATTACCGAATTTAAATGCAATCGAAACTCCCCAGTTCTAATAAATTCACACAAAATGGCGAATTTTCCTACGAGCGGAATAGGTGTACGTACTATTGAATTTCCTGGTCCAGAATGCGTGCGCGCCGTTGGCGCCTCGGTCTTTTTATAGCTTCGCGAAACAACCCCGCGCGTCCAAAATGGCTCCGCTACCAATTCCGCTTTGTCTAACCCATCATGAAACCTAATGACACCCGATTGGCCAGCCGAAATACACCTCCATCTCGTTTCAGAACTTTAATGTTTTGATATTTTGTAAATTAATTTCCTGTGTCTTAATGTAATACATTATTTATTTTCTATTTATTTATCTCGATATTTCCTGTTTAATTGATTTGACTACAATAATTTCTTTTTAACAATTTATTCCAACACACCACTGACCTGCGGCACAATGCTTACGGACAACTAACTAACTTCTGTTAATATATAGGTTTAGGGTAATGTTTGTGTTAAAACATCCTTTCAATTTAGTACAGATTTACCTAGAAATACTCTACTTAGCCTACAATTGCGAATTGAAACGTTATAATCATTTTAGTAGGCGCCGCGGCAACCAGTGGCGCCAAAACCGGAATCGGCTAATCGGAGAACTACAACCCACCAATACAGCAATACTCTAAACTCACACACGCAACCCTGTAAGAATACGAGAAGAAGCTGCGTTCAATAATATTTAATTATTAGGGATGCCCTGAATGCTACATTTCAAAAGTGATGAATGATTCAATTCCTTTCCCGAACATTGAATAAATAGCTCTTTAGCAGTTCGTGACTTAATATATTACATGTCATGTTTCATTCCAATTTACAAGTAACAACTTTAGCTATCCCTCTAGCAACAATTATAAATAATTACACAATTCGCAAATATTATGGTATTAAGTTACTATACTTTGAAATTTTGATTTTATTGAAATAAATAACGTGACAAGACTATCGAATGCATAGAGCCATGAAAGAAAATCAATAATCAAAATAGAAATTACTACCTTCGACAAATTATGTTAAGAATAATAACTGTTATACAACAGAAACATATATTACAACATTAGTCCCATACTGTCCCAAGCGACGTGCATGGTTGTTTTAAAAAAGTTGAACGGAATCGAACCCGCGTACCGTCCGATCTCCGCACTACACCTACCAAATACGTGCGTCACTCGCCTAACTGTAGGTACGTGTCTCGGCAGTCGGCGCCGCCGGTTACTAACGCGGAACGGAATGAGACCATGTGGTACACCTACTCTCACGTTCTTTTATAGACATTGAGTTTATTATTGATTTATCATACGAGATTACGTTTAGGTGATCTAGATATTAAAAGGGATATGAAGGGAATCATTCGAGTTCCTTTTCTTTTGTTTAAATCATTCAACCCCATCACTAGCCTAGATAGGCTAATATCCATTCTCAAAAGAAAGTAGATGTTCTTTGATTGATTAATTATGAGCTTTATTTATTTTGTTTTTGTGAATAGACAATTTTTTTATACAGAGACTTGTAATATTACATCAATATGTTCTAAATTAGTTTCCTTTCACAAGACACATTAATAACCTCTGAATGGAGCCGTAAAGAACATTTAGTGATCTCAGTCTCGGCTAGATGGAGCTAGTAGTTATTTTGATCTATTGAGTTTTATTAAATTAATTGTTTAAGTGAATATATTACTTTTACAAAGTCTCTAATATTACATCGGTGCGTTATACATTAGTTTTCTTTCATGACAAGACATATTAAAAGCTTTTTAAAGAAATTGAAAGTAGGATTGAAGAAAGTTTAGTGAACCCATTCTCACCTAGATGGAGTTAGTAGTTATTTGATTGATTATAAGTTTTAGTAATTTTTATTGTTTAAGTGAATATAATACTTTTACCAAGTCTCTGATGTTACATCGGTGTGTTATAAATTAGTTTCCCTTCATAACAATATGTATTATCGACATACTACAGAGTTTAAACGTAACAATAATTATCGTTTAGTGATTCTATTCTCTCCTAGGTAGGGGCTAAATTAAATGTTTTAGAGATTATTCTTATTTATATCTTTAGTGTAGGGTTTTCTGTCTTCAAATCACTAACATAAAATCGCTGTGAATAACTCAGTATACTTTGATAACCATAACATTACCTCAACACGGAATTTTACCTACTTAACTACTAGGTAAATAAATGCTTTTAAAATCTACAAGCACGTGCAAAAACAAGAAAGATATTGAAATTTGTACTTATAATCTACTATTTTAATAGTGATAGCAATTAACATTTGATTTGAAAGCAGTTGAAGGGAATCTACTTCCCAGCCGCCGATAGCGCCATCTATCTGTTAGGATGAAATGCCGTGTCACAAGTGATAGGTAGCGGACGAGTTTTTTCCAATCGATAATCTATTAGTTGTGCGCTCGTCCACTGCAGATGTCGTTGTAACTTATTATTTTATCCCACTATTTATTGTCATCCCTAAATTCTTGTTGCACAATTTAATCTAGGTATAACAAACCCTGTTAGAAAACAAAATAATGTCTAGCTGTATTTCAGTCTTCGAATAGACTACTACATAAAGAATCCTATTGCATAATTTTGTTTTGTTTAAATGCAAATTGGCCCAGCGGCGACAGACGCCGATCTCCACCGGAAGGCCGCGGGATCGAACCCAGCCTCACTCAGCAAGCGGAATGTTTTTCCTTTCTTTTTATGACTAATAACGGAAATGTCGATTAGTACACAACCAAACCTCAACAAATCCCCAGAAAGCGTCCCCGCTACGAAACTTATTTGTTGTATTTATAGATTTATTGTAATGCCTAACTTTAATGTTAAGGACCTTCCAACGACTAAAGTGCCTACCTACCTAATCAATCTCGTTAAATTGTGTTACCGCGATTTTACTAAGTAACCTATCTCGAACGAAACTCGCACAGAACACAATTCAAATTTATATCAACGATCGTGAGCACTTGTATGGACCTTGGTCCGTTACATGCTTTATGTTTAATAGGTCTTATTATCTCTCTAATAAAAAACTTTGAGCACCACCCTTAATCGTGAAGGGTCTTTTGTAAGCTGAATTTAGTGTCTAGACATTTTTTCGACATAAAACTCGGCTAACAAAGAAATTCTCCACGTCTAGGGATGGCAACATAGATTATTCTGGTCTTGGGCACATCTTGCTAACGTACGACGTACGTTTACTAATGACCGGCCAAATACCTAAACTGATTTTATTTTATTCTCTAGGAAGACTAGCAGCTTTTACAGGTTTACAATACATAGATAAATAGGACATACTCAGCCAATTAAAAGTCTTCATAATTAGTTTTAGATTAGCTTAAACGTAGACAGTTCACGTGACAAGATAGCACCATTAACGTAATGAGGCAATTACACTAAAAATAGAAATGCAAATAAGAAAGCAGTGATTAATCAATATATAAAATATATTGATTTAACCAAGCTCCACCCAGTTCAAAAAAAAACTACGTGTCAAAAAACAGCTGATTAAGCACGCGCCTCGCCTCAGAATGTTTAGTATTAAACAAATCCATTTCATACATATCAGACAGTAAATTGAAAAATCTGCCTGCACGCAGGAGATAGGTGTTCTTCCTGTAGTTAGTAGACGCATATGGGATGTGTTATGCTGTTTTCCGTCGCAAGAGTTTAGATAGTACATGAATATGTAATTGGGTCAAAAGATCGGGACAATCGATGTCTCCATTAGCAATTTTCAATGAAAAAAAGAATATCGTCGTTCTTACGACGGATGCAAGGGGAGAAGGTGATGTTTTTTACAAAAATCTAGGTATTTAGTATAAGAATATTGTTCCTTAAGTCTATAGCAGAGATATTTAATGATTTTTTTCTGTATATTTTCGATGCGCGAGATTTATAGACCGGGTTCCAAATTTGCGACGCGTACTCTAAAATACTGCGCACATAATGTGCAGTAAAGTCTTAATTTTTTTAAAGATTGATTGATTAAAGTCCGTTTTCCGCAACGACAACGAATTCGTCTCTGTATGCTTTTGTCAAGGAAAACCTCAGGAGGAAACCCGAGTATCAGACGTGTTCACTTACCTCGGCGCTTGAAATTGCCGGTAAATTAAAATTACATAAATAATATTAAATGGCAATTTGAAGCGCTGACGTTTTGCGAACACCTTAGACACTCTGGTTCCTTCATGATTATATAATTATATCTTTTTCTTTTAATAAAAAAATAAAAAATTAAATAAAATGCATTTATTTCAGGTTTCAAGACCAATTAACAATTTTAATGCTTAGTGCATAAGTGCTAAGGAAGTGCCCTTGCTAAGGACTTTTTTAAAAATTTATTTAGAGGCTAAAAAATTCCACCCATGCCGGGAATCGGGACCGGGACCCGCGACCTCTGGCTAACTGTGCCAGATGTTTCTTCATGATGTTTTCCTTCACGGTTATGGTATTGCTACTATAGCTTCTTCTTCTTCTTTTCGTGTCAGCGCAGTCGAATCGAACTATAGCTGATATGGGGATTAAGACTATACTTTCTCTGAGAGAAGCTCTGTGTCCTACACTGGGTCGTATATAGGCTGCAATAAAATTATTTTTATTTTATAATGTTTAATGGCAGATATTGGCGACGCGAGTGTCAGTGGGTATAAAATGTCAATGTCAAAAATTTGTCAACATCAGCGAAAAGCACATCAACATCATCAGTAAAAAGCCACGAAAGTCACTGAATGTTCGCTAATAGGCCGGGACCATAACTTACTAAAAGGGGCTTCTAAACGGGCCATATTTTTACTGCAATACGTGGCCGACAACTATTGGTGTCTTTCTCTGACATGTGAGTAGAAGAGGGACACCAATAGTTGCCGGCCACATATTGCAGTGAAAATATGGCCCGTTTAGAAGCACCTTAAGGAAAACATCATGTGTGAACCTGAGTGTTTAAAGTGTTCACGCGTGGTAATCAAGCCACGCTCTCTCTCTAAGAGAAGCCCGTGCCCTGCAATGGCACAATATAGGCTACATAAAATAAATGTTTCATGATTTTGCATGATATATTAAATTTTATACGTAAGTATTATCGAATAAAGTAGGTAAATTCACAATGATAGTTGCATCAGCCACCATGTCATTGAAGAATTATTAACTGTGGTTATGTGCACATTAAATTGACAAGAAAAAGCTGCTAAAAATATTGGAGGGTAGTTTTAAAAAAGAAATGATCTGATCGGATCTCCTGAACAAACTTCATATTAATTGATTATATTCTTTTTAATGCACTAACCCGTGCTAAGGACAACCCGCGACCTCTGGAAGCGCTTAGCCAGAGGTCGCGGGTTCGAATGCTATAATGTTGTTATGAACCTTATTGAAAGCGTTTCGGAGTTGGGAATAAGGTATGAACGGTATTTCCCTACTTCGTTTAAACAAAACACTGTTCTTGATTTAGCAAATAACATTAATATTCTTACAAGTACTTATTTATATAGCTTTCGTTCAAACCGCATTATTCGTAGGAAATTTCCTCGAAATTTGTGACCTGCAAAAATAGGGACAAAATGTAAAATCCGGCGGATTTAATGGTTTACAAACGAGTCAACCTCAAAGGCCAAGCATTTGGAAGTCATTTAAATTTCTAATGAGCTTCCGTCTTTGTCTTTAATTGGCTTTCTTTACCCGAAATCAGTTTGAGACTCAACCACAGGTCGCCTTCGGAGGTGCTGGATAAATTTCTTTTATAAATTATCATAAAAAAATACTAACCATCCAACTGCTGCTTCGCAAGGGACATCAAGCAGTTGGTGCTGGCTGTCGTGGATTGATGCCCTTAGCCAAGTGGGAGGCCTAAGGGCGGCTTGAAAACTTCTGACGGTAAGACCAGCCACTAGTTTTGAAAGCCTCCACCAATCTGGACTGGACTTGGTCCCTCGAGGTGGGAGGAAGATGTGGGAATGTGGGAGTGGTGGGAAGAGACTAGTGCCCCTCAGTGGGGACATAATGGGTTGATGATGATTAGAATTATGCTGAGGATCAACAACTGAGCAGGTAGGACCAACCATTGAGGTACTCCGCATTGTCAAATTTGGGTCTCGTCTGCTTAGCTGTTAATGCTCAGCTGTCAGGTTGGCGGCATGTTTTTTATTTCAGTTCTTTATTTTCGATTTTTAGTGATTTTGAATTATTTTTTCGTTACAAACTAATTTCATGTAGCTTATAACACTCGCGCAAACAAGACAAATTTATTGAAATATTATTGATCAAAATCTGACTATTTGTTAAGGAGTTATGAGGGAACACAGAATCGGACATAATTACGAGCCAAACTCATTGCCCTAATTTTACGGCAATGATAATTAATACAAGCCAAACTCATTGCCCTATTTTTGGGCTCCGCCGCAGTCGGGTAAAAACTGATTAGTCGCTGCATAGCTTGTCACTTATGCATGTTAGTACTTTTTGAAAGAAAGGTCTATGCAAAATCTTCGGGCCGAAAGAAGGCGACGGCATTTATCGTAAACGGGTGAGCCACGAGCTGGATAAACTGATACATAAGGACACATTAGGGAGAGACTGGAAATCTGGGCAGACCACCTAGAAAGTATGTCGGAACAGAGTGGCGAAAGTAATGTCCATAAATATGGATCTCCCAATAAGAGAGACCGAGAGGCAGACCGAAAAGGATGGACCGCATAGGGAAAGATATTAAGAATCTTCTTAAGGGGAAGGTATCAGCATTGGAAAAAGATGCAATTAACTGAGTGAAAATGAAGAAATACACCAAAGAACACCCACGCTTCATGCATACAAGAAGGTTTCATGTAGTATCTACCAGTGACACGTCACCACATCCTTAATTTGACAAAATCGATCTAGCCCTTTGATCCCTGGATTATCTTAAAGAAACATCGATGTTGATTAACCCTTGTATGTCCCCACTGCTACGGTACGGGTCTCTTCCTGCAACGCGGGAAGGTTAGGCCATACTCCACCTCGGCGGCCAAGTCCGGGTTGGTGAGGGATTGTAGAAAAGTGGCGAGTCTTAATGTCAGAAGCTATCAAGCCACCCATAAGATCTCCGACACTTATATGACAGCCGGCACCAACAGCTAAAAGTGTCTTGCGAAGCACGGAAACGCTCAGAAAATAGCCGCTACCGGTAGTCACGGGACCGTCACTTATCCTGTATTTGACCGCGCCTGTTGTTGCTTAACTGAAGTGATTGATTTCAATCACTCGGTTCAACTAGGCCACGAGGGCATCAAACAATCATACGTAGTTACATACATACGAGTAAATGCCTACGCGTGAAAAATATAACCCCCATTTGCTATCGCAGTCAACAATTTTTCTTTTTCTGTGGCGTAAATACAACGGACATCGGTGGCCTAATTTAATTCAAATTTTAACACTCGTCTGGAAAAATCAATATAATTAAAAAAAATCCTTACCTAATAAGAAAAAGATTGACCCCGTTTCTTTGTTGTCAGTCTGTCAAGACCAATTTCTCAGGGAAGGATAAAGCCGACGGTTAATTTGAAACGAATATCAAATAATTACTTAGGCCAGCAAAGTAAAGGTCCGTTGTAAAAAATTCAAGCTTCAAAGAGGACTCAATCAAAGGCTGTAACTGTGACTATTATCAATTATCATAATATGTAACACGCGGCGTAGATACGCCACATTTTTCATACACTAAAATAAGAACTGGAACGACTACAGGTGTTGTTTTATTTGTGGATTAAACAACACCTGTAGCGTTCCACGTTTAAACGATGCGCCTTCTTTCGATGAAAACCGATTTATTAGACACACGAAAGATAAAAACTCAGGCACAGCGCGCATCGTAGTTGCAGTGGGAAAAGACAGTGTTGCTAACAATGTTCTTATGTTATTCCCTAACAGTACAGATATTTAGAAGTTTTCTTTGTAATTCTGGTATTATAATATTTTTGTTGTCACAAATTTGTCTTTTAAATTACACAAACACAAAACCCAATCAAAATTTTTTTACACTCAGGATTAGAGGTATAAGTGAACATTCAACATTATACTAGCTCAATGAATGTAACACAGTATACATACAGTCTATTTATTCTTACTTGTCCAATTTAGTAAACAAGATTCTAGCCGTAAACTGTAACTTTACGGGTAGAATACACGGTGACAACTAAGAATAAATAGACTGTAGTTAGACAAGTAATGATTGAAGCCAAGGAGCTTTTTAAAAAGATTAATTCTAAAATAAAACTAGTGAATACGTCCACTCGATTCGGAGAGCGCTACTGTATTAATCTAAAATGGTCACACGAATATCTTAGGTCTAACACCTTATCTCTAAAGAAAGCTTACGTGGCTATGCAGAGTCAGCTCTAACTGTAAGTTCTCTACTGGTAGAGGGTTGATGGGGTTGTATAACTAGTTGCAATACAACTCAACCAGAAGACAGCAATTACAATGACAAACATCGTCAACATCGTAATCAGTCGGTGTCAGTCCACTGCTAGACAAAGGCCTCTCCCAAAATACGCCACTGAGCCCGATCTTCGGCTCTCTCTTCCAGTCACAGGTCGCAACAATAGCAATATTGTACAGTTTGTTAGCTTTTAGAATACACCTTGGATATACCGACGGATAGAATCGGATATATTCGTGTAATAGAAATATCGGAACTAATATGAAAATTCACTTCACTGCACTACAGAGCTGATATTACTACTACTTAGTATCACACTCATGTGCTTTTGGCGAAACCCAAAGCATACTCTAGAGCCCGAGGTATATTCTAAAAGCTAACAGACTGTACATTAACATTCAACTGAATGTAAACCTTGAAATAAATTTCTCCACAAACCCAGACTTGGCCCCCGTGGTGGAGTAGGGCCTAACCTTCCTGCGATGCAGGAAGAGACCCGTGCCCCAGCAGTAGTCCCATACAAGGGTTGATAACGAAATAAATTTCTAATAAAATCTTGTACCGTATTCTAGTGCAGGTACGTAGGACAATTGATCACAATCAATCGAGTTAGCCAGAAAGAACAACGTCTTAATCAGACCAATAAACTCACTTTCGCCTAATACGAAAGTAACAGAGTAATGATTCACGGGCAGCGGCGAGTCTCTCGTGTTCTGAGTTATTTTCGCTATTTCCATCTCTAGCAGATTTATGCTCTTCGCCGGAGCCCGAAGAAATTCCGTGGCCGTTTCTGCTTTTTATTTGCTACAAAAAAGGCTGCAGTAAGTACTCAAAATAAATTGAAATGCTTTTAGAGCCTCTTTAATTACTAAAACTTAGTCACTCATAAATTAAGAACATCATTTTCGTCACGAATTCGCCTCAATCCTCTAATGAGATAATTTGCGTCCCACCATCAACACAAATTAACACGAATGAAAGGAATTATTAATGAATTTGCATATAGGTAAGCAGATACTTTTACCTAAGAAGTTAATTCTAATTTCCCTAATAGGCTTTTAAAGGCATTCGCGCGATAAATTATTTCACAGCAACTTGTACTGAGCAGAATAACAGAAGTTACCAGTGTAAGAACATAAATCCGTCAGATTTATTTTTATTCGAGTCGCTGCGAAGCGGAAAACATGATTTAAAGGGCACTTAATTCTCGCTCTGGATCCCTTTTCGGCGTCAAGGCGAGGCCTTAAATACTTTCGGATGATTGGAGCCCCTCTAACGACGTAATTTTTAGCCTCTTAATTAATTAAACTGTTGCCTTATCGTAAACACGTAGCACGATAAAAAGCGGATTAGGTAGGTAAGTCTTATGTTAAGTAATTATGTAGAAAGCTGTAATACGAGGGCTGCTACTTATGTATGCGGAATAGAAAAAATAAACAAATGTATATGGCTAAATATGCTTTTATTGTTTTTTAAAGTATTCTCCACTATGATCGATGCACTTTTGCATTCGATGAAACCAATTTGTAAAACACCTTTTCCACTCTGATTGAGGTATCTCCAAAACGTGCTGTTTGAACGCATCTACGGCATCTTCACGGGTCGAAAATCGTTGACCACGTAATTTATTCTTTACATTCAAATCAGGGCTGTCAGGTGGATGACCCATCAATTCTATTTTTGACCATCCAAAAATGTAGTTGTTTCCTGAGATGTATGACAGCTGGCATTGTCATGGTGAAGTATAATTCTGCGTCGCTGGTTGTTTTGGCGTATTTCTTCAAATACTTCCGGCAAAGAAATGATCGTGTACCACTCCGAATTAACCGTTCTGCGATTCTCCAGTGGTATTGTAGCCACATGGCCATTAATACCAAAAAAGCAGGCCACCATTTGCTTTACAGTGCTTTTTGCACGAGCCACTTTCGTAAGGTTCGGCTCATTTTAAAACACCCAAACTGTTGATTGTTGTTTAGTTTCGGGATAGTACGCGTAGATCCGGGATTCGTCACCTGTGTAGATATTATAAACAGATTTTGAGTCGTCTCCGTTGAATTTTTTTAAGGTTTTCTTGCACCATTCGACGCGAGAATCTTTTTGATCCTGAGTTAAGTTGTGCGGGATCCAACGCGAACAAATTTTTTTTACAGACAAATGTTCATGTAATATCCTATGAATGCTCGTCATACATATGCCCAGAATAGCCTCTATCTCGCGATACGTAAAATAGCGGTCTTGCATTATTAGTTTTCGCACAGCTTCAATATTTTGTGGCACAACTACCGATTTCGGGCGACCTTCTTTAATTTCGTCCGTGAGCTTACTGCGCCCGCGATTAAACTCACTAACGGCCGAATACTCAAACGTCAGTCAAATCGATCACTCAGTTGAAGGGCATTCAAATTTGAACATCTGTTAAATATTGAGTGGTATACACAAACGTCATTCAAACAACTTCAGACCGTGATCAGCTGAGAAGCCGTCAAATAAACAACAAGTCTGTTTTCATTGACAAAATATTTAAACTTACGTTGTGTATCCGATTTACACAGAATTTGTTCGATCAATTTTGATTTTTGTGATGAAATATGAAGTTTTTTTTAAAAAATAAAATAAATCGTAACATGATTTATGAAACAAACATTATTATTACCTCGTTTTGTACAAAGCAAAATGTTTAATGTTGTAATAATAATATCTTATATTGTCGTAAAATGAAACGTTAGGGCTATCTCACCAATGACATTTGAAAAGTCTACCACAGTAAAAACATTGCGATATTGCGGTTTTTTAAAGCTATTCCCTGATAAATACTAATATAAAGAAGAATTGAATGAGAATTATTATTATGCGTTATTATGACAGTAGCTTAATATTAATAACGCAGGGTTATTAAAATTTGGTCCACTGGCTGTATGGATCTATTACTCCTTGTAACTGGTTGGATTGTATGTCAAACAAAAGACAGACAGACACCAACTATAATACCGTCTCTTTCGACAGCCGGAACCGCGCATGGAAGTCTTTTTCATTATAATACTCGAAAGCATTTAACTTTGCCTCATTTCTTCGAGGCACATTAGGCCCTTCCTCATCCGACAAAGAGCATAATGATGATAAGGACGTTGTTTTTCACTTAAGTTCACTGATTATTGAAACTTTTTTACAATTTGAAGGACCTCGCGACCACTTTCAATTGTAACGCTTACTCAGCTCGATTTAAAGGCCTATTTGACAGCTAATCGCGCTAAGTTGCGTTTGTGTATACGAATTTTTCGCTGAGTGATGTTTAACTGCCAGTTATTTTGTGTTCCACTTAAATTTCACAGAAGCTTTTAACTAACGTTTGTGTATACGAATTTTGTGTTTAACGGCTTGTCAATTATTTACCTTTAAATATTTCAATGACGTTTGAGTATTCAGCCGTAAACCAGTGATACACAGTCGTTTTTGATGGAGCTTCACCACCAAAAGTCGAAGTTAATTGATCTACGCACTGTTGTTGCGTTTAACTACGTCAAAAATCGTAATAAATCATAGCACGAATATTTTCACGAGTGAGTTCTATTATTTCAGCGAAATGACATTTTAAACCCAACAAAAACAAAACACTAACGTATATAAGAGAAAAATATTAGCGGCCAGTATTTAAAAAAAGAACGAATTTGACCATGGAGGTCAGACATTGCGTTTAAAATTATTGGAATCCCAGATTCCGCATACATAAGTAACAGCCTATGTAGATGGAGAGAATAATTATGATGGTATGTACGTACTAGGAAATTACAAAAACGAAGTATAATCTTCAGGCTTCTGGAGATTACCTCGAAGTAATCTCTTGCTTAAGACTAATTTCTTTTGGGTAATCATGAACATTTCTTTATTTAGGAGCTGTAGATATAAAATTCTGCACGGTACTGTACGTACCACGAAGTTACAAAAACGAGGTAGATATACTATCAGCTTCATGGAAATTACTCTCAAGGAATCGTTTAGATATCTGCCCTTGTATGTTCACACAGCTGGAGCACGGGTCTCTTCCTGCATCGCAGGAAGGTTAGGCCATACTCCACCACGGGGGCCAAGTTCGGGTTGATCGAGAATTATAAGACAGTGGCGGCGTATCAAGGCGCCCATAAGGCCTCGGACATGGCTCAAGCTTGGCTTAACTGCCATTACATGACAGCCGGCACCAACTGCTTAACGTGCCTTGAAAATCACGGAAGCGCTCGCAAAAATGCCACTAGCAGTAGTCACGGGACGATCACCCACCCTGCATCTGACCGCGCCTGTTGTTGCTTAACTCAAGTGATTGACTCCAATCACTCGGTTCGACTAGGCCACGAGCGCTTCGTAATCGCTTATTTAAGACTTAATCTCTTTTAGGCAATCATGAGAATTTCTCGTCTAAATTTAACTATCATAAGAATTGAGCATTTCATTAAGTATTTACTCAATTAAATTCTCAATTTGAAAACTGGCAGTAAGTAGAGTTGTCTGATTTTTTTCGTGTCATGCCATTACTGTAATGAAAGAAATTACAAGTTTCCACATCTCAATCGCATTTCAGCGGGTCTCAGCTCAAATTAATCTAATCGAGAGCAGACAGCCTTTTTACTGGAGTGGGTATAAATTCGTTTCATTTGAGCTAACGATCCCTCAAATATCTGCTCCTTCTGAGAGGCTTTGTATATTTAGGTGTGGTTGATAGATTTTGACATATGTATAATTGCCACACAGGTGCCATAAGGTACAGCGTAAAATTAATAATGAATGCACAGTATAAACTATTTGTATGTACCTGTTGATTCTTCAATATATTTACACTGTTATTTAGGCATGTTTTTCATATACCTCTGAAATTATCATTTTGTATATTTGTACGTCTACTTCCTTCTTCAATTAGTCCAATCCATCCAAAGGTTGTCTGGTAGAGTTCCCTCTTTATGATAAGGTCACCGAAAGAATATAAATATATTAACCTAGGAATACAGTTAACTTTAGAAATATCTATGTAGTTTCCATTTTTATGTACATCTAGCTGACCCAGCGAACTTCGTACCGCTTAACAGTCGATTCTTTATTTTTTTTATTTTTCTCTCCGAAAGAACCATCCTCGTGCTTCAAGGAATATTCTAAAAAAAGAATTAGCTAAATCGGTTCAGCTGCTCTCGAGATTTGCGCTTACCAACACGTTTTGCGATTCATTTGTATATTTGACTAGCTGACCCAGCGACTTTCGTACCGCCTAACAGTCGATTCATTATTTTTTTTATTTTTCTCGTCGTAAGAACCATCCTCGTACTTCAAGGAATATTCTGAAAAAAGAATTAGCGAAATCGATTCAGTTCATCTCGAGATTTGCGCTTACCAATACATTCGTCGTAAGAACCATCCTCGTACTTCAAGGAATATTCTGAAAAAAGAATTAGCGAAATCGATTCAGTTCATCTCGAGATTTGCGCTTACCAATACATTCAGCGATTCATTTTTATATTATAGAAGATAGATATTACCTACCAAATTTATCAAAATATTTACAGGAACTATGAGTATCGTTTCGATGACAACCTGTCAAAATTGAGCCGTGAAAGGCGCGGATCGCTAAAAAGTTCCTCGTTTAGCATCGTTGTTGATTATTTTGCTAAGTTAATTGTAAAAACAATCTGCTTGTTTAAACTATGGGAAAAAACATATTTAAATGTGATAGGGTAACAGAATTTAATAAATAAAATTAGTATTTACTTTCGGTTTATTTTCACTTCCGCTTTATTTTTTTAAACGTCATTGGACTTCAACCATAAGTACAGTTGGTCCAAAAAATTTAAGAAACCAGAAGTGAAACTTTATCATTGGTATTATAAAGACCATTCAAGACCATTTACTACCTTTGATTAAGCACAATACATATTTTTAATGCACTGACTGTAGTTTTTTTTATTTTTATAATGCTTTTAAGTGCAAGAAATTAACTAACAGTTGGAAAACCGCGTCCAGACAAAATTTCTAACGACCTTGATGTCAACTCTCTAAATCGTCATTTCACCTCTGCTTCTAATTTCAATGAAGCTACTAAAGCTGAAACACTGAGCACTCTCTCATCAGTCCCAACTCCAGTCTTTCCTTCCTTTTGTCTTAGTCAATTCTCCGATTGTGATGTTGAGAAGAGCATAGTTTCTATCACTTCTAGCGCTGTTGGTACCGATGGTATTAGTCGGAAGATGATTATTCCCATTCTGGACGTTCTTGTCCCGGTTATCACAGGAATCCTAAATAAGTCGACCTCAACTTGTGTCTTCCCCAGATCCTGGAAGGAAGCGCAAGTTACTCCACTGCCCAAAAAATCTAATCCTTCCACTTTCTCCGACTATCGTCCCATCTCCATTCTTCCATTCCTCTCAAAAGTCCTTGAACGCCTCATCCATTACCAGCTTAGTATTTTCCTTAACAAAAACAATCTCCTTAATCCCTTTCAGTCTGGCTTCCGTCCCGGACACAGCACGGTTACTGCTCTCGTCAACATTACTGACGACATTAGATTGGGCATGGAAAAAGGGGAGGTCACTGTGCTTGCGTTGCTGGATTTCAGCAACGCGTTCAACGCAGTGGACTTCGACGTATTGTTAGGGATACTATGCTCTCTCAACATATCTCCGACGGTAATTGACTGGTTTTGTAGTTACTTGCATGGGCGCCGGCAACGTATACGTATTGACGAAACCTTTTCTGTGTGGAGTGATATTACTGCCGGTGTTCCGCAAGGTGGCGTGTTGTCTCCTCTTCTTTTCGCTATCTTTATCAACAGTATTTCTAAAACAATTACTTCTTCCTACCACCTTTATGCTGATGATCTTCAAATTTACACACGATCTCCCGTAGAGAGTCTGCCCTTGGCTATAGCTAGATCTAACGCCGATCTTAAACGCATTCTAGGTTGGAGCAGTTCGTACGGCTTAAAAGTGAATCCTACTAAAACGCAGGTTATTGTTATTGGAAGTCCGAGAATGCTATCTAGAGTCGATTGGGAGCAGCTACCTCGAATTGAATTCGAAGGTGTTTTAATACCATACAGTGAGAGGGTGAAAAACTTGGGTATTATCATGGACAGGTACATGTCCTGGGCACCGCAACTGGCGGAAGTGAGCCGGAAAATATTCGCTTCAGCGGCTTCTCTGAGAAGGTTACGGAATTTCCTGCCAACTGCCACTAAGATTGCGCTTGCACAATCTCTGTTACTACCTATCCTCGACTATGCTGATGCCAGCTATCTAGATTTAACTGAAGAGCAACTAAATAAACTTGAGCGCCTTTAAAACTTTGCTATAAGGTTTATATTTGGCTTACGCAAATATGACCACGTTTCTGAATATCGCACTAAGCTCAAGTGGCTCCCCATCCGCCTCCGCAGGAATACTCATATCCTTTCGCTGCTGTACTCAGTGCTGTTTAACCCAGCCACTCCGCTTTACCTTAAAGAGCGCTTTAGCTTCCTCAGTGACTCCCACAGCCGGGCACTACGATCCGACCAGAGTTTAGCACTGAAGACACCAAGTCACACGACGAGGTTCTTCAGTAGCTCGTTTACCGTAAGGGCCGCCCGGCTGTGGAATGACCTGCCGGTTGCGATAAGACGCTCCCCATCTCCGGCTATATTTAAAACCAGTGTAATGGAATTCCTTCTCTCTAAGTAACTTATTTTGCTGTAAGTATTCATTAATTTCCTTTCATATATATGTAGGTATATCACCTGTTTCTAACACACTTGTTATATAAGTCACTATTTATGTATGTGTATATAGGTATTTATAGTATTCAAGTATGATTTATGTAAGTTTATTATTACGTATACGTATGTTTATTAATACTTATTCATATTTTTACCGACTACCCGTGTCTATTTCTCCTTCGGCAAATTCTCCGATTTGAGGTTGCCTGGAAGAAATTGCTATTAGCAATAAGGCCGCCAATTGTATCTTATCTTCTGTATCTGCTGTTCTGTATCAATTTTCCGGTATACAATAAAGAATATTCTTATCTTATCTTAACAATGACAAAATGTCTGAGCAAAACCTTACTCGTCAATTTCTACACTTTTTGGACAAAGTATACAGCATCGTTCGTTGTAAACTTAAGTTTTATCACAAACCTGTTACATGTTTAAGTTTTTTTTTAATAACGTTTTTATTGTGCAATAAAGTGTAACAAACTTAAACGTATTGTAGGACGCCCTCCGACTAGGTGGGATGACGATCTGCGAAAAACTGCCGGCAGATGCTGGATGCGGCAAGCTGAAGACAGGGCGCTATGGCGCTCATTAGGGGAGGGCTATGTCCAGCAGTGGACTTCATAATATAGCCTGAAAAAAAAGAAGAAAAGAGTGTAATAAACTTTTTTTTAATATTTTTTATTACAATGTGCGTGAAGTGCTTGATATGCGTCAGATACGGCGAAATTTCTTTAGCAATATCATGCAACCGTTATTTCATCAAGATCGAACCCAAGTGAAATTCCACTTTTACAAGGCGATAAAAGGTGCGGACATCTGAAATCCATTAAATTCCCGAGGCGAGGTCCAAGTTTCTAAACTGCGGTCATTAATTAGCCCCACAAAGACTTGGGCATTAAGTCAACTGAAGTAGCAAAGAGATTAGACCACTTCGAACTTTTGAACAGTGAACGACCTCAGTGGTTATTGAGACAGTAAAAAAAATAAAATATAACTTCCTTCAGGATAGGGAATATGAAGTATCTTTCATATTTATTAGATCAGGAAATATGAAGTATCTTTCTAATTTTCTTCAGCAACTTTCCATCGTAAGGTTGTCTGAAAGAAATTGCTTTTAGCAATAAGGCCGCCAATAGTACTGTGTATATTCGCAATTATTTTGTATTTGTTGTTTTCCAGTGCACAATAAAGAATATTCTTATATCAAAAAGCGATTGCATGAGCATCTATCTCTATCGTAACATTGAGCTATATATTTATATATTATTTATTTTTATCTACGTATTACATCTATTTTTATTTAGATATCTAGTTTATGTACTTTATTTTGTACACTTACTGACCAGTTTTTTGCTGCTTTTCCTATTTCTTAAGGTTTGCAAGAAATCGCTCACAGAGATAAGCTCGCCTGTGTACATTGTTATTTCTTATATAATGTCCTGTGAAATGTCGGTGTGCAATAAAGTATCGATATCAACCCCTGTATTCCCCCACTGCTGGGGCACGGGTCTCTTCCTGCATCGCAGTAAAGTTAGGCCATACTCCACCACGTGGGCCAAGTCTGGGTTGGTGGAGGATTGTAAGACAGTGGCGGACCTTACTGTCAGAAGTTATCAAGCCGCCCATAAGGCCTCTGACAAGGCTTAACGAAGTGCTTAACAATTAATATTAACGCCCGTGTGTTTCAACCCAAAAATATTGCCAACGTCTGTCACTCAATCGCTGGATTCTTCGCTACTACTAGATTGAGACGTCTGAAATCGAAATAAAATGAAATCGAAAATGCTTTTTAGGTCAGCGAATGAAAAGCGTACTTCTAATATTTCTTATCCTCGTACTTAAAGTATTTCTAACATATAAGTGGGTATATATACTCGTAGTATAAGAAATTCGTCATTATTGCTACGAAACCATATTATGTAGATATTACACATATCCCTGGAAATAGGTAGTATCACTTTAGCTCAATAAATGAAAAAAATATTTTTTAATACAGTTGCCCAAAAAGTAACGTATTGCAGGGACGTATAGCGTTAAATAAAATTCTGCTGATATAATTCGCCTGGATATCAATCAAAAATCTACTGATGACTTGGCTGTATGGGCATTAGTTCCCTCTGCCTCCCAGAATGGAACTATGCCCATAAAATTAATTATTATTAGCTCAGTTGGGAAGAGCGCTGGCACGGATAGCCAGAGGTCGCGGGTTCGAATCCCGGCATGGGTGGAATTTTTAGCCTCTAAATAGGTTTTTTAAAATTGTCCTTAGCACGGGTTAGTGCATTAAAAATAAAAATAATTATATATTTATTACTTCGAAAAATATTATGTACATTTTTAGCTTATTCGCGGAAGTAGTAGGTGGATAACCAGCGTGTTCGCACAGTAATTTGTGACCACCACACTTCCATTAGTCGAAAATTAGGGAGCGTTAGCTCTCTGAAACTGCTTTTAGAGGCCTAGGTGAAAACTAACGACATTAGACGACACAGTTTTAGTTTCGGGTATTTTTGGTGAGCGGGAAGAGAAAACGGGTGCCATTAACCCTTAATAAGGCTTGAGTAGCATGATTTTTATATTGGTTTTGAACTCTATTTCAAGGTGATAAAGTTCAATTTAACGTGGGAACTATTTTCCCCTTGCCCACTTAAGAGTTAAATAGAATGGAAGCGGCGGCTCCACCGAAGCTGAAAGACAGTGTGTACTTACAAGACAAGTCACATTCTGCGGAGTGTTTTTGAGACACAGCGGCTTTATGAAGGCAGATGGCAGCTGTGGTTATAACTGTTTAATAACTATTTAGCCCGCCAATTGTACAAGCTTAACAGGTACAATAAAGAATTTAATAATAATAATAACTGTAAACCGAAACTAAATTGTTAGTTACTTATCATAATACTTACAGCATCTATGAAAACATATTTCACCGATTAGTACTCTTCTCGTTCCACTTGACTACATAACATAACATTTACGTACAGGCACAGGCACATATAAGATAAGACAAGACAAGACAAGACAGGACAGGACAGGACAGGACAGGACAGGACAGGACAGGACAGGACAGGACAGGACAGGACAGGACAGGACAGGACAGGACAGGACAGGACAGGACAGGACAGGACAGGACAGGACAGGACAGGACAGGACAGGACAGGACAGGACAGGACAGGACAGGACAGGACAGGACAGGACAGGACAGGACAGGACAGGACAGGACAGGACAGGACAGGACAGGACAGGACAGGACAGGACAGGACAGGACAGGACAGGACAGGACAGGACAGGACAGGACAGGACAGGACAGGACAGGACAGGACAGGACAGGACAGGACAGGACAAGATAAGATTATTCTATTATATTATATTGCTTCTTGCCCCACACTGGGATACCCTGTGTTGTGGGAACCAGAAACTGTGACATACATCTTAAACATTGTAAACATACAAGACTTTGTTTTTTTTTTGATAGCACAAGGGGCTAGTAAATTTTTGCCACTAGTAAGACATTTGCCACCACCAAACCGGAATCGGCCGCCGTGGGGGAGTATGGCCTAACCTTTCTGCGGTGCAGGAAGAGACCCGTGCCCCAGCAGTGGGGACACACAAGGATTGATAACGAAGACATTTGCCAGGCGGAAACACTTCGTTGATATAGGGGATGTATTAATAAACGACTAAGCTTTCAGGATTGTACAGGTGCTAGACAAGCTTACACCATTTAAAAAAAATCCAGGCACTGCAGCGTTCGAGTAGTCACTTCTAGTGTGAAGATGCCACTGGATGTTGTATAAATCATCACATTACGTAAATGTAACGCTCAATTATAGTAAAGGGCAAGATAAAAAGTATCCCAAACCGGCGTGCGTGCACGCAACGACTAATGAACGTTGATGAAGCGAAGGTGATTTGTCAGGTTCGTGGCAAGTGCAGTCCCTGGTCTCTGCCTACCCCTCTGGTATACAGGCGTGAGGTTATGTTATGTTAGTTAGACATTTACTGTGTTTACTGTTTCTCAGCAGCATACGAAGCCTTTCGTTCCACTGCAGAACAAAAGCCTTATAGTTGAGAGAAATATTATTATGGTGTATTAGATGCTGTATATATACTGAGGAGTATATATACATAGAAACACTTTATTATACATAAAACTGGAAATTACACAGATATTTCTTTACCTAAGAGACGGCGTCCTTATCACTAAAAGTGATCTCTTTCAGACAATCTTTGGATGGACTGGAATAATATATTGGAGAAGAAAGTAGATGTATAAATATTACAAGATTATTACAAAGGCATAAATGAATACATGCCTAAACAGTGTACATATAGTTATCAACAGATAATTTACATAAATACACAAAATAAATTATGATTGAATCATAATACAATATGTAACTTTCAAATTCAATATCTTTAACTTTCAATATCGACTTACATTATATCGCGGTTACCACCGATTGGCGGTTTCAAGCATTGAGATACGTTGACACTTTAATTAGATAGATACAGGTTACAACACATTGAATGAATGGCATTGCTATGCTCGCGTGGAAATTGCGCCCATACTCTATCTTTGAGAGAAGGCCTGTGCCCCGCAGTGGGACGTTTATGAAATGCACAAAGCGGTGTAAAAACAGCTTTATTTGTCCAGCAGTGACGGTCTTCCCCCGAAGTTCTTTATTTGAGGGAGCGCACAAGAAATCGGCGGTGTAGCGATTCCCAGAGCAATTCTGTGCACCCGCGCTTTGCGCCCTGTCACATGGAATTTGCAACTTTATCTAATTCGTATGCGGTGCACTAAGGCCCGCCCGCCTTCGCTCCATTGTTTCATTTCGAGTGAAAATATTTACTTTTCACTTTGGAGCTTGCACCCTTTCGTTGTAATTATTTCAACTTTAACAACAACGACTTTGTTAAAATTTAATAAACCCTTTTGTTCGCCAACGAAAGAGTTGTGTTGTAGTTATAGGTAGACAGAGAACACTTTATAGGACATAAAAAAGAAAAGAAAAGAAGATCTTTCTTAATCTTAACAACATTAGGATGGGCGGAACGAATACTTTTTTTGTCTACTACACTATACTCTTAATAATTAATAAACTTCTTAGCATTAGCAAATTACACTACAGGAGTCTTAATCTTAAAATCTTCTCTTCTTAAGGAAGGAGGAATCTTAAAATAGTCCAAAATTTTCTCCGTGCTATGGATCTCCTGGCTTCCACTTCTCGAAAACCGAGGGCACTGTTATTAAATGCGCCTCTTGCGCGCGATAAATACACGCTGACGGCGTCATTTTGATTTTGTTCTCATTGCGATGCACGTGCGATAGGATGATTTTGTTTGATCTATTTTTCACCCGCGAGAGAGCGAATTGCGTCTAAGATACGTAGCGGGGCAGGTTAAATACTGTATTGCGTTAAACTTCGCCCGACGATTTCAGAATTAGCGTCGAGGCATCTGCAGCTAACGGTTAGTGTCCGTCTTTAATTGTGTCGGTTAATACTGGAGAAGCTAAGAGCGCTACAGATCGTCCGACCACATAAAACACAGTGTGGTTGGTTGTTTAAATAAAATAGAATTGAATAGATGTATATCTAAATACGTTTTTATGTAGCTAACGTAGAGAAAATACTTTTAAATTGTGGTACTCTTGGTGACTAAGCTCATTTTCGCTCCTCTCTCCTACTCTTTCTCCTCTCTCTCTCTCTCTGAGAGTAGCCCTTTGCGCGGCAGGGGACGTATATAGTTATATATTAAATGGGGTTTAATCGCAATTATTTATTAGTTAATTACCGTAATTACCTTAAAACGTGAAACGTACGGCAGATGGTGGATGCGGCAAGCTGAAGACAAGGCGCTATGGCGCTCATTAGGGGAGGACTATGTCCAGCAGTGGACTACATAATATAGCCTGAAGAAAAAGAAGAAGAAAAAGAAGACGTGCGAATTGTCCAAAATATGACGATAAGAAGTATCAAGTAAGACTTTTTGTCCGGATCTACTTACGGGCGTAGGTAGATCCGGACTTAGGCCCGTATGTAGATCTCCCCTAAACTGACGTAAGCACAACACATTGTAGACTTGTTCTACAATGTGTTGTGCTTACGTAAGTTTTAGTTCAAAAAAGTGTCAAGTAAGTAGGAAAAAATCCACCCGATAATCAGATAAGACTTTATAAGTCATAAAACTTAAGAGATAAGACTTTTTTAAATAAATGAGAAAGTTAAAACGACCCAGCGAGAGGAACGCCAGAAATAAAAGCAGTAACCAAGAAGAAGAAATTAAGCAGACCCTAATTGTGTCGGCTAAAACCAGAGAAGCTTATTCGAGTACCCGTGACGTCACGCTGGCTCTTCAGTTTAACTGCGCTTTGGCTTTGTGCTCGCGCGGCCGCTGCGCCTTTGAGATGTTAATGCTAGGCTCTGCGCCTCGGAGTTAAGGACCCAATACACAACACTAGGAAATTAAGTGTAAAAGAAAACTGTTATAGAACAGAGTAGGATTAAATCGTAGTAAAGAAGGAATACTACGAAAAAAACACTCAATAGTAATTCTTAATGATTCGCGATACTCATGCATAGTTTTATATTAAAAAGGTCTTATCGCGATTATTTATTAGGTAAAACGTAATTACCTTATTTCCCGACGTTTCGGCAGCGTTACGGTTGCCGTGGTCTCGGGTAGACAGTTTGTTTGTTGTGTTGTGTGTGTCGGCTAGCTGCGAAAAATTAAGTGTCTGCCCACAAAAAATTACTGCACTCGCCACTTCAGTCTTCCCGAGACCACGGCAACTGTAACGCTGCCGATACGTCGGGAAATAAGGTAATTACGTTTACCCAATAAATAACCGCGATTAAAAGAAAATTGTTATAGAACAGAATAGAAAAATCGTAATAAAGAAAGAACAGTACGAAAGAACACTCAATGGAAAAAAATATTCCAAAGACCTTTGCATCTACGTAATGAGGTGATTTATGCAGCGTCCTCTTTAGCCTCTAATTGCATAGGTGTGCTATAAAATTAGGGGTAACAAGAGGTGCTAGGTAGGGGAGATTGATGTGCGGATGTTATTTAAAATTATTTCAAAACACATACACATGTAAACAGTTAAACAAGACCATTCAATATTAGTACCCAGAAACAAACACACAAATACTCACACACGAATACTCACCCTCACACACAAACACACACCACATACACAGAAACACATACACACACATTCATAAATGCACACATACACACGTACAAACACATACACGCACATACACACACACATGGCTTTGATTTCTATGCAACGTAAATTTGTGATTTTGTATTAATTATAGGAACATGCTAAACAATGAGGAGTTGTTTTTCAATCTTTACGGTGTCACTGTGAAGATGGGCGGGAAAATGTTTTCCCTGAATGTGTCTGAAATGTGTGTTAGATGAAATTAATTATTTTCGATGAATTGTTTCAACACGATGCGTGCACTGACACTGTAGAACTTGTTTAGGTGTAAAGTAGCACCAAACAAACTTAATTCGTAGAATGAAACCTTGTAGAACATAATTATCGTTTCATCTATGACGACTGGAAGCCAGTTTGTGTCTATTGAACAAACTGCCGACAAATCGTCATAGATGAAACGTCGAGGAGTGGAGTGTACCCACTATTTGCACGAGATCGTAGATAAAAATGACAGGGAAAATAATGGTCTCTTTGTTACTATATTCTGTTAAAACAAGCGTCGAAGCGTGTGATAGCTCCTTCAGCTCCAAAACACCGAAGTTCTTTCGACCGCGAGCCGCGGGATGACGTAAGTAATTGTCACTTGAGAAATTAACTCTTGTCATTAAAAAGCTTGAGGCCGAGTTCAGACCAAACTGACTGTGAGCCGCTGAAAGTGAGCGAGCGTTACTCAGTTTACTGTATTTCTATACATATAACCGTTCACATGTAACCGACTCTACGTTAGGTCGTGTAGACGCTGATATTCGGTGGCCGATTACTAATATAGCGCGTCACTTCGCGCCGCGGACTGTGATTGGCTACGTATTTTGACGTTTACACTGGGGCTCTCACATTTACATTCGCATTCACATTCTCACATTCGGCGTCTGACTAAACGTTAGGTTTGAAAACGGACTTAAAGTCTGCACTATGACAATGAAATGTCAGAGGTATAGGCATGTTTGGATAGCTAACGTGTTCATGCTTAAAAAAACTGCCAAATTAAACTATTTATCTAAAGTATTGAGAAAAAAAAATCGCAGATTTCGGGTCTCACTACGACTAATAAGCAAATTGGAAACGAATATACGGAAATTGAAAAAAATATTGTCGGACAAGAAAGTCGGGATAAAGAAAAGGTTATGAAATAAAACTACAACGTTGAGTGATAATTATTTATCATAATCCCGATAATTCACAACACACACCGGGTAACGAACTGTGCGAAACATGAGGACATAAAATAATGTCGTGTGAAAAATGTCGTTCAAACTTTTTTACTTTTTTCAATAAGGTTAGACTACAGGGCTTAGCCCGATCGTCTTTGTGGCCGACTAAGTTGTCCATTGGAGGTGTTCTCTTTTTTTTATAACATTCTTCTTTTCTAGAATATAGAGCGCCAAAATAAAAATAATTGGAAAAATATATTTTTCACTATTTTGGACATGACTTTTTCGTGCTAGGCTTTTTGAATAATTGTTTTTGCACTGTTCTAGTGAATATGCATCATTTGAGTCTTTATTGAATATCATATCTTCCCAACTCACCGAGATATAAGGGGATGGCACTTTTTCGTGAAATCGGAGCCTACTCTTGGAGCGAATTAAAAAACATTTCCAATGTCAAAATTATTTTAATTATTTTTGGACACTCAGTGAGATGTTGAATCACATATAGACAGTCTTTAAGTTTTCGAGCCCACAGGGTCCTACTCGTAGTTTAAATCGCTTTTTTATCATTTGCTGCGTATAATACGCTTTAGTTTTTTCTAGACAGACGGCCGCCTTCTGCGACCATTCCGGACTCCATCTCTGCACCCCGGACCGTAATGTAATTATATAACATAACATAATGTTTATATTCTTTTTTTTTAAAGCACTAACCCGTGCTAAGGACAATTTTAAAAATCTATTAAGAGACTAAAAATTCCACCGATGCCGGGACTAGAAACCTACTTCATATTTCGACTAGAAACAGTGTTCTGTTTATATTATAAATAAAATAAACCAACACATTTAAATAAAGCACACAAAGTTGAAGTCGTTAAAATTGAAACGACAACACAAGTAAATTAGTAATTAAGTAGGTAAGCAGAACCAACTACGCCCAAGCGTGAATTACGATATGAATCACAGCAGTATAAATTCAAAGACTTCGTGATAGAGACAAAGTTTCCAAACTTACACATCGGGAAAACTAATACTTCGGAGCAAGAGGTATCGGGGCAGACGGGCACAGTGCAAAACTATTTCAATAACATCGCATAGGTATACGCTGCACTCTCCAGTGATACATTTGGTGGAACTGTAAATCAGCGAAGGATATTCATGCGAACTTTTAATATATACTTTCCCATAATATCGTTAAGTCTTTGATTATTTGATGCTGACGACACGCCTATAATGAATTTTAATTTGGAATATTTATTTTACAAAACTGCGGTGGAGCTCTAAGGGAGGGCTCTGTTTGGCTCATTTGTATGTATGTATGTATGTATGTATGTATGTATGTATGTATGTATGTATGTATGTATGTATGTATGTATGTATGTATGTATGTATGTATGTATGTATGTATGTATGTATGTATGTATGTATGTATGTATGTATGTATGTATGTATGTATGTATGTAAGGTGTGTTGGGGTAAGATCGAATCAGGGAAAGATCGAATAATTCAAATAACTACCAAGATTGTTAACATTTTTCATCACTGGTAATACCGTCTGCGACGCCATTTTGTTGTGAATCACAATTCAGTGGCCGATTTTCGTTCGAGGTGAGATCGCGTGTGCTGTGGAACAAAATTTGAAAACGCGGAATATAGATCACATTTTCACATATCCGGACTTCCCCCTGAGCGCGTATCTCAGTATTAGAGTGAGTATTTCTTATTTTTGTTAGTTTTCTGTGCTTAATCCACTTAGGAAATCCATTGTTTTTAGGTTAGAATAACGTAAGACGCATAGATTAGCCTGTAGATTTTAATCCGATCTTCCCCCATGGGTGTAAGATCGGACTAAATTGCATCCGAACTTCCCCCGTTTTGGAATGTATAAAAAAAACCAGTGGCACTCAAACTTTCTCGACATTTTAGGACCTCTTGACATATTGAAAAAAACTTCAATATATATTTATTTGTTTCAGATCCATCATGCCTCGAAATTATGTGAGAAAAACAGACAGAGCCACTAAATATACTGAAGAAGATTTAAGGATTGCTGTACAAAAAGTAAAAAGCAAGGAACTAACTAACTATGCTGCTGCAAAACTGTACAACATACCTGCTTCAACTCTCAATGACAGAGTCCACGCTAAAACGCGCGTTCACAGTGAGACATTGGGGAGACCAACTGCATTACCAATGGAAGCAGAATTACGGCTTGCTAATTGCATCCGGACATTAGAGAAGTGGGGCTTTGGCTTGTCACGAGATGAAGTTCTACAATTGGTTTCAGAGTTTGTTCAAAAAAATAAATTAAAAACACCATTTAAAAATAACACACCGGGTCCAGATTGGTTCATATCATTCCGAAAGCGTCACCAATTATCAATAAAAAAACCACAACCTGTAGAATACCTACGCAAAAAAATGACCGACCCATTCGTAATTAGCGAATACTTTACTCTGCTTGAAAAAACTCTGAACGAGTTAAAACTAAGAGATGATCCAAAAAAAATTTGGAATTTAGATGAGACATCTGTTTGTCTAGATCCGACAAAAACAAAAGTGGTTGGCGGGAGAGGGTTGCCATGTTCTAGAACAACCAACAGCACCGGTAAAGAAAATGTGACTGTGTTAACCACAGTTATTGCAAATGGTGACAAATTAAATCCACTAATTGTGTTTAAAGCTAAGCACATGTACGAACAGTGGATGGCAGAAAATAAAGATATATACAACTTTGAAATAGCGTATGCTGTAACCAAGCGCGGATGGATGGAAACTGATGTCTTTTATAATTACATGAAAGATGTTATTATTCCTGGCGTAGGGGAGGAAAGGCCAGTTTTAATGGTGTATGATGGTCACAGTACCCATGTTGATCTCCGAATTGTGGAACTAGCAGTTGAAAACAACATTACCATTTTAAAGCTACCAGCGCATACATCACATTTGCTACAGCCACTAGACTTGGCAGTTTTCAAGTCCGTCAAATCCATATGGGACGCCAAGCTAGTAAAATGGCAAAGAAATCATGTTGGAGCAAAATTAAAAAAAAAAGAATTTGCCGAAATGTTTGCTGAAGTTTGGCACAAAACCAAGCCACAAGTAATAGTAAATGGCTTCAAAAAAGCAGGCATATTCCCATATAATGCGGACGTCATACCAACGGAGAAATATGAACCAGCAGCTTACAAGAGATGGTTGCAGCATACCGCAATTCAAAATGTGCCAAATTCTCAAAAAAGTGACGTTGGAACTCTGAAGCAGTTGAGCCTTGATTTCTTTAATAAAAACTTGACATGGGCGTCTTCTAACAATGAAACAAAATCCGCGTCTGCTGAAGTACCGCCTTTCAAAACTGACTACACTCCCAACCTTTCTGTGTCTACGTTAGAAACAGAATATGTTGCTTTACCTGCCCTTTCACGAGAAATGAACTCCCCGCTTCCGGCAGCATCATCATCGACAGTTGACACTCCCACGATTGAAACCATGTTTGATGATGAAGTCGCTTCTGCCACTGGAATGCTTACTCCTATTTTGGAAGTAAATCATACTCCTAAAGTCAATTCTACTTTAGGAACTGACACTAACCCCGACATTCCCTCTACAAATGGGCATTGGGCATACAAACGGGCTCCGAAAATTGATATTGTTTCAAATATATCGATCGTGCATCCAGACGATAAAGCTCGGTACATAACCAGCTTCGAGGATATATTACTTGAAAAACTACAACGCCAACATTGTAATGATGGAAAAAAGAATATCGTTAAACTCAAACGCATAGCCAGTGGAGCAGAAGTAATCACACGCAGTTTTTTAGAAAAGAAAAATAAATTAAGCCTTGTCCAAGAGAAAAACCTGACCAAAACTTCTTTAAAAAAGAAACAAAATAGTAGTGTGGATGCAGATTTAAGAACAAAAACTATTGCGGTAGTTCATGATGATCCAGATATTCTTGCAATACCAGGATGTTCACAAGAAAAGACTACCATGAAGAGGAAGGTAATTAAAATAGAAAAAAAATACAGCCTAAAAAAGCAAAAAACAGAACACAACAGCAGAACAAAACATTACTACAAAAAATAAAGGTGTGGGTAAAAAAAGTAAAAGAAAAGAAAATAATAAGAAAAGCTTGGTCAGTCAACGTCAAAATGTTGATTCCGCCAAAACGAATAAACCTGAAAAAATTGAAAAAAAAAGGAGAGAACAGACTAGAAAACAAAGAAAAACTGAAGATGCGAGCGACACAGAAGTGTCAGGAACTTTGAGCCATCATAGTGATTCAGATATCTTAGATTGTGTGGATGATGAACACAGTGAACATCCTAGCGACGAAGAATATATACACAAGAAAAATATAAATTTTGATCAGTGCCAAATGAATGATGAAAGTTTTTCTAACTCGGATTGCGAAACAATATACCAAAACAACTCAAACAAAATATTAAATGACACTGATATTATTAATATTTTGCAAGGATTTGAAGAAAAAACATTGAAAAGAAAAGAAAAGAAGCATCTGGAGAAAGAAAATGACAATAGAACTTGTAAAAGGGAAAATAATAATGAGACTGACAAAGAAAATAACGAACAAAAATATGAAGAAACGTATAATTTGAACGACTCTGTTCTCGTCAGATATTACAATCGTAACTCATGGAAGTATTTTATAGGATTCGTAGATAAAATCAAAACATCTGATGAAACAACCTATTATACAATAAGATTTCTAAAAACGCAACAGAAACCAAAGCTGAAATTTACCGTGCCAAAAAAATTGGACAAAGATGAGGTGACTAACAATTCAATTGTAAAAAAAGTTATCTTAACAAGAGATCCAGAAAATATAAAGTATTTTGTATTGAGCAATGAAGATGATGCGCTGGTTTATTTTTGAATTTTTTTAAGTAGCCTCCATTATCTGGATGTCCCTATGTAGGGAAAGTGCCTCCCTCAATTTTTTAAAATATATTACACCAAAAGCAATATTTAATTGCCTCATGTTTTCTCAAAATTAAAAATAATTCGAGAGGGGACACAATAACACAGGCTACAAAAGATTAAAATATTAATGTTAGGTTAGGTGAATGTTTAAAATATAGTAATGTTTGTTTACTTAGTATTTAAAAACCTATTTAGTATTACTACCTAATTGTTACAAAATGTACGTAATATTGCTCGTGTAATATACTTGTTAAGTGTCGATCTCATAATGTTCCACTCTTTTTTAGTTCCTTGATTATCATATTTTATCTCATATGTCATCTTCATCATCATCGTCATCATCATATCTTGTCATAATTTAGATTTTTATGGAAAGCTATTTAAAAAAATATAATAAAATTGTTCATGAGCCCGTTCCTACTACAGAGCGTAACAAAATTTGAATATTTTTCCCATAATTTAACAGGAAGATTAACCTCCCATTTACAGGAAGATAGGCGGAGTTTTGTTTTCTGTTTAGTACCTACGTTGGAGAATATATTCTGTTGTATTTTTCAAAGTACAGTTACTTTAGCTTCTTGTTGTTGATAAAGGCGTTGATTACTGTGCTCTTATTCGTTACTACTTTTCTTATGTTTATCAAACTGTATTTTTCTTTTCATAAACTTACTACTTCATAATAAAATTTTTGAAAGTTTGAGAAACACACTGTTGTTTTTATTTTGTTAGGGGTAAGATCGGACGTACAATACTTAAAAAAAAGTTAGGACTGGAATTATGAAACCCTCGAGATAGTTTTTTTATGTGGTTAATCTGGGGTAAGATCAGATCATGTTTTTCTATGAACCATAGGCGTATGACAATAAGATTCAGTTTTAGATATAGTACGATCTTCCCCCATACTAGTCCGATCTTTCCCTGGTAGAAATAAAACAAAACTTTTACTTTAAACCCAGTTTTAATCAATAACCACTGCATCTATGAAATTAAACTCTAGGTTTTCCTAAAATGTAATCTTTCTTTTTTCATACAAATTCAGTTACAAGTCAAGAAATCTACCCATAATGAATATTTTTTTATTTTTGTCGAACCTGTCGAAACTTGCAAAAAAGCATCCGAAGTTACCCCAATACACCTTATGTATGTATGTATGTATGTATGTATGTATGTATGTATGTATGTATGTATGTATGTATGTATGTATGTATGTATGTATGTATGTATGTATGTATGTATGTATGTATGTATGTATGTATGTATGTATGTATGTATGTATGTATGTATGTATGTATGTATGTATGTATGTATGTATGTATGTATGTATGTATGTATGTATGTATGTATGTATGTATGTATGTATGTATGTATGTATGTATGTATGTATGTATGTACGAGTATGTATGTATGTATGTATGTGTGTATCGCATAGTTATACGCTGCACTCTCTAGTGATACACTTGGTGGAACTATAAATCAGCGAAGGATATTCATGCGAACTTCAAGGCAGGGCACCCACGTATTGTTCTTGTTCATGTGTTTCTACGCCCTACTAACACTGTATAAAAGCTAATACGTTCAGCGCACATGAGTCAGATTGTCATTAAATTAATGGTCTTTACAGTATTAGTGTAAAGTAAGCTATCGTTTCGATTTCAACCCTTGTATGTCTCCACTGCTGAGGCACGGGTGTTTTCCTACATCGCAGGAATGTTAGGACATGCATGTTATGCATGGCCTAATATTCCTGAGCCATGTTATGGCTCCTCCACGGGGCCTAAGTCCGGGTTGGTAGAGGTAGGTTCTTAATTTTAGATGCTTAATTTTCATTTTACATACATATTTAACCTCACGCCTGTATCCCAGAGGGGTATGCAGAGACCCGGGACTGCCACTTGCCACGATCCTGACAGATCACCTTCGCTTCATCAACGTTCATAAGTCGTTGCATGCACGCACGCCGGTTCCGGGTACTTTTTATCTTTTCCTTTGCTAATACATCCCCTATTTGGTCGATGTAAGTCCGTCTTGGACGTCCCTTACGAGCCCTTCAACTCACATTCGCAATATATATTTTTCTCGTCAATCTTTCTTCCTTCATCCTCTCCACATGTCCAAACCAACGCAACATTCCTTTCTCAATTTTAGTCACTACATCCTCTTTCAGTCCACAACGTTCTCTAATCAGACTATTGCGTATCCTGTCATTCAAAGTAACACTACACATACTTCTCAAGTACCTCATTTCTACTGCATTAATTCTACTTTCTTGCTTCTTTTGCCACACCCATTTTTATTTTAAAAAAACATTTTTGTGATATTCATTGTTTCATGACAGCTCTCCGCAATGCAGTAAAGGCATAAACATGTTATAGAATAAATATACAATATATTTTTTCATTCCCTCAAATGTTTATGTTTTAGGACTTATGTGATGGGGGCCAACCCTAGAATTATCGAAGTCCTGACGTTTGCAGTCCAGACATTAGTCGATTACAGACGCACCATAAAAGGCTAAAAGCGCTAAAGATTGATGCATCTCACTCAACATTGTACAAACATTCTGCAAATGGCAGAATCTTTGTCATACCCTATGACATTTGCATATGTAGATAACTTAATCAACGGGTTCTACGGATTTGACAATAATTTGTTCTATTTTACACTTTTTACCAATATTTTTGCCCAACAAAAGGTGGTGTAAAAATATTGTAATTGGTAGTGATTCAGTATTAGATAGTTATGAAAAATGTAAGTTTTGGACGTCGCGGGCTCACAGCGTTAGCCGCCCGTCTAGAATTGAAGGAGATAAAGTTTGTTATTTTTTACATAATGCTTCAGCAGTTGACTTCATGACAAAAACGTCTATGAGAATTATAAAAAAACAACATTCTTAATATTTTTATAGTCATATTTATTCTGTATGTCACAAAGAAAAAAAGGTACAAGCGATAGAAAAATTAAATGTACAAACAAAATATACAACTCCAATTTGACTTCGCAATATTCACTGAATTAAATACAACACCGGGAAGTGAGTTGTCGCCGTTTCGCAGTCTTCCACTAGTAGAGAGAGTGGCACGACATCATGACGCCCTGCCGTCGCCGTCCTGTTTTAATCTCCTGGTTTTGATGACTGCACTGTTTCCACCCCATTTCAACATACTGCAGAAACCGAAAAAAACTTATATTTCGACACACAGGGAATCAAAATTCATAGGGTACTTCCAGTTGACCAGAACTATAACATTTGGTAAGTAATACAGTTTTATACTACAAATATGGGAAAAAACCTGAACCTTTTTCTTTAAATTCGTTTAAATCAGTTTTAATAATTTATAGTTCCATGATACTTTTTTTTAACGTATACAATAGCTTTTTATTACATAAGGACATGTGTTAAGTACACTTTGTGTCAAAAGTTCTACTATTGCATAAAGGATTGTTTAATTGAAATTGAAATTAAAAAATGGTTTAATTATCGCAAAAAAGTACAAAAAACAACTTATAATAGACTAAGTTAAATACATACTTAGTTACTTTAGTGAAAACTTAGTTAAATAACGCTATGCGATAAAATAAATGTCAATTTTAAAGCCAGTATGCATGAGTTCTATGTTTTATAATAATTATGTAAACTTTGTTCATTATAGACATTGAAAAGACTTAAGTTTGGAGTTATTTTGGCCATTTTTTTCCAAATTGATCTAGATTTTGAAATGGACACCTAATTTGAATTGTAATGTTCATTAAGCCGCAGTTAAATATAAATGTTTCTGCACTACTTTGAATAAAACCTTTTCATTTCGATCCATTTTACAACTAACCGGTAATACATTAAAACAAAATACAATACAAACAAAAGTAACAGGTTTATCAATAATTACAAAAAACACCCACAGGTTTAGTCACAGTCAAATTTGTTACAGTAAAAATTAAATGATAAGAAAATAATTCTTTGAAGATCGGGAAAAATTCGGAACCTACACATTTGTACGGAACCCTCGGAAATCCGACTCGCACTTGGCCGATTTTTTGTTAACCACACAACGTCAAAACGATTCGCTTTTCCGTAGTATAAGTTCTGTCGAATGGTATTTCAATAGAATAGAACGCGTTTAATATGTCGAGTGAACACAGTTCAAGGCAATGCCGCTATTCGTTTCGAATCGGAAATTGGAAAAGGGAGGATGCGGTCCTGGCCGCTTCAACCACCAAATACAACTGACCCCGAGCCAAAGAGGTTTTAATCATTTACAAAGCAGTAACACGCGGATTAGTTACTGCTTTGCGGGCGTTAACACGTATTAGTTACTGCTTTGCGGCTGTAAATCTCTCAGCACAAGAAAGAACTCAAATATGTAGGGATGAATTTTAAAGAAAATAGGCGTGATCAAAGATTTTTAAATTCTCTTCCATAATGTGGGCACTCATTTATTATTTACAAAAAAATCTAATTATATTTCAGCAAGAAACTAAAGTTTAATGAAGGTTAAAGACATTTTTTTTTAATTATTTTGAAAATGTGCAAAAACAGCTTGCAGTGTCATGGCGTCGAATCTGACGTCACGCCCAGGTTAACAAACATCAAACAAAGCACGGGTGCAGTTTACTAATGTTACTCAAGCGTCACGCGTCACGCGGTGTGATTGCTGTTTCAGTCAAAATGGCTGAATGCAGTATTATAATAATCTTTTATTTTATCGAAAATATTGGTTACCTCTTTTTTTACGTATGTATGTATTTATTCGATTCTATGTTCGATGTTCCCTAATAACTGCTTAACCAATAGTCAGATTTCGATAAATTATATCTTACTCCAAATCGCAGTTCTTTTTTCAAACGAGTAAAAGGGGGCTTAAGACAGATTTCATATCGATGTCTTTGGATGGCCTTTGCTTCTGCAGGAGTTTCTATGTACAACAGAAATATCATACTGTGTGTAGACTTAATGGGTAGCTCCATTCTAAAAAATTTAGTTGCATTTTTTTCCAGAAATCAGGCAATTTTGAGAGCCTGGGTTGAATAAATATTCTTAAAATTCTTATTTTCTTAAAGCGTAAGCGTAGAATTAGAATCTACGAAACCGGAAGTGCGTCATCGACTGGATCCTACGAGTTACTAGTGGTCACGGATGTCAATCCGTGCTAGTGGTACCTTAACACGTTACAAGAACTCTTTAAATAAACGAAATAAAAAGATTTCTAATCTGGGAATGTTAAAGAAGTTATTTTTGTTTTTTTTTTTCGGAATAACAGGATTTGTTAAACGAACTTCAGAATTTTGAAATTACACACTTATTCACGAAATTACAAGAAATATGTGAATATTATTAATTTATTAGCTGGGTTCAGTTACTAAATTAACGTTTTTTGCTCTTTTAAGCAGCCTCCGACCTACCAAATATACATAATATTTTTTTGTTAACATCGGTAAACCCGTTTCGGATGAGTTCGATAGCTAACATTGTTACACGAGATTTTCATATTTTAGATATTTTTTGCTTAGTGAAGATCAAGTTTAGATTAGATTAGAACCAGAAAACAAAAAACATTAAAAGGCTTACATATCAAAAGTGGTGTACAATAAAGAATATTCATATCTTATCTAAGTTTTCAGTGGAATTAACTTGAAAAAGTTTGCAGAAGCTCAATAACCGTTAAACGATGTAAAGCAGTTTTATAATTGAGTAAACACAATATCTTTTCCTTGTTCAAGGATCTGTAGACGGGCTGATTAATATATCGCGTCCCGTCTCGGAACAAAGGGTTTGCAAGAAAGCTGTTAATAGTCCAAGAGGGGTTAAGTTTCTAGTATGCCAAGGAAGCGTTCTTTGGATTATCTCATTACAATAGCTCCTGAGGGTAGAAGGACCAAAAGGAGGCCTTTGTGGTTGTCCTTCTGCCCTTAGGGGCTTTTGTAATGACATAATCCAAAGACAGCTTCCTTGAAATTATATAATAGACTAGGCACAGTCCGATATATCCGTTTCTATCGGAACTTAATTTAGAAATCAGAGCAGGAAGTTACATAACATAACATATACATATTGGCATATACATTGCTTCTGACCCCATACTAGGATACCCTGTGTCGTAGGTACCAGAAACAACCACATCACAAACATGTAAACATCCAAGACCTGTGGTTTTTTTTTTGTTCCCAGCCGGGGATCGAACCCAGGACTTCTCGCATGTTAGGCAGATGTGCTACCGCTGCGCCACAGCGGTCGTATCATTAGCACACATGGACGAAAATTTCAACTCACAACTCGAAATAGAGCGCAAACACAGATATCGCCTAAATTTGGAAAAATAGATCCACGATAAGAGAAATTGGTTAGTCGCAAAAAGCAGGCGCATTTTTGACATTTGGGGCATTTCACGTGGAAGTGGACAGCAAAAAAATGTCTGATCGAAACCTTTCCCATGTGACGTGGCATGAAAATTAATTTTAGCGTCGTTACCAATTCTTATTCGTAGTAGTATAGATTTATAAAGTTGAATCAGTTTTAAAATGCTGGGAGGCCCCGTCAGTACTGTTTATAAATTTTTTAACTTCTATCCCTTTATCCAAAAGATGCTGATGCAATATTTTTCGAAAGCGATAAAATGTGGGTTTTCTTGCTTCAGATCATTTGACACCATTACTATACTTCTAGGTGTTTAATCGATTTCCGCTGAATACGGCCGTTTTTGTCTATAAATTTATATTACTACAAAGAAGATTTTGGTATCGACGCTGAAATATTTTTTTTTATGAAATACCTTTATCTATTCTGAAACGTCCAATACTTACCTAGTTAATATTTAATATAATATTAGCAAAACAAAGCTAACGAAAAATCCGTTGCCTAAAATTTCGCTCTGTAAAGTGTAATAAACAACAAATTAAGATCCAAAAAAATTATAATGATGTACGTCCATTCAGGTCTTATGGCAGTCTTAATTCAAATATGAACAAGATCTAAGATACGACATATCTTACGATTATTTCCTTCATCGTTAGCAAGTGGTATTCCTCTTATAACTGCACATATGCACATAACTTAGAAAACAAAGCCATTGGTACAAGCCCGCACTGGGAATTGAACCTGGGTTTCTCGATTACGAGGCCATTGTTCTACCACTAGGCTACCGCCACTTTTTTATTTCTAGTTTATTATAAAACATACATACATACATACATAACCTCACGCCTGTATCCCAGAGGGGTAGGCAGAGACCAGGGACTGCCACTTGCCACGATCCTGACAGATCACCTTCGCTTCATCAATGTTCATGTCGTTTTTTATCTTCCCCTTTGCTAATACATCCCCTATCAGGTCGATGTATGTCCGCCTGGGACGACCCTTACCAACCCTTCCACTCACGTTCGCAATATATATTTGTTTCGACAATCTTTCTTCCTTCATCCTCTCCACATGTCCAAACCAACGCAACATTTAATCAGCTATTGCGTATCCTGTCATTCAAAGTAACACTACACATACTTCTCAAGGACCTCTTATATATACCTCGAACCTATTACAAAACCTTAAAATATATTAACACATATTTTCATAACACCATCACTATACATATTTTTAAACTAAATTATTTTTTTCCCCGTTTACTTAGTCATTGCTACAACCTGCGATACCCTTATAAAACGCTCGCGTACCCCCAGGAGGTCGCGACTAACATTTTCAAAAACACTGCTCTAAACATATTGGTCCTATGTCATTGAGATCCGACTTAATTCCGATTGCGAGTTAAAACCCATCTACATTTGTATAGGAACTGACCGCGTTTAACGTGTGAAACGGGAAAATGTTTCTTCCCGTCAGCATTCAGTCAAACTAAGCCCTGGAAATGCAACGAGCTGTTGAGAGCTCAAAAGAGCACACACCCGGCTACTAGAGACAACCACTTTGTTTATTTAAAAAAAACGCTCCAGCTCACTTGTGTCGGACGTAAGCCGCTTTGTAACCTTTGGAATCGGTCCTGGGAGCTGGACAGAAGTGTTCTTTGTTTTGAACTAAGTAGGTAAGTGTTTCTGGAGTAAGATATCGTTTTCAGTTCCTCCGTGGTACTTATTTGCAATATAATAATTGAAAAAAATTCGAAAGGCTGTCTGGAAGAGATCACTTTAAGTGATAAGGACTCAGTCTGAGGTCAAGAAATATCTGTGTAATTTCCATCTGCAATAATGTGTTCTCTATCTATATATTATAAATAAATAGACTATTATTATTATTACTAATTCTTTATTGCACAAAAGATAATGTACAAAAGGAGGACTTAATGCTAATAATAAATAATAATAATAAGATAAGAATATTCTTTATTGTACACTGGAAAAACAACAAATACAAAACAATTGCAAATATACATAAGCACGATCTGCGAAAAACTGCAGGCAGATGCTAGATGCGGCAAGTTGAAGACAGGGCGCTATGGTGCTCATTAGGGGAGGACTATGTCCAGCAGTGGACTACATAATATAGCCTGAAGAAGAAGAAGAAGCAAAGCAACATTCACACAACACTTATATCACTAGTCCTGGTCCAAGACTTATACCTGTATTCTAAGACGTTCCTCGATGTTTTCCTCCACTCCACTCTTGCTCAACCGAGGAAAAAAGTATTTTAAAACGTATTAAATTTCCTCCAATCGAGCAAGTTTCTCACTCGAGTCGAGGAATCAACTGTCAAAGCTAAGGTACCTTCAAGCCTTCTCGAGAAAGAAAAACTTCTGCCTGTCAAAACTTAGCATTGACATCGCCATTGCCAACATAAAAAGCCAAATTCTCACTCGAGTTAAACCACTGATTATACTCACTCGAGTACACTCCAAATACTGACTGGTAATACTAACTCACGGAAATGCCTCGACCTCTCCGCGACTCCACCTCCGTTGAATATTGAGGAGACTTTAAGGAACGTCTTGGAATACGGGTGTAAGACCCTGGTAACCATAGCACACGGTAGGTACCGTGTGCAATGGTTACCAGGGAAGGACAAGGAAATACTCCCAGACTGGACCGTTTGGTCAAGTACGGCGGCTTCCAGTGGGAATCGAACCCATGACCTCTGTTTTGGTGGTCAAGCGTCTTAACTACTATACCTACTATCGGAACAGCCACTAAACATACTGTGTGGCGAACTCCTCACTGTTTGGTTTTTATATCGTTTTTAAAAAAGAATTAATTATGTCAGTGGATATTGTTTTGAAATATTTTTTAGTTGTCAAGTAGTTAGCGGTTCTGCCCATGTTTTCTTTTAATTAAATCATAATATTACGAGGATTTCTACGTTTTCATTAGCATTCATACAGTCCATTCATTTCCGTCGTTTTCATACTGAAATTGAAAAAACATTTATTTATCATGATCACATTACAAAAAAAAACTATTAATAATTTATTATACAAACCTAGAAAAAAGGAATTTGCAAAGCATAAATGTTGTTTTGAACAGAACGCTGATTTTCAGCAAATCCCTGTTAAATGCAAGACATTATAAAAATCAAATAGTTACAATAGAGTTGGACGTGTCTAAAATGAATAAATAAATAAAATACTAATACACTCATCAAGGTGTTAAATGAAATAATTGACATATTAATTAATGTAAAAGTTGCATTCAAACCAACATCAAAACTACCATTAATATAATTAATGTTATAAAATATAAATTAGAATTGGAACCATAATAAAACATGGCTATAGCAGTTCCTGAATAAATTAATCAATTAAAGGTATAAATACATATTTTCAATAGTCATAAATTTTTTATTTCAATAAAAATGATTTAAAAATTCAGGATATAAATATAGAAATATGTTTTTTTTTTTGACTAAACATTCATAATACTGGGTTTTTATTTACTAACACTTCACGGAATCCACGTATTTTCGGCATTATCACGAACATCTTTCAAAAAATTGACTGCTTCGTTGGTCAAGCGGTATAATACACAGTATTATCCATATATCCGCTAATTGTATAAGATTACTTAGATTTAGGATCTCATGGTTAAAATGATTTTTTCTGGTTGTGGAATAAATAACTCTCTATCTATCTATCTCTCTACAGAGTGTTAACATACTGACACCCGACCCAAAAGCTGCTCTTACAAGAAACCGAAACTAACAACTATATTTACATAAAATTTTGAGTTGCTATATTAGAAAAAAAAGTCAGCGCGCAAAAGACGCGTTAAAATTTTTTTGTAGCACGGAGAGTAAGTAGTAGGTATAGCCCAGTGCTACGCTTCTTTGAGATACGAATGTTTTATATTCAACCACGTTAACATTTCAATTGCATTTTCTAAAACAAAGCTGCATAATTTCGTTATGGTTCCTTAGAAAAAAATTTTAGTATACAACACTAGATGCATTTCTGTAAAAAAAAGTAACATAACATAACCTGACACCTGTATTCCAGTAGGGTAGGCAGATTCCGGAGACGATCACTTTCTACAAACCTGACAGATCACCTTCACTTTCTTTGTGTAAAACTACTTATGCAAATAAAAAAGTGCTATCCTGAACCTCAATATCTTCTAAGACATTGATTTACCAGAAATTATTTTTTTATATCTTCATCTTCATTAGGCTATATTAGTCCACTGCTGGACATAGCGCCACGTTGTGCTATCCTAGGGGGTAATGCCCATAATCCCCACGCTGGGCATGCGGGTTGGGAATCGAAGTTCGGTGGAATTGTACTGCAGGAGGCGCTGCTGCCCACCCCCCGGCTTGTGTCCCTTAGTCGCCTTTTACGACACCCGCAGGAACAATTTGGGTTGGTGCTATTCTTTAGGCCGACACCACACAGCGGTTTTTTATATAATAGATTGTAACTTCCACACAACACAATTACTTGTACTGCACCCAAACTATATACCCTATGCTTTGATCACGAAGAAAGGACATCGCAAACATGGAAATACACCAAAGGACATTTGTACAAACGTACGTCGGCCCCCAGTGAGAATCGAACCACATCCTTCAGCATAGAAATCATACATTATACTACATTTTGGAATAGGAGTAAAGTCAAATCCTATGTGGATGGCTACCTTGACGACATGTTTTGTTCAGCCTTCTATTTTGCATTCACTGTTGCCTGAGATACAGCTCTAGAACCTAGTTCAGGCAGGCAATAAAAGTGATTTTTTTACATCCAGCTTTGCTTCAAATACTGTAATACCATTTAAAAATTATGTAAACTGACCACTCTTTGTAAAGAATACAAAACACAAAAATATTTATTTCGTTATCAACTTAACATTAATTTTACACTTCCTATTAAGTGTATAGACACCTGTGCCAGGAAGCCCGCGATACTAGACGAATACAGTTAAGTTCGGTACAAACATGCCTATACTATTACATACTTTTTTTTACTATGATATAAAATACATGCAATAAATATAATTTGAAAGTATTAAGTACATAATGAAGAGTTTCATGACATAATCATCCACTTTACAATTCGTAACAAGAAATAAAATAATAAAAGAAATAAAGATTATATCATTATTATCTAGGATAAACGCGTATAACATAGGGACTTGCGGAAAAAGCGATGGTAGCGGAGCAGTGGAACAGTAGTTCTCAATCGGGAAGTGGGTTCGAATCCCGGCGTGCAACTGACTTTGTTTTCTATGTTTTGTACATTTGTGTAGTTATAGTACCATGATGGAAAACATCATGAAGAAATGTAATTGTCTGAGGTGTTAAAATACCTCGGCGCTCGAAATTGCTAATCCACGGTGGGGACGCGTTATTAAGCCCATACTCTCTCTATCTCTCTCTCTCTCCCTCTTTCTCCCTCTGAGAGAAGGCCTATGCCCTGCAGTGGGACGTACCTACATAGATTTCTTATAGTTTATCTACAAATATGACCGAAAGCTAGAGAAATAATGATCTCTTCACGTAATAAGAAAAAAACATAGGGACTCACTACATACTTAGATGACAATGATGTCTGGAATTCAAGCATGTAAAATGCATGAGTTTTGAAAAAATTGTGTAAACTCTGTTAATTAAGGAATTTGAAACGACTAAGTTTGGAGTTTTTTTGTCCATTTTTTCTCCAAAATGATCTAGATTTTGAAATGGACACCTAGTAACTTGTAACGCTCATTAAGCCGCAGTATCTGCGCTACTTTGAATAAAATTATTTCATTTCATAGGATTCACAAATCACCTGCTATATACAAAATTCGTCGATCAAACACTGCAAGACACGTCCCGAACTTCCGCCGCAAGATTAAATAAGGGTCCAAATCTAATCTCTCCATAGGTAAACAATCGACCCCACATTTATTACATAAATCCGATATTTGTGGTCTCGTTAGGCCTTCGCTGCTCCTAATGCTAGGATATGTTTATCTAAGCCTCTGCCTAACTACGTTCTTAGGCTCTTTTGGCGAGACGAAGTAGGGGCGGGGCGTCTTTTCAACTACGGCCAGTAATCTTCAAAGAAAATTTACTACACCCGTAGCCATTTATAATTAGATAGAGATAGATAGAGAACACTTTATTAGTCTAGTAATTCATCTGTAGCCCATTTTAAATTCTGATTGGTCGAAAGCATAATAGTAGAATCAAAATAAAATGTACCTGTATTTTTCGTGATACAATTACTTTTTATCTTTGACCAAATAGGGGATGTATTAGCAAAAGGAAAGATAAAAAGTACCCGGAACCGGCGTTGCGTGAATGCAACGACTTATGAACGTTGATGAAGCGAAGGTGATCTGTCAGGATCTCTGGTCTCTGCCTACCCCTCTGGGACACAGGTGTGAGGTTATGTATGTATGTAGCATTACTTTATAAAAAAATCTATTTAAAAACCTATTTAGAGGCTAAAAATTCCACCCATGCCGGCACTTGAACCCGCGACCTCTGGCTAACCGTGCCAGCGCTCTCCCTACTGAGCTAATGGGCGACTTACCGGCATCAGTGAAATATCGAACCTCTTTACAATACTCTCTGTACTACGTACAGACAGCAAAATCCGGCTGAAGTAATTTGCATCACTTGCAACCCCAAGTACCTACTTTCCAGTTAGGTTTTACATCGGAATGATATCGCGGTACCCACATGATTATGTTCTTATTAGCATGGGTGTAGGCTACTTTGTGTCGTAAGTACTAACACATACATAACCTACACTACAATACACAAAAATATATTAATATCTATTTACAAATAATATAAAAACTTAAGATTAACTTACATTTCTATAATAAATATTTACATATAACTGTATATAATGATATACATTTATCCTTCTGAATATATATGTAGTTCCAATTAGTTTATCTATATTCATGTAACACAGCGTAGTACTAGTTTGTCGATGTCGACAAACTTCCTATCGATCGATCATCGTCCCAGCACTAGATAATACTGGTTTTACGCCAGCGCGGCCGGTCTGCGGCTGCGCACCGCGCAGCCAGTCGAGATCTATCTATGACGCGAAGCGCATGCCACTTGCCTACGCGATACTATCTCGACGCTGTACGCTTTTACTGATAAATTGACGCTGTGCCTCACCATCGCTGTCCGTGGCATCTACGAGCCAGACTAACCCCGGTTCCGCGCTGGATGCTCTTACGAGGGAAGTTGCGGAGCTTTGGAAGCAGTTCCAGAAGCTCACATCCCAGGGGAACGGCAAATACCGCTGGCGATCTTCAGGATCACCACACCGCAGATCAACCTCCAGGTCGAAGCGCTCGCAGTCAAACTACAGCAAGTATCCGCTTTGCTGGTACCACAGTAGGTTTGGAGAGAAGGCGATTAGATGCATTGCTCCCTGTGACTACAAAGCGGGAAATGCCAAGGGCGGTCGATAATGGCCACTGCTGACTGCCCAACAACTTCTACTGGTCGCCTGTTCATCACGGACCGAGCTTCGACGGTGCAGTTTCTCGTCGACACTGGAAGCGATATCTGCGTCTTCCCCCGGTCCCTCGTCCATGATCGTCGTGCTAAAACGGACTATAACTTGTGTGCTGCCAATGGAACGAATATTGCGACTTATGGTTATGTACATTTTAATTTAGATTTTGGCTTACGTGGAGAATTCAGTTGGCGCTTTGTAGTAGCAGATGTGCATTAAAAGAATATAACAATTACTTTGTACTCCATGCTTCACTTAGATACGGTCGGCTGCCGTGAGGAGCGGTAGACACCGACTTCTTAGTCGGGAGGTCATAAGTTCGAATCCCGTCATGTACGAATGACTTTGCTTTCTAAGTTACGTACATTTGTGAAGTTACAACAGCAATACCACTCGCGAAGGAAAACACCGTGAGGAAACCTGAGTGTTTGAAGTTTTCAACGCGTGCTGCCGTCCAAGACCCGAGACAAACTAGAAAAGTTCGTTTCCTAGTTTGACCCGGCCGGGGATCGAACCCGAGACCTTCGGTGTTACAGTCAGCGTGCGAAACCGCTGCGCCACCGAGGCCGTCTGATGAAACAGGAAGCGGAACTCTTAACTACTTATAAGCTGTTCATAACATAACGTGCGGTAATAACATTGCGGAAATAAATTGTTCATTTGTCTATGTAGACAATCAAATAGCTTATAAATCAAACTTCTCTGGAACTTTGGCGCGCAAAACACAAGAAGTCCCACAAAATCAATTGGCTTTGCGAAATAATAGGAAAATCGGTCGATGATTTAGCAAAGGCGCAATCGGGAATATCCGAAACAAAAGGAAGTCATACAATACCTTCACAATTTGCACTGACTCCGTATTGTTCTTTGAATTTACCTGAGTAGGTAAATTGCGTTCCATTGAAGGTGGTTAATCAACAGCAGAAAGGTTAAGTAATTTTATAGTACATAAATTTTCGGTGTCGTACATTTTATTGTACATAAACAGTCGGTGGACTAAGCCGGTTAAGTCAAATGGACATCCAATTATTTTTTTAATTCTTATTTATGCTGTAATACCTGTGTAAAAATATGAAACTTTAATAGTCGCCAAATTTTAACTCAGTCAATCCTTCACAACCTCATTAACACAATACAAATTATTTAAATTAGTTTAAATTTCATTTGCCACTGTTAATACATAGAAGGCCATGACAATTCAGGATTGACCTAGCGTGGTGACCACTGTTAACTATTCATCTGCGTGTGACCATTTTTTATTTAATAAAGATATTTTAACTTACTTTTTTTTATTAACTTAAGTTTCTGTGTGTGTATGTGTGGTGATTAAGCCCATACTATCTCCATCTCTTTCTCTCTCTCTTTCTTTCCGAGGCTACCCGTACTTGACTGCAATAGAACCGTAGTATACCTTTAGGTTTCTTATACTTTGTCTAGAAATATGGCCAAAGGAAGAGAAATATTGATCTCGTCACGAAATAAGAAAAAAAAACTAGTGGGTCTAACGACGATGTTCATAGAGCACATTCTCGTGATAAAGTAACAACATAACCGCAAATGGAGAAGGACGCAGATTAATTAAACGTCGCTTTCTCATCGCCAGCACTATGCCCCGTTCCCATTCCACCGCTTGCGCTGCAGCCGTCACGAAGGGGCTACTAAAAAGGAGCCAGGCGTGAATAGATCGAAAGTAGCAACCGATCGCAGGTGCGAATTAATATATGCTTTATTGGCAGGGAATAAATGCTAAGAAATAATATAAATATTCATAAATCCATACATACAAATACATACGAGTATTTAATAGTATGAAGAGTTTATGAATATTTATTTGTATTATTTATTAGGTAAGATTATCGTTTCAAGTGTAGTATATGTAGTCAAAAGGGTGAACATTTTTAGACCTAATAATATAGTCACGTGGTACTAAAACGCGCCATAAAAAGACCCACTCTCTCACATATCGTCATATAATATACGTATGAAGCGTTTATCAATATTTGGGTTATTTCACAAAATAATGATTGTATGTGTTTGAACCTTTATAAGAAACGTTTACAATTAATTATAAAAAATATATGTAGTAAGATTTTATTAACTTTATTTTTTACACATTTTTTGATCTCGTAAACCCTTTTCAGTGGGGCATAGGCTTTCTCTCACAGAGAGAGAGAGAGAGAAAAGATTGAACAAGTTATCATCATCATATCATAATCTGCCGGTGTTAATCCCCTGCTGGATATAGCCAAGCAACGCCACTGAGTCCGAACTTCGGCTCTCTTCATTTTTATTTTGCAACTTTTCTTGTTATGGTATACGAGTATAAGCGATGTCACTCCAATCTAAGTGAGACGTTTCGGCAACGTGGCAAATACAGTAAATTATTGTAGTGAGGATACGTGTTCTCACACTTCGCTATTCAATGCTGAAGAAGTGCCTATAGAGACATTGGATGGGCCGTCGCCATCGGTACACACGTAGTGCTGACGCCAATTAATGTCAGCCTCGCAGACACATAACCTTATTAATAACACAAGCTTTTGTTACGGAAAAACCGTATTTTTTTCCTGACCTTTGTACAAATATTGATATACAGAAGTACGGCTCAACATGGACGCCGAAACCCAAACGTAAGGAGCGTTTTTTAATTAGGCATATTTTCTATGGAATAAATGATAAATGTTCGTAGTGATTCAGATATATCGTATGGGTTAGGGCTTAGGGAAATAATTAACACGCAGTACACTGCAGATATATCCACAGTAAACACAAGATAACCTTAAAAAACCTATTTAGAGGCTAAAAATTTCACCCATGCCGGGATTCGAACCCGCAACCTCTGGCTATCCGTGCCAGCGCTCAACCAATTGAGCCAATGGGTGACTCACGGCATCAGTGAAATTTCGAACCTCTTTACACTATTCTCTGTATTACGTACAAGATAACCTTCAAACTTTTGTGCACACACACACAAATAGACCCTCGCACACGCTCACACAAACACACACATCACACTAGACATCCGTTCCATGTTATCAATAGAACATCCCGCATGTTTTTATCCCAACTCTAACTTCTATATCTTTTACTTTACATATTTTATTAATATTATTCCAAGTGCTCACGTACATTCATTTGTGTTCCTACTCCTATAATGTAAAGGGGAGCATGAGATTTACCGAAGTACAGGTACTACCTAGTTTAGGAGGCAGAGGCTTTTAACTGTAAATTGAGGCAAGTATATAAATACCTATCATTTCATCGTCAAGGGATTATTCACCATCATCATGATCAGGCTATATTAGTCCAGTGCTGGACATAGCCCTCACTAATGAGCGCCTTAATGCCCCGTCTTCAGCTTGCCGCATCCAGCATCAGCCTGCAGATTTTCGCAGATCGTCATCCCACCTGGTCGGAGCGCATCCTGAGATTAAAATAGGATTTTTTTTGAAAGTGCAACAATATTTAATTAATACATAAAGAAGCAAAAGAAAGCTAGTAAAGCAAAGCAAATGTCTTAGTGGCCATATCAGACGCAAAATCCAAAACACTGACTGCATTACCACGTTGAACAGCGAGGGAGATCCGTTGCATGAGATATGCCCCAGAGCGACAGTTTGAAACTTTTGTTGCGAAGTCGTCCGTAACTCAACCGAGTAGAGCATGTGTAAGGTTCTAGTGCAGTAAGTGTTTATGGCAACACAAGCCTAATGTCATGTTTCTGTTAGTGTTCTAAGTTGGCTAAACTGATAGCCTCTATGTCTCTGTCTCAATTGAAATGAAATGTACGTGATACAGAGAATATTGTAAAGAAGTTCAAAATTTCACTGATGCCGGTGAGTCGCCCATTAGCTCAGTTGGAAAGAGCGCTGGCACGGATAGCCAGAGGTCGCGGGTTCGAGTCCCGGCATGGGTGGAATTGTTAGCCTCCAAATAGGTTTTTTGAAATGCAAAGGTTTTATTCAAAGTAGCGCGGAACCTGCGGCTTAATGAACGTTACAATTCAAGGTGTCCATTTCAAAATCTAGATCATTTTGGAGAAATAATGGACAAAAAAACTCCAAACTGGCGTGTGATGCGTTGCGAATAATTAAATTATTCGGTTCCTAGTGCTGCGACTTTGTAATCTACATTGCACAAATCTACACTATGACCTATCGTCTAAAAGTAAGCATTGCATTTTGAGTAAGTAGGTATTCAGTAAGGGCGGATTATAAAACACCCACCAACTACGCCTTTTCGTTGGCAGACTTACTTGCTTGCTTGCTATATAATGTATCAGTATCTATTGTGTCTACTAATTACACAGTATAGATCATTGCGATGTTAGTAATCCTAAAACGGTTTTGAATTGTGCATTGTATTGAATTTGACAGTGATATAAATAATCTTGATAAAATCTGTGATAGGAATGAAAATAAATTAAATAATAATTTGAATAATAATGAATAAATTTTCAATAAATAAAACAATGTTTTCTCTTATAATTCAAATTAAGTAAGTAATAAAACCCATTATTTATCCTCTGAGAGGTACGGGTCTTATCCCTAAGAAAGGTATAAGCCATACCATACCGTATAGGCTGTTCTTGTAGGTACATGTGTGTGTGGAAATGTCTATAAATTTTTCTATCTATATTCTGCTGTTTACAAAGGGCGTGGTCAGTTTATAAATGCTATTCGCGAAGGCAAATAAAGAAATTTTAGTAATTTCCTACGAAATTTAGTTAGAGCATTATTTTTCCTTTGACGAAATAGTCTTCTACTTTTATTTACTTTGTGTTACGTTCTCCCGACGCATTTTCTGGTCCTTTATTAGATAGCGAGCAACAAACGATGGTGGGCGAATTAATTAGTGGAATATTAATTGCGCTACTGTCAAAACAATAGGCTGTGTTGGAGATGACGGCGAGTTTGCTGGCTGGCAGCCACTGTTCTCGCATCGATTTGCTAGTTTTTGCGTTTCCGGCAATTTTCTATGTCCATACATTACCTACTGCTAATCGCTCCTTGTCACGGTTATAGTGTACCGGTTTTATTAAACAAAAAACATCATTCCCTTATATTTATTCATTAAATCCTTTATATTTATTGAACATTCAAATTTTTTAAGGTGGCTGAAAGTAGATACTTTCTTTCTAATGAATTTAAACAATTAAACAAACAAACGTCCTTAAAACACTTCTAAAAACAGGATAAGCAGTATGTGGTAAAGGGAAGAACGTAACCACAGATTATTTATAGTGCCTTTTTAGTGGCATCGTGGTTTTTCACACAAACGCCTTATTTATAGAAAACACAATATGCAAAAGTCGCGACTTTCTCATATATTCATTGTCAAATACTGACATTTATCACCACAACATGAGTGACTCCAGCCATCGTACTCCCATGCTGGCTGGGTAGTGCGACGTCATCGCCAGACGCGTATTTTAAATGTCGCGAATTTCCTACATTAATTACATTATTTTTGTTGCACTAACCCGTGCTGTGAATAATTTTAAAAACCTATTTAGAGGCTAGAAATTCCGCCCATGCCGAGACTCGAAGCCGCGACCTCAGGTTAACCGTACCAGCGCTCTCCCAACTAAGCCAATGAACAAGTGCTGGCATCAGCGAAATTTCAAACCTCTTTTTATTTTTATTTTATTTTATTTTATTTATTGGGGTTACAACAGGATGAGTTACACATAAAAATTATCTTATAGTAAAATACACAAGTGAATAAGGTAAATTAACACATCCCTTAGAGCATCCCACTGAGAACACAACTGATTGTAGTTTACGAAGATCAATGTTTTGCGACGAACAGGACCTCATCTCACGGAATGTTGCACATACGGCCCTGATAAGTAGTGACAGTACACCACACATAGAAAAATTTAAGTGAAAAGAGAACTTAAAAATAATTAGTATTCCTATCTGCACAGTATGTTCAGTCTACCAAACTCAAATCAATAGACATTACCTTTAGGTAGGAGTTTAGTATTTTGTGAAACCTAAGACAGTGCAGACCTTATATTAAATAATGCCAGTTAATCTACAATTATATGCAATGCTTGTACTAAGACACAAAAAAAACAATATATATACAGCTATAGTAAACAAAGAAAAGCGCCAGAACACTGAGAGTTACGAAACAAAAGCATGAGTGAAGGTGGAGGTGATACGAGAGGCCAATCCAGAGCCACGGTACACTTGGACGACAGCTGACAAAACAACTGAGTTTCGAATTCATTCCGACACTAAAACCTCACTTACCTCTTTTTTGAACGACCGCAACGTTGAGCAAAAGAGGTCGATACTTAGGAACCTTTTATTATGGTTTTCGCATAGGCGGTGCAGAGGAGCCCTGAGACCTGCGTTGGTGCGTTTAACTTTTAAGTTGAAAAGTTTCCTCTGACGTGAGTTCCTTAAAGGCACACAGAACCTGACTTGCGAGAGTAGGTTTGAGCAGTTATAGTGACCACAGCAGATACGCTTAAGAACTGTAGCATCAGCGAGTAGGCGTCGAGCATGCAGAGACATAATTTTGTAATGGTTGAGTAAGTTTTTATATGATTTTCTTGGGGACTTCAGACGGTAATTAATGGCACGGAGGAATTTCTTTTGTAACATTTCTATTTGAGCATCATATACTTTATAATGCGGGTTCCAGATTGTAGATACATACTCTAGCTGTGAACGTACGAGTGATTGGTATAAGAGCATAAAAGAGGACACTTTCTTAAACTTCTTCGTGACGCGCAGGAGAAAGCCAAGCATTTGATATGCTTTGTTGGTGATATGGTTGACGTGAACGTCAAATGTTAGTTTTTCGTCGAAGTATATACCAAGGTCTCTTATGGATTTCACCCGTTTTATTATGTGGCCACCTATTTCATATGCTGCCTGGTTAACAAGATGCCGCTTTCTGGTGAAACGAATATACTGGCATTTGTTATAAGCCATTGAAATTCCATTGTTAGTGCAGTACAAGTGCAGTCGGTTAAGGTCTTGTTGAAGCAACTCAGTGTCTTCAATAGAGCGAATCTGCATAAATACTTTAAGGTCGTCTGCGTATAGCAGGTATTCTGAATTATGAAAACAGGCTCCAATATCATGAATATATAATGTGAAAAGGAACGGTCCTATTATGGAACCCTGGGGAACTCCTGACGAGATTAAGACAGGTTCTGAGAGGACACCATTAAGAGCGATGGCCTGATGCCGATCTTTAAGATATGATGCAAACCATCTGAGGAGATTACCTTTAATACCATTGTAGGATAGCTTTTGGAGTAGAAGGAGATGGTCGACTCTATCAAAAGCTTTTTTGAAGTCAGTGTAAACAGAGTCTACTGGGATATTTTTATCCATAGAGTCGAACAAATAATTTGAGTAGACAAGTAAATTAGTAAGAGCGGAGCGAGACTTAACAAATCCGTGTTGGTTTTGGTTAATATATGGGTCTATTAATGGATAGATTTGCTGGTGGACGAGCTTCTCAAACAGTTTCGCGAGAGTTGATAAAAGCGATATGGGTCTATAATTAGTTACTTCGTCTTTCGGACCAGATTTATGTACAGGGGTAACATACGCTAATTTCCACACATTAGGAAAGATTCCTTCCTGAAGGCATTTATTGAATATAATAGTAAGCGGTAAAGATATGGTATTCTTGACATTCCTTAGAAATAAGGGCGGTATTTTATCTGGACCGGGACCCTTTTGCACATCTAGGGTACTCAGCGCGCGCAACACGTCAGTCTCACGCAGCTGTAGAGTAGACAGGTGAAGAATGCTATTTGGGTTGTCCGCATGCTGGGCAATGGTGTCGGTATCAGGAATTGTATCGGTTGGTGGCTCAAAAACTGACAGAAAATAAGCTGAGAACAACTCTACTATTTCGCCAATTTTATCCGTAGATGTTGATCCGTGTCTCATTACCGAGGGATACCCAGTATTGGATTGGTTTAAAGATGCTGTATATTTCCAGAAATATTTTATGTCAGTCTTTATGGAGTCCTCAATATTACTTATATATTTATTGTGACATGAGTCTAGCAAATGTTTGCACTTTGAGCGCAGTCTAGAGTAGTTGAAGTAGTCAGCCAAAGTTTTATAGGTTTTCCACTTACGCCACATTTTTTCCTTACGATTTAATAATTTAATTAATTCTTTGGTAAACCAAATGGGGTATTTATTAGGTTTATTTTTTATTGACGGTACGGTGTTCGAAATTATTTTTCTCTTTACAATATTCTCTGTATTATTTACAGGCAGCGACCTCTGGCTGAACAAATTTTTAGCCTCTAAATAGGTTTCTACATTAATTGTCAAATTCTGACATTTTAAAGCCACTAAACCCGTGACTCGTGTCATTGTTCTACCCACGCTGGTCAAGGTTGGAACCTGCGGCGATTATTTACAGTTCTCCAGAAATTTTGGATTGAAGAGTTTGGTGGCTCAATGAAGTCAATGAAGTTAGATATGTAAACAATGTTGAAAAATTGTTGAATGAAGTAAATAAATGTCAAGTCAAAAAATGATAAACCACTGTTTCTGTAACTTTTTTTTATTACATTACCTCTTCCAGCTCGTTTGCATAACCGCTGGTGCATTTTGCGTGAACTAAAGACATGTATTGTTACAACGACTTAACGTGCCGTACTTTGCAAGGCACGTTAAGTCGTTGGTGCCGGTCATGTAATGGCAGTCGTTAAGCCATGTCAGAGGCCTTATGGGCGGCTTGATAACTTCTGACTGTAAGGCCCGCCACTGTCTTACAATCCTCTACCAACCCGGTCTTGGCCCCCGTGGTGGAGTAAGGCCTAACTTTCCTGCGATGCAGGAAGAGACCCATGCCCGAGCGGTGGGAACACATTTATTGAGGTATCAATGTCTTGTATTGTGGCAAAATTCGTCAAAGTCGGTGGTTTCCCACTGGTTCTGTGAAATTCTGTCTTAACAAAATAAGCCCATCTATGATGATAATACAGGTTTCCCTTCAAAATACGTCCTGAAACACCCTAACAATAATGAAACACCTTGTCCAGTATGTCTGTTCGATATGATGCAATTTCTATGGTTTTAGTTGTACTTAATTATGTCTGTCTAAATTTATGTCCATTTTTTGTTTTTTTTTGCGTATAATTAGTGTTTTGGCAATAAATGTAGTTCACTTCCACTTTTACTTTCTCTTTTACTTTTGTTCCGCAATTTTTATCTCAAATTTATATTTTTAAATATTCATTTTGCAAACTACGTGCTTTACCAATATTGAAGCCAGGCCACATGAATCAAGCTTTGGCTTGCAAACGGTTTATATTCTACAGCAAACGGAAATATCATTTTACTGTACATTTCTTGATTTCACTGCGCTTTTGGAAGGAGGTTAGTGTCTTAAATTAATAAAGCATTTATTTACAGTCGAGTTGGCAACGCCATTCATCTCCACTTAAAACTAACCAGATTAAGCGAAGCAAGGCTATTCCACTGAAAAGCTGCGTCGCTCGCTCGCAATGGTACACAAAAGGTTTGAGGAGAACTGGGATTGAAATATGCTGCGTCCAATTGTAACGTAATTTAGCTCTAGTTATTATGCCCTGTTTACACTACACTTCATTCCTGATCAAGGGTACATTTCATAGTTAAATTATAAATTACTAGCTGCTGCCCACGACTACGTTCGCAATGAACTTTTGACATATATTTTAGTATGTATGTTGTATTCCAGACTGTGATCTATCTCTGTGCCTAATTTAATCCCAATCCGTTTATCCGCTCTGGAGTGGTAGAATAACAAACATCCACACAAACTTTTACATTTATAATAATAATATTGGCCTTTTGCATCTTCTTAATGAGATGATTTATACAGAGCGTTCAGTGGAATCTTCACACATACTAGATGGGTGAAGGGACCACTCCGACGCTGTAGTGCCTGGGACATGGTTTTATAGATGGTGTAGGCTTGCCCAGCACCTATACCATCCTGACAGCTTAGTCAGCCTAGCCCACAAGAAAGACTGGTCAATACGTGCGGAGCCAACCAAGCCGCGGGCTTCCTCACGATGTTTTCCTTCACCGTTAGCGTGTGGTATAGCGACTACAAATTCGCAAATGTACGTCACATTTATAATAGTAGTAAGATTTCATAGATAAATACAATTTATGGTTTATGACAAAAATGTTAATTTCTGAGATTTTTGTTTATTTTTTGAAACATAATTAGATTTTAATACGATAATATACTTAATCACCGTTTCTGTGCTATTTAGAATAAAAAATGAAAACAAAAAATACACCATAGCGCCCTGGCCTCCCACTTTCTTGACATTATAAATATGAATAATATACCATTAATACCAAGCCTACACCATCTATAAAACCATGTCCCAGGCACTACAGCGTCGGAGTGGTCCCTTCACCCATTTAGTGTGAGTGAGAATACCACTGGACGCTGTATAATTCAACTCATTACGTAGATGCTAAAAAGCCAATCATCATCATACCATTAACATAAACCAATAAACCATTTTTAGATAGATAAATCATTTATTTACATAAGACACACTCACGTATACAAAGTGAAGAAATAGAAATCTAGTTACAAGTCACAGCACGAAGAAAATAATCGTTGTTTATTATGTTAGGTTCCTATAGCCCTAACAAACAAGGCAAAAATGCGTCTTGTAATAGTACAGTATGATTTAAGTGCGGTAAGTTGAAAATTACAGCCGAAGCGATATTACTAGCCCGAGCCATCGGCGAGGGCTAAAAGGAAGCAGAGGCTGTAATTTTCAAAGCGCACGTATGTCATACGACGTTTTATAACATATTTACGAGGAAATTAATAAAACTCTGACTTTGTTATCATCACTACTTGACGACATTTTCAAATAAAAACAATACATCGAAAAGAAAAAGCGCGCGGATTTATTTTTACTTGTCCACAAATAAGCGATGCGCGCGCATCAACTTTTTTTTTTAGGCAAAGGTACAAAAACAGCCAGTATTACTAATAAAGTAAATTAATATATTTTTTTTTGTTACAGATAAATGGTTGTAATTGATTGTCAAAATTAATTAAATTAAAGAATTAAATTTAAAAACCTATTTAGAGGCTAAAAATTTCACCCATGCCGAGATTTAAACCGGCAACCTCTGGCTATCCGTGCCAGCGCTCTACCAATTGAGCCAATGGGCGACTCACCGGCATCAGTGAAATTTCGAACCTCTTTCTTCGAAATTTGTCCTTAGCACGGGTTACTGCATTAAAAATAAAAATAGTATAAAGAATTAAATGTTTATTTGTTATATTTTATTTCCCAAAGTTAACTTTATTCATAAAATATTGACCACTTTCTTGACATAAAACCTCTTTGCTAAGATTTTTAAAAGTATCGTTCATTTTTAGACGGAGTATCTTAAAACTTTATTAAATAAAAAACCACGTGCCTTTTACATTACATTATCGCACAAGTACGTAATGAGATACATTACGATATTGAAATTGGTGTAATTACAACCACTTTACGAGCAAATATGTTTTATAATAGTACATTACATAACTAGGGTGGTAATACAAAGAAAGGCCGAGATCGCAGAAGTTTGCGGCCCGAGCTGCAAGCGAGGGACGTAAATATGCGATCGAGAGCTTTCTTTATTACCTCCCGTGTTGTGTACATCTTTTTATGTCTACACTTGGCCAGAAAGCGGCTTTTTCCGTACGCGCAGCGTGCGGAAAAAGCCACTTTATTGCCAGGTGTGGCATAAAGAACATTAAAGCAATATAACCTTTATTGAATTACATAACGACATGCCTATATGGAATGTATAGCCATATTTAAGAAAGAAGAAGAAAGAAAGACATTTATTGGAACAAATAACACATCATAGCAAAGAAAAAGGCATACCACTCATAGTTACGTACAAAGAAAACAAACAATTAACATAAATACAGGATAGGACGAGGCCAAGTCAGAGCGTATATCCTGTGGTAGGTGTGTCAATGTTGCCACAAATGGCAACTGACTTTTTTTTTAAGTTAGGTATTTAGAAAAAAGTACTATGTAACTCATACATACTTACTATGCAATGCAGTAGCTGAAACATACCATACAAATAAGATAAGATAAAGATTTATTCATATAAGATGACCTCTGTGGCGTAGCGGTAGCACATATACCTACCATGCAAGAGGTCCCGGGTTCGAATCCCGGCTAGGATTCGCAACAAAATAAAACCCAGGTCTTGGATGTTTAAATGTTTGTAATGTCTTTGTGTCTAGTTACCACGACACAGGGTATCCTAGTGTGGGGCCAGATGCAATGTATGTAAATGTTATGTTATGTATATAAATTGTACAAATTATATTGTGAAATCCCAGATCTCTGCGCCAGGTAAAATACCTGGATCAGAAAGATCAGTACCCTCTCCCAATTTAAGATGATATGCGGTATTTCAAAAACTAATGTTTGCGGCATTTTCCACAGAAAATACCTCACCTCAATGTTATCACAACGTTGTTTATGCGGAATTTCAGGGAACAGACAAGCTGGCAGTTCTTGTGCAAAACGTCGACGCGCATTGAACTCAAATGTAGTGCATGTGGGAGCGAATGAATCATGTCGGTCGGGTCGTGTGGGCGCAGCCTTATATCTTGCTGCTAAATGGCTACGAGCTGCACTTTACTCAACTGCTGCATTGTCTGCACAGTGTGATAGAGGCACTATAGCAGTAACTCTCAAGAATGACCGAGAGTTTGTAATAAAGTGAAGCAAAGTTCTAACAGCGCTTTCTATGGCTGGGTGTGCGAAGGTTGACAATGAGATCCAACAGGACCCAATTAATAAACACACACGTTGAAATCTGGGTGACTTGAAAGACGCGGCTATGTAATTAGTAATCAAAAATGCCATGCCTTTAGTCTGTTACTTTTCAGAATCACATCACACTAATGTGTATGGTTGTGAGTGTGTAGGTATGTTTGTTACTTCTTCACGGCTAAACAGCTAGACCGATTTTAATAAATTTGGTATGGAGTTAGCTGACACCCTGAATTAACACATAGGCTGCGTTTTACTGCGGGAAAATATCTTATTCCCATGGGAAAATAGATGAACCGCGGTTAACACCACGGGCCACAGCTAGTAGAATGTAAAAATAAAAAATTAAGAGAAAACTTTTCTCGAAAACTTCGCCAATAATCTACGAGCCTATCAGAGCCTATCAGAGCAAAGACCCGCGGACCTACGGCACGCACGCAGAGCACTGGCTGGGTACTAATAGAATGGTTCTCATAGATTCGAGTTTGTGTCGAGATATATTATCTATTTCTCCTTCGGCACATTCTCCAATTTGAGGTTGCCTGGAAGAAATTGATATAAGCAATAAAGCCGCCAATTGTATCACAGAACATAAAAAAAGAGTAGAAGTCGTAAGTGGGCGGTGCCCGCGTACCTCACATTAGCAATGTATTGCCTATGCGTAGTCGGTGACAGTTTTGTTGACTTCAGTTGCCGTGCGCTTCTAGTAAAGAAAAAATTATAAAAACTTTATTAGAATGCCTTGTTATGCTATGTTAGAGAGCAAAAATAAGAGTTGGGGACCAAAATATACCGATCATGCCGTAACATTTCATCTTTAAGACGTATTTCATTGTATTTTGAATTAAATTTGTAATGACATGAACTCTGAAACCAATGCGAAAATGAGAAAGTGAAACCACCTTTATTTACTGGTTAGTAAAGTTAAATTTTCATTGAAGAAAGTGTACATTCTCTAGAAATTTCTGTCGAAATTTGAATTCTACTCGATTACGGATGGGGGCACACATGATAAAAATCTATCGATAATTAGTTGTCTATGACTTAGTAGTAATACATACTTAACGGTACTTAGGTATTGTAAATTCCAATTCGTCATATTTGCACAAAACAACAATAGCCCATAGGCGGTTGAAACGGTTTAACGGTCACCAGTTTAACGGTTACATTGCGTCATCGGGGGGAGCGGCGGCCTAGCCTATAAATACGGAGCGTTTTTGCGGAGACGGTCACTTGCATTTGGGAGCCTGAGGATGCCTCGTGTTAGAGGCGAAACGCGTCGCGTGTTTTCTCACACAAGTATTGGTGTTGGTGGTGGTGTGTTCGTGTCTTGCTTCTGCTTGAAAAAGTGGGAGGGAGGGCGGTGCATTAGCTAGCCGCATGGTGCTTGTGGGATTTTTGGCGGAATTCAGCAAAGTAATTTTAACTTTTTAATGCTATTATGGATTTCCGCAAAGTAACGCCTGATTCTATACAACAAATAAGTAGTTTACTACTGTTTACCTGTTCGAGTGGTTGTTCTCTTAGCGAGCATCAGATTTTTGTTTTGTTATGTTATTTGTTTTATGTTTTTTTATTATTCTGCTATTTACCCTTAATACTTCAACCCCTTTGACAACAGAATACCGAGGCAATAATAAAACAACCCTCTCGGATTCAAAACAATTTGGAAGTGAGCTTTCGTTTAGTTTTCCTAGGGAAACCGGATATGAAATTAAAATTGAAGGCAGCGATAAGAAGGCAAAATTGGTTCCCAACGAAGATGAGCACAATATATTCAGAGCATTTTCATGAACACTTCATAATAACTAAAAAAGGCGGAAGGTGGCACTAATGTGATGCAGCAATACCAGAAAAAATGTGCTTCACTTCCAGGTTAGACTCCTGCGTATAAATGAAATTATATTAGTACAATCATCAATTAGTATTAGTGTCATAATTTCTAACGCCGGCGAAGCAGCGGATTAAAGCTAGTTTTAATAAAAGATAACATTTTAAAGTATTATGAAATCTACCACATTGTTTTATTTGTGCATATATCCACCGTTTTAGTATTAATTCTTTATTGCACAAACGATAATGTAAAAAGATGCATTTTCTACCAGTAACGCCGCAGGCAAAAAAGAAATGGGTAAAAATACTTCTGAGTAGGTACCAGTATTCGTATTCGGCCGTTAATGTGTTAAACTGTTTGTATAATTTGTCGATAGGTTCACCCTATCGACAAACTAGAACTCGCATTGTTCCATCCCAAACTGAGAATGTACTTGTTTTTCAATTTTGAACTTTATATCTTACCAGGTAAAAGTTCTTTTCGGTCCGACGCGGTGGTAGTTCCATCTAGTGTAGAGTAGCGTTACTACAAAATGTCAACCTTAATTTCATCATTGTCATTTGACTTTGATCATTGTTAACATCATGAAAAGGTGCATATTTTACTTGAAACTTTTATGATGTACACCTTTTCGGCATTGACTTTATTTACCAATGGCAGCTTGGCATTTGTAGTGTGCGTTTGGTTTATGTGTATCAGTTTGGTTAAACTGGTTTTCGTACTAATGTGTCATGTCACTACTTCTACTCTTTTTTTATGTTCTGTGAATTGTATCGTATCTTTTTTACGTGCTGTTTCTGTAACAATTTGCCGCTATACAATAAAGAATATTCTTATCTTATCCTATCTTATATTTGGGAAGAATCTTTTAAAAAAACTGACTTACGTATTGTATCCATTATGACTTTTATTTTTCTTATGACTTTCAAACCATTCAAAATGCATGGTGTATTATAATGGTTTCTGTCTGTGTGTATGACCTGCAAGAGCTCTTTCTCCTATAAAGAGCGTTTTATCTTGAATCGTAATAAAAAACCGTTGATATTTTCACAGAATGTGTGGTACGACGACGGGCACAAGAACGAATAAAAAACACGAAATGTAAAAATAAACGGGTCCGTATAAAAGAAAAGCATTTCTAAAACGGTATTCAAGACCTACAAAGCATCAGTCGAACGAGTGGGACCTAAGGGTCTTGAATTGAATTACATAAATTAATAATAGATTGCAGATATTTCTGTTATGTTGTGCTTTTAGATTTCCAAAAAAAGAATGATTATACGACCTCGCTGGCGCAGCGGTTTGATCGCTGACTCTAGAGCCGAAGGCCCCCGATCCCTGGCCGGGTCAAACTAGGAAACGAACTTTTCTAGTTTGTCTCGAGTCTTGGATGGTAACTACGTATTTATTTGAAATCTATCATCGAGTTAACCTTAAAGCTAATTTATATGGTTCTATTTATTATATTATATTATATTTATAATTAATAAAAGTCGTGTTTACTAAGTAAATATGAAATGTAATATTTGTATATACGGAACCTTTATTCCGATTGCATTTAGCCCAGTTTTCTTTGTTTTCCTCATTCGCACTTCTTAGCTTTATTGAATACGGAGAAGATTCAAAGAAAACAATATTCTAAAAATAGAACTCCCCGAAGGACATTCTTGTTGTATCGGATAATCATTTCAGTAGAGTTGCTACACCGTTCGTAATGACTACGAAATACTTTGTATAAAGTAAGGAAACATTCTCTTTGTCTCGGCCAAATCAAAATACGCGTCATGTAACACGTCTCAGTAGAATACTAAAAATAAAAGGCATCCACGCCGCGCCAGAATCTAGATAAGTTTTATTGTACACAGAAAGTGAGAGTTGGGGATCCGAGACAAACATTGAATAAGAGATGTTGTGCCGATCTTGAATAATCTTGATACAAGACGCTACAAATGTGCTGGCCCCTTTAACCGGCGGGGTTCTTTGTCTCCTGAAATCGTACGGCAAACTACCACCAAGCCCCTCGCCGCCATGCGAAATATTAATTCGGAGAAAAGTTTTTGTGTCCGAGAATTGTGTGTAAACCATTCCCGAGACCGAAAAAGTGATGGCGCACCAACAAAAAACGTAGGCATCGTGCTCGATCCTCCGTTTCCCACGAGCCGCGATCCCTTTTGCGTCTACCAACGTTTTTCCCGGGCCCGAGCGCTTGCGTCACAAGAACACGCAATACAAATCCTTGTCGTTACATGAAAACGGATTTTGACTCCTTTATCTGTATAGCAGTCGTAAAGGCAGCCGGCAGCCGGCAGGCGCAGCTCGACGACCTGTTCATAAAAGAAACATTAGGCGCGGAATAACAAGCCGCCATCTCCTTAGAATAAGTTGACATTCTATCGAGAAGGATTTTCCGTGTGTATTTCGCTTTTTGTATTTTTTTGCGTAGATATCCTTTTGTGCCTTGATGGAATTCCAATATTTACAGAGCCTAGATCAGCATTCGGTAAAGTGGAGTGGCTAAACGAGAACGTCTTGTGGTATCAGCACTAGAGATATCTGCGTCAATAGTAATCTATCTTGGACGTAAAGCTGACCATTAATTAAGTGGACTGTATACTGTGCCCGCAAGGAACACGCAAGCTCTTTCTCTTGAGACAAGTACCCCGCATGTAACTATCTCATCTGAGCAACAAGCACATATATTTTAGCCTGGGAACAAAGGATACTACCACCAAATAGGGGATGTATTCGCAAAAATAACCTAAAACGGGCATGCAGGCATTCAGTTTTCGTTAAGAATGTTGATGAAGCGAAAGAGGTTTGTTTGGATCGTGGCAAGTGGCAAACACTGTCCCTTCCTACCCCTAAGAAATACAGGCATGAGTTTGAGCTATGTTCAATTACTCGATCGATTCACTGTGGTTCTGTTCCGTAATCGAAATTACATAAGCCTTGTTCTAATGGAGTTTGCCACTGCTTATGTCGCACCGGTGTTAGGAAACAAAGAGAGCGTCTGTTGCAGGAAGTCGGTGTAAATGGTGGATAGCAGCTCAGTTTTAACTTGAAGTGTCATCGTGTGCACTTCTCTAACTGGTGTAAACGCTTCGCAATCCAAGCGAGTGTCGGGCGCGATGCGACAGACATTACGTTACATTGTGCATTGTCTGGACCGCTCGTTTATTTTTGAGAGGATATTTGCGCTATTGTTGTGAAATAAGCTGCACCGTTAGTTCTGAAGAAGAGAGCCATCAATTCTTAAGCATCGCCTTTCTTAAGATATAGAGACGCTCTAATAGGGAAGTTTTATAAAACTTAATGAATATATTGAGTATCTAAATTTGAATATTATGTAATATAACTATGAATGAGTATCTGATGGGGTGTTTCCATAGCTCAGAGCTTGAAGGTGCCAATCCGCGGTGGAAATGCGTGGTAATTACGTCCGTCTATCTTCTATAATATACAAATGAATCGCTGAATGTGTTGGTAAGCGCAAACCTCGAGAGTAGCTCAACCGATTTCGCTAATGGTTTTTTTTTGAGAATTAGGGGTTTTTTATTCTTTAAAGTACGAGGACGGTTCTTACGGTAAGAAAATAAAAAAAAAATTAGAGAATTGACTGATAGGCGGTACGAAGTTCGCTGGGTCAGATAGTACTCAGATAAAAGCCTGTGCCCTGCAGTGGGACTACGTCTCAGACAGATTCTCCTCAAAATTTCAACCAAAATCAAAAACAAAATCGCAACCGATCCAATTCATTGGCAATGTGCAACGATCGCGAGTCAGCCACAACTATAAACGACATCGCTCAGCGATTCGTCCTCGCACTGAGCCGGGCATGGTGACAGATCGCAGCGCGCACGCTGCACCACCGCTTTCCAGCTGACTCCGAAACCCCTGTCGCTCCAAGACCCACCGGTGTACTGTTGGTAAGTTCAATTGCCCGTGAAATCGACTGCTGACGTAGCTTAGCGGTCTCGAGTCCCGCGAGAGACCAAGGCAAATAGACAGTGATGCATCGCGCTAATATGTACAACTGTGTCGAGCGTGTTCCGCAACTGAATTATGTGCAGACGTGCGCTGTAAACACGTCGCTGGTTGGCTAATGACGAATGATTTTGGAAAGGTTCTAAAATACACTGGCCTGCAAAACTTTTAAAATTGAAATAACATCTTAAGTGTTAAAAAAAACAATTTCGAGGCTTTAGATTGTGCGTGAGTGGGTGAGTGATGAGTGAGTCGCCCATTAGCTCAGTTACGGGAGCGCTGGCAAGGTTAGCCAGAGGTCGCGGGTTCGAGCCCCGGCATGGGTGGAATTTTTAGCCTCTAAATAGGTTTTTTTTAAATTGTCCTTAGCACGGGTTAGTGCACTAAAAAGAATATAACTCCTTAAGTGCACAAGGTATACTTTCGAAATTAAAAGAACTCGAAACAGAGTTTAATTTTGTGTATTAAATATCCATAGTAGGTAACCTTTTTTAAGACATGGCTGAAAAAAATACTCAATTTTTTGGGTAGTCTAGGATAAAACAAAATTAAAACTGTAGTACCTACTGTTGCTTAGTTTTGCAAGTCAGTGCATGAGGAAAAAAGGACGGCAATGCGGCAATCATTATGACAGTGCGATTGTTATATAGTACATTAATACTGAGATGTAAATTGCCATAGCTCAACTTTCTACCTGTTATTTCTTATGAAATATCCTGTTTCGCGTGCAATAAAGTTTATAAAGCTTATTATTAAGTTGCTTAAAAATATTCTGTAGGCCCAAGTCTCCAGCGGAAATATTTGGCTTCGAAGTATTAATCTTCGTAAACTAATCCACTGATATTAACATTAATATATCAGTTTTTTTGTATCATACATATGTCCCACAGCAGGGCACAGGCCTTCTCTCGGGCAGAGAGGCTCTGTCCCCAACATAACATGAATATCCGCAAGTTTTCATCTAGCAAAGCCTCAGATTACATTCGTTTAATGTTTATATGTTGTTGTTAAAACAGGATGAGTTACACACAAAAATTACCTTACAGTAAATGTAACGTTAAGCCGTTGGTGCCGGCTGTCACGTAATAGCAGTCGTTAAACCATGTCAGAGGCCTTATCGACGGCTTAATAACTTCTGACAGTAAGGCTCGCCACTGTCTTACAATTCTCCACGAACCCGGACTTGGCTCCCGTAGTGGAGTATGGCCTAACCTTTCTGCGATGCAGGAAGAGACTCGTGCCCCAGCAGTGGGGACTTACAAGGGTTGATATCGAAATGTAAAATAAGTAAAAGTAAAAAGTTCTTTATTAAATAAAAAATGGTTCCACGCAGATGAATAGTTCACATTGGTCACCACGCTAGGTCAAACCTGTGATGGCCTTATATGCATTGACAGTCATGAGTGTCTATGGCATATACGCTTGAAGAAGAGTTCTAAAACACTTCTAATTTTATATAGACATAATATAATACACAAGTGAATAAAGTAAATTAACAGATCCCTTAGGGCCAGTTTCTAAATTGAAAATGTAGTATCCCGCTGAAACATTAACGGACTGCTGTTCACGAAGAGCAATGTTTTGTGTCAAACTGTGCTGTTATCAAAACTATACTATTTTTTAAAAACCTATTTAGAAGCTAAAAATTCCACCCATGCCGGGATTCGAACCCGCGACCTCTGGCTATCCGTGCCAGATTTTTAGCCTCTAAATAGGTTTTTAAAATTGTCCTTAGCACGGTTGGGTGCATTAAAAATAAAAATAGTATACTATTTTTGCAATACTGTTATCGTTAAAATGTGCATGTGACACGGAATGCCAGTCGTAGCAGCCATAAGTTCCAGCAAACCGTTTTGCAACAGAAACTGTTCGGATAGAATGCACTTTGCAACGCACGGTTCATGGTTTCATTAAACTCACTTGAATTCATCTGTGCAGGTACAAAGTTGTACAAGTTGACTCCCTGTGGTCACGTCGCGCGAGCTATCGAATGTACGTGCTTTAAACAATCCAATATTGAGCCAACTGGGGTAGCGTTGTTCAGTAGGTATCTAGAGTATCGGAACACATTGAATTTATATTTACATTTACATACAAGCACTTACATTGCTTCTGGCCCCACACTACGGATACCCTGTGTCGTGGGAACCAGAAACAGCAACACAAACATGTAAACATCTAAGATCTGGGCCGGGATTCGAACTCGGGACCTCTTACATGGTAGGCGTACGCGCTACCGCTACGCCACAGATGTCGTACAGCCTAAGTTTTATTCGTAAGTTAGAGTAGAAGAAAAAAATCAATTCTGCTTTATGGATTCACTGCAATGATCGATATCAAGCCTTTTTATGCCCCCACTGCTAGGACACGGGTCTTTTACAGCATCACAGGAAGGGTAGGCCATGCTCCACCACGGGGGTCAAGTCCGGGTTGGTGGAGTAAGGCAGTGGCGGGCCTTACTTTCAGAAGTTATCAAGCCGAACATGTGGCCTCTGATAAGGCTTAACGACTGCCATCACCTAAACGACAGCCGGCACCAACGGCCAAGGTGCTTGGGAAGCACGGAAGCGCTCGGAAAAATACCCCTAGCGGTAGTCACTGGATGGTCACCCACCCAGCACCTAACCGCGCCTGCAGTTGCTTAACACATGTGATTAATTTCAATCACTCGGTTCCACTAGGCCACGAGTGCTTCTGCAATGAATGTTGGTAACCATTTTGCCGGTTCAGCCGTTTTTACGAACAGCAATTCATTTTTATATCGATTTACTTAAATAAGGACTTGGCTCCCGTGGTGCAGTATGGCCTAACCTTCCTGCGATGTAGGAAGAGACCCGTGCCCCAGCAGTGGGGACATACAAGGGCTGATAACGATAAATAAGGATACTATTTTTTTCCATTAAAACACGCACAGGAGTAGAGAGAAATCCTGATAACACCCGTTTATTCAAACGATTTAGCAGTGTTTTTCTGTGCAACGCAACTCAGTCTTTACGCTATTAGCCAGCTTCTAGTTCAGCAAACACTTGAGAATAAAATATAGCCCAATTTGAACTGCTAATATTCCTAAACGGGGGTTAATTTAAACGCGTTAGTGTACGCTCCCGGTCCGGGCGACACATCTGTCGCTGCCACTCGCGTCCTTAATCCACTCCTGATTTATGGAATAATTATTCTGTTATTACAATGTTGGCTATTCCGAGCCACGCGCCGCGCCACCGCATCTCGGCTAAAGGCTCTGCCACATACGTATTGGTCACACAAAGGCGAAACCTCCTTGCTGGTATCTAATGGAAAAAGTTTTCGTTTTATTTTTCAGTAGAAAAAAGTTTATGGTTTGAAAATAGAAGCCTCTTTTCTTTAGAAATAATTATGTACCTATATAGCGCTAGGCAAAAAAGAATAGAAAATGAAATTTTATTATGCCTTAGGCTTAATAATATCACACAGGAAAAATTAATATACTCTTAGTTCTTTCAGCCTATCTAGAAAAAATCTTTTAGCAATAAGGCCGCCAATTTTACCGCTTTTTCAAATTGATTTTGTTTTTTTATGTTTAATTTATACTAACGAAAGCACATTTAGTTTATAACCTTTAATACATTTTCAAACTTTTTTTTGTAGTAGGGACTCTTTTTGCGAAGCATTGGTCTGTTCAGATATTTTTTTCCCTAATCTCTGTTTAGTGTTAATGAAAAAAGTTTTTGAGGTTTTAACGCAATTTACAATACTAAAAAAAATTGTCTCAAATAAAATCATAAACAGGAAATCATGCTTGTATTTTGTTTTTGGTTGTGAAATAAAGTGGTCTTTATCCATTTTTTAAGAATCGGTAAGGCAAAAGTGGAAGCGTAGGATACTTATAATATGAGTCAATGTTTCCCGATCGAATTGATGTCGCTAAAATCATTGAGAGATTGTATCCATTCTATCGATTATGGCACAGGAGAAAACCCCTTAGTGGGTCGGATGATTAAACATACAGACATTGTAGGCATATTATTAAGGTGCTATTTGGCGCCCTTTAAATACGAAACCCTACAATCCTAAAATCAAAAAAGTGACACGCGTCATAAAGATGCGTCGTCGGAAGCTTTTCTTTTTGTTGGTACACTTCACGTCAATAAGGGATGCGCCAGTAGCTCTTATTGCCCGCGTATAAATGCGATTATCGAACAAAAACCAGACTCTCCTTTGTCGCTGAGAGTACGTTTCTGTATCATTACTGCGTTGTAGCTGCTCGAACGTTGATAGGCACTCGTAACTCTGAGTGATATCACATAATATGAGACAGAAGGTTCACTATTCATTCCTCGTTACCCAAGCAAGTTATCTGTGCCTACAGCCTAACATTGCCTACAAGTAGGTCAAGTAGCAGAGGTAAAAACGACTCCCATTAATTAATATTTATGGCCTTATTTTAAATATAAGCACAGTTCCTCAAAACACTTGACTGTGCGTAGTGTCTGTGGTAAACATTTTACAAGGACAACATGTAACCACAGATTGAATAAAACACATCTAGAAATTTCAGTGGAATCTTTTTGGACAGTAGATACTTGGGGCTGCAAGTGATGCAAATTACTTCAGCCAGATGTCGCTGCCTGTACGTAATACAGAGAATATTGTAGAGGTTCGAAATTTCACTGATGCCGGTGAGTCGCCCATTAGCTCAGTTGGAAAGAGCGCTGGCACGGATAGCCAGAGGTCGCGGGTTCGAATCCCGGAATGGGTGGAATTTTTAGCCTCTAAATAGGTTTTTAAAATTGTACTCAGCACGGGTCAGTGCATTAAAAAGAATATAATCTTTGTGGAGTTTCTATATGGCCGTTTGAGGAAGTCATGTCAGGATCGCATCAACGTGCAAACCCTGAGCCGAGTTTCATAAAACTACAACTCGTAGTTTATTTTTATAGTTCGATTTACCTACATTGCGTGTTGTCTTTCATCTGTTAATCAACTTTACAATGTACATCGAATCTTTACAGTAAACCATGAAATTTTTTATTATGTAACGGTTTCTGAACCAGTTTAATTTTTAAATCATTCGAAAGTACTCAGTAAGAAAAAATCAGACAATTCCCGTTCTGATTTTTAGGGTTCCGTACCTCAAAAGGAAAAAACGGAACCCTTATAGGATCACTTTGTTGTCCGTCTGTCCGTCCGTCCGTCTGTCAAGACCCTTTTTCTCAGGAACGCGTGGAGGTATGAAGCTGAAATTTATATCAATTACTCAGGTCTACTGTCCCTTGAAGCTGTGAAAAAATCAAACTTCTAAGCCAACGCAATCAAAAGATACAGCCGTTTATGCCGCAAATTTTCGACACTTGCAAGGGAATCAAAACCTACAGGGTGCTTCCCGTGAACTCAGAATCTTGAAATTTGGTACGAAGCAACGTCTTATAGCATAGATAAAGGAAAAATTACGAAAACCATAAATTTTTAGTTACATCATATAATATATATTTTTTTTTATAATTTTAAACTTACTACCCATTTCCTCATAAACGCGTAGAGGTATTAAATTGAAATTCATACCAAATACTCAGGTCTATAATACAGGTTTGTACGGAACCCTCGGTGCGCGAGTCTGACTCGCACTTGGCCGGTTTTTATCTTTTAAGACTATACATATAATAATTATATTAAATCAAAAAAACTTTGGTAGGCAACTAAAAACAATTTCACTTTTGAGTGAATTTCAACAAGTCTTATAAAATCTTCATTTCCATGTACTTTTTTATCTTAAGGTTTTTTTACAAAACAAAACTCTTTTATTGTTGTTTTTGATAATGTATGTACTCTTGCTTAATATCTATCTGATAACTTAAAAAACTAGCAAGATAAACAGGTCTAAAAATTTCGTGCCACGGCGATGAAACATGAGTGCTTGGCAATGAAACAAGCGTCCACGGCAATGAAATAACTGTGCCATAGGAATGAAAGAATCAACCCACGGAAATGAAAATATATTTTATTTCTCCGAGAGGAAAATGCAAACCCAGATATGGGTCGTTTCTTAATTTTTGACGTCTTTTTTTTTCAGCCAATCTTTTTCTCTCCTTTCTCTCCTCCTCAGATAATTTCGGTTTGGGCATGTTGGCATCTTAAAAATAAACAATCCATTATTAAAATCAGACTGCAGTATGTGCTGGTGCGTTCTTTTGTGAGGGTGTATTATACGATTGATAAAGTACTAAATGTTACTAAAAGATGATAAAATACATTTTCTTTACCTTATCATAACATGGCGATGAAAACAAAAGTCACGGAAATGAAATACTTGGCCACGGCAATGAAAATAATTTGTTTTATACAGCATGGCAATTAATTTTCTTTCATTGATGTGTCTTTTTTTTCATTACCATAGCAAATTTCGCCCACGGAAACCACAGCAATGAAAACACGGTGATGAAAATCGAGGCCATAAATAGAAATAACAAAAAATATATTAACCATTCGACAAAATAAACACTTGACAAATAATCATAAGAGAAATAGCGTTCTATCGAATGTTTACTTAAGATGCCAATCTTAATTTAAATAAAAGTTATACCTATCCACGGCAATGAAAGAAAAAATGTCCAGCAACAAAAAAAAATATTGACTTAACGAATATCGCGAAAACGCAGGCACGTGCGTACGTCCTTCTGCGACGAGCACTTAGGCGGCATTAGACACAAACGTTTCGCGCACCGGGGATAGGAAACAAGTCGTTAGGTAAAACAATATACTTGAACATGATTAGGACACGGCGATTAACGGTAGTTCTGGGACAGATACATTTTTATTAACCATTCGTTGTACTGTGTAAATATTTCAATAAATGTATTTCCTAACAATACTTTGACTATTAATGTATCAAATAAAATTTGTTTTTAGTACAAAGAACCAATAGATGTTTATCAATGAAGAATAATACACAACAAAGTGACGTGCGGACAAACATGGCAATGAAAGATTTCGGGATTTAATATTTTTTTTTGGAGTATCCATTATTCTTTTTAACAAAATGTTTAGTGCTACACATAGATTACCATATCATCTAACCGTAAAAAAATGTTAGAACATTAACACTTTCTTTTTTATTACCAATTTCATTGGTGCCACGCAATTTTTAGTTCCGGGAAATTCACCCTTTTATTACATTACATTACATTACAGACTTATGCAATTGATGGTCACGTGGACGGTGTGACGAATAAGCATGTTTCTAAATACACCTCTTGAGTACGGTACGCACAGAAACATTGAATACGGCTTCTGTGTTGATTTGGTAGACCTGGTGCTTGGGGTAATATTTCGTCGCTTCTCGGCAGTCGGTTTATCTTTACAGCGGGTCTGATTGCGCGCGCTTTTAGCGCTAACTTGATTAGGCAGCTCCGTCAAGAAATATACTCGCAGCCGGTACAAAGCCATACGGTACAGAGGGCCAACTGCCAGCCATCCCTCTTCTTCAAAAGAGTTCTGTGTTTTTTTTTTCAAAGAAGACAAAAATTATCGATAAATTACGTTTGGTGAGCAAAAATAATTTTGAACTTCTAATACACTGTCGTACGTGACACAATATAAATTAGTTTTTAGGGTTACGGTGTTCACAAGGAACGCTCGTAGTTAGCCATGTCCGAGCGTCTGTCCGAGTGTCTGTCCGCGGCTTAGCACAGTTACGATAGATAGTTGCAATTTGCTATAGATATATGTTTACATACATAGATACACTGTGTGGTGTCGGCCTAGAGAATAGCACCAACCCAAATCTTCCCGCGGGTATCGTAAAAGGCGACTTAGGGATACAAACCGGGGGGTGGGCAAAAGCGCCCTCTGCAGTACAATTCCACCAAACTGCGATCCCCAACCCGCATGCCCAGCGTGGGGATTATGGGCATTACCCCCCAATGATAGCACAACCTTGCGCTATGGCGCTCATTAGGGGAGGGCTATGTCCAGCAGTGGACTAGTATAGCCTGAAGAAGATATATGTTTAGCACGTGGATGAATCTTTAGGATAATAACCGAAAAAAAGTGTTTAGGGAAAATTTGAGATGCCATTTTTCGATCTACGGATTCGTTGCAAAATTAATAATAAGCTGAAATGCAAGTTTTTGTTACAGTACACAGCAATATTGGTACAGTACCCCTTCTTGCGGCTAAATGGTTGTTTGTAGAAACGTGAAAGTTTACGGTAGTAGCATAATGAACTTTAAAGGAAATGTATCATGGTTAATTTGACTTTATACGTTGACGAGTAAGAGGCGACAACTTAAAAACGGAATACGTCGTACGAATTTATTAAAAATTACTTTAAAACTAAATTATCATCATCATTCGCAACCTACCTCTGCCCACTGTTGGCCATCACGACATTCTAAACTTTCCCCAAAAGACTTAATATTATTACACAATTATTAAACCTTCTTCTTCTATTTCTTCTTTTTAAACCTATTTGGTTATAATTATGAAGCCAATAGGTCTGTAAATCAGGTACAAATCCCTCTTTCTACGGAACCCTACACGCACTGGGCCGGTTCTAAAATATTCATAAATAAAGTCAATAAGATTTTTTTATCTTTCTAAATGCAAAGCAAAAATTGTCACATTGGTACCTAACTAGCCAATTGAAATAAATAATCTGGAACTTTATTGGGCAGTGTCCTCTGTCTAGTTCAGCACTTCGTCATATGAGGCTACCGGACATGCAATCACATTAAAACGATCGCTAGCTTGATCATACTCTAGCTAATAGCTGCAGAGGCCGAGAAGTAAGGGATTGCTGGACGAGTTTGGGATAGACGGACGAGTCATAGACGAGGCCGTCTAGAACGAGTCCTGCAATCCCTGTTCCGGCCGAGGATTGTATAATGATGATTTTCTCAAACAATGCGAGGAAATATTAATATTAAAATAATTACTAGGTAATTAAGAAATAATAGTTTATTAGGAAAAAAATAACGTAAAAAATTATTTTTCTTTACTTTTAGCCGGTAACAGATTCTCCATAGCTAATTTTGCTTCATTTCTCAAATTAGGCGGAGTACAGTCCATAATTTCCGCATCACTCTCGTCACTAGAACTCAGTTTCAATATTTTCGATGAAATGATTATCAGAAAAAACAAGAAGAAAAAAGTTGTTTAGTTTGCCGCCTTTTTAGGGTTCCGTACCTCAAAAGGAAAAAACGGAACCCTTATAGGATCACTTTGTTGTCCGTCTGTCCGTCCGTCCGTCCGTCTGTCAAGACCCTTTTTCTCAGGAACGCGTGGAGGTATGAAGCTGAAATTTATATCAATTACTCAGGTCTACTGTCCCTTGAAGCTGTGAAAAAATCAAACTTCTAAGCCAACGCAATCAAAAGATACAGCCGTTTATGCCGCAAATTTTCGACACTTGCAAGGGAATCAAAACCTACAGGGTGCTTCCCGTGAACTCAGAATCTTGAAATTTGGTACGAAGCAACGTCTTATAGCATAGATAAAGGAAAAATTACGAAAACCATAAATTTTTAGTTACATCACATAATATATATTTTTTTAATAATTTTAAACTTACTACCCATTTCCTCATAAACGCGTAGAGGTATTAAATTGAAATTCATACCAAATACTCAGGTCTATAATACAGGTTTGTACGGAACCCTCGGTGCGCGAGTCTGACTCGCACTTGGCCGGTTTTTTTTTATTTTTTAAATACATTAACATATTTGAGCACCATGTTTAACCGCACAAAAACCAATACCATAGATTGTTTTTTTTAATCTTGCAAGTATGCTTACAGAACTTAGTAGGTGGTTGGCTGTATGTATTTTTTCCTTGGTCAGTTTAATTTTAGTAAGTAAATTTAAAAAGTTAGATGAGCGGACGGTAATGGATTTTCATACTTACTTTACTGGCTTAGGCCAGTAAAGTGAGGCGGGAGCCATAAAAGATAAACTTTGTGGCTTTATTTCATGGTAATAACACAAACATTTCCAAGCATGTTTGAGAAAAGTTCATTCGCTTACTTATGTTTTCGTTTTCCATCGATTTTTTTTCTTTCCATGTTAATTTTGATAGAAACTTTTTACGACATTTATATTGCCCTTTAGTTTGTATTTAAGAACTTAGATTTACTAGTAGTTATTTTTCATGTAGTCAAATGCGCTCATTTTATTGACTGATATCAACCCTTTGTATGTCCAGTGCATCTTTTCCTGCAGCGCAGGAAAGTTAGGCCATACTCCACCACGGGGGCCAAGTCACTATTGGTGGATGATTGTTACTGTCAGATGTTATTAAGCCGCCCGTAAGACTTCTGATATTATATGACAGCCGGCATCAACTGCTTAACGTGCCTTACGCTCGGAAAAAAATGCCACTAGCGGTATTCACTGGATGTTCACCCATCCAGCATCTGACCGCGCCTCTGTTGCTAACTCAGTGATTGATTCCAATCACTCGGTTCCACTAGACCACGAGCGCTTCTTAACGATAATTTACCAGCAGCAATTAACAATAACAAATAAACTTACGCACATATATTATAGCTAGTAGGATTTTTTTCAAAAAATTGCCCAGAAACGCTCGTGGCAATTTTTTTTTGTGTATAAGAAGAGAGGTTCAATAAATATTGAACCTCTCAAACTTAAGGTACGATTTTATTCATTTCATTGACCCGTACCAGAAGGCAAGTGCAGGTAAGTGATCGCAACAGCGTTAAGTCCCATAGGGCGAGCCCTTAAAGAGCAATTACCAACAAACGTAGTTTTTATCCACAAACGACATGCCAGATCACAACGAAACTTTGCCAATACGTTTAGAAGACACAAATCGAGGTTTAATCGTGCTTAGTAAATAACCTTGTGCAAGGCAACGGGCACCCGCTACCATCTACAAAATGTCCAGTCCAATTAACCAGGAGGATAGCGTCTAAGCCGTGATCTTTGACCTTGCAAATAAATTATCAATAGCCGTACGCAGAAGGCCAGCTCCAATCTCAGTCAATCAGCCCGTGGACGAATCCTGGGCCTTCCTACGTTCTTTCTGTCTTTCGGCTATCCTCATCCAGCCTCTGTCTGCAATGTGCCTCAGACCATTGGACCAATGAGTTAGTGGCGAAGTATGCTGCGAGTCTCGATGAACTTAATAAGAAAATGCTTGCTGTAACCGCAAATTCGTTCTCACGGGACTCTGATAAAAAGTAGCCTCCAGCTCGCAAACTTCAGAAAACAGGTCGATGTATGCTCCGTAAAGTTAGACCAAACTAACCAACAGTATCTGTATTAATAATAATATTAATAGGTATTCAAAAACTTATTGTGGATCAAGGACTAAGGACTCAATTATTTTTTTTATGTTCAGAAATAAATTCAGTTACGGGAGATTTTTTCATCACATCAAACTACCACGGTGCTTAATTAAAATGTTGTTTTTTCTACAAATTAGTCTGCGGCCTTAATGCTACCTTCGACTACCTTAAATCTTACAAAGTATTTTTAGATTCAATTTGCCAATAGGCATGACGAAAGATTTTAAAATCTAAAAACCTATTTAGAGGCTAAAAATTTCACCCATGCCGGGATTCGAACCCGCAACCTCTGGCTATCCGTACCAGCGCTCTACCAATTGAGCCAATGGGCGACTCACGGCATCAGTGAAATTTCGAACCTCTTTACAATATTCTCTGTATTACGTACAGGCAGCGACATCTGACTTAAGCAAATTGCATTACTTACAGCCCCGACTACCTACTTTGCAGTTAGGTTTAACATCGGAACGATATCACTGTACCCACATGATTTTAAAATCTTCTTCCATAAAGTGGGGGACACATTTATTATTTACAAAAAAAAAACCTATATTTCAGTAATAAACTGAAGATCAACTTAGGTTAAAGCCATTTATCTAAAATTATTTTAAATCTGTGAGAAAACGGCTTGCAGTGTCATGGCGTCAAATCTGACGTCACGTCTAGGTAATCACTACAACAAAGTACGGGTGAAGTTTACCAATGTTCGGTCATTGATCGGTCATCAATTTCAGTCAATATGGCCGAAAATAGTATTAATTATTATAATCTTTTATTTCATTGAAAATATTGGTAATGTCTTTTTTTTTATAAAATTAATCAGTTTTTTAAAATCCTTTTAATATGTAATTTCCCCTAATATCGATAAATCTTTGATAATGTGACACTGTCGTCACGCCTATTCCTTTGTATGGTGTTGTCGTTGCTCCATATTGGCTGCACTATTGTTTCAAATTATTCTGTGACGCGGCTCCCGCCCCATTAAATGCTGTTTGCTAACGCACAGTTACGCACAAGCAAATGATAATTATTATATTTGAACTTGGGATTAGCAGTGCAAATAAAAGGGGGTAGTAATATTCAGCTGATAGAACAAAGGGTTATTGGTGCTGGTTTTATTGGTGCTTGTTATTTATGTTTCAGTCATTGACTTGAAAGTTTCCAGAAACAATAAAAAAAATCATACTAGTTAGTAGCTAGCTAGCTAGCTAGCAAGCAAAAAAAAAAACATAAAGTAACGACCATAAAGTTTCAACACTGGCTGATTCATTAAAAAAATGATCGCCAATAAAAAACGAAACTTCTTTTTTCTGAATGTTAATGGCTTCTCAAGATTTAACAGCTGTACGGCCTACATACATTCTCAAACTGAAGAGTTTTTACCAAGATCAAAAGAAATAATTACGTTTTATAGATAGGTGCAAAAAAAAGCTTAAGAACTTTTCGTAAGAGCAAAAAAATATAGCCAATCCACAGTTTAGATTAAGAGTTGCTTATTAAATCTGACCTTGTTAAATTATTCTGCTTGCAGCCATTGTGTTGAAACTTTCTAGAAACTGGTAGAAGTATTGTATACCACCGACTAGTAAGTCAATGAGTCATTTTCAGCAAAAATACCCAAATCAATTGCCGTAAAGCGGCTGTCAAAATTAATCTGTGCAAAGCAAAATTTGACAGACATGTCGCTGTTCTTGTATGTGCACACCTACTCGTATAGAAGCGCTCGTGGCCTAGGCGAACCGAGTGATTAGAATCAATCACTTGGTTAAGCAACAACAAGCGCGGTCAGGTATGGGATAGGTGAGCGTCCCGTGGCTACCGCTAGTGGCATTTTTCCGAGCGCTTCCGTGCTTCGCCAGGCACGTTAAGCCGTTGGTACCGGCTGTCATATAATGGCAGTCGCTAAGCCATGTCAGAGGCCTTATGGGCGGCTTGATAACTTCTGACAGTAAGGCCCGCCACTGTCTTACAATCCTCCAGCAACCCGGACTTGGCCCCCGTGGTGAAATATGGCCTAACCTTCCTGCGATGCAAGAAGAGACCCGTGCCCCAGCAGTGGGGACATACAAGGGTTGATAACGAACTCGTATAAGCGCCATCTACGAAGTGCTTTGTGAAATTTTGCTGAAAACGGCTCATTTATCGGATAACGATGACATATTTTGTGATGTCGTTGTTTCTGGTTTCCACGACACAGAGTATTCTTGTGCGGCCGGTCAGAAGCAATGTATGTGCTTGTATGTAAATGTAATGTTATAACGTCATAATATATGAAAAAAAAATTGCCATTAAAATTTAAAAGATATTTATTTTCTTTCTCTGAAAGTGAATGGCATTGTTTCAAGATTTGTCAGCTGAGCAGATATTATCTAACTAATTACCTTTTAACACAACAAAAAAATTGGTTTATTAGATAAGTATATACAGAAAAGTTTAAAATAAAACGAGCTTATGAAACAAACATTTCATACATATTTCATAATAATATATACAATGCCTTTATTTGTCAACTATGCGTATTTAGATGCAGGTGGTTAAGATAAACAAATTGTCCGCCATATTTTGCCTCACGGCATACAAATATTCATTGAAAATTACTTTGATGAAGTTGTTACTTCGGTGGATAATTTAAAGCGTTCGCGCTGTTTCTACGGAACCCTTCACTATGCGTGACTTGGCCCGATAAATTGGTTATTGAGGAAAACATTTTCAGAAGACATAATTCATAAAATAAATACGTAATATACAAAATATACATAACAGTAAGTCCACAGAATAAAATTTTATTCAGTTGGCTTAGTTTGTTATGAATTTAAAAAAGCCAAATTTTTTTTCTTATTATATCAGTGCACTCGGCCCATAAAGCGAAATCGATATTTTTTCTACCCCAACAGGTAAGTAGCAGCTAAGGGCCTCTCGTCATTCGGGAATATTTCGCGTTAGTTTAATTAGGCATTGCCCCCGGGGGATGTTTGTGTGAAGCCACAGCCTGTTGCGAAGGAAGATAAACCCGCACTAAGTTCCGGAGTGCGGTTCACTGTTCCTTCAGGGTTTACATCTCCACCGCGGTGTAAATTACACCTGCGTTATTCGTTGTTTGTTACGCAGCAAGCCGGGGTGAGCAGAAGTTGCGCTCACGGCGAATCATCGGCCGCCTTAATCCTCGAGCTTATGGACTTTTACAAACCATACCAAGTGTAGAGTCTTCAGATAGTCGCGATTAGACCAGTTCAAGCGAGCTATGGAGAGAGCTATTTTCCGAGTTTCTCTGAAGGATAGGATTCATAACGAATGCATCCGACAGAGAACGAAAGTTATCGACATAGCTCAGAGAGTCAGCAAGCTGAAGTGGCAGTGGGCTGGCCACCGGACCGACAACCGTTGGAGTAAACTTGTTCTTGAGTGGAGACCGCGACTCGGCAAACGTAGTGTAGGACTCCCTCCGACCAGGTGGGATGACGATCTGCGAAAAACTGCCGGCAGATGCTGGATGCGGCAAGCTGAAGACAGGGCGCTATGGCGCTCATTAGGGGAGGGCTATGTCTAGCAGTGGACTACATAATATAGCCTGAAGAAGAAGACCAGTTTAATAAATAACTATGTACAGTCTCACCCTGAGATAGGAAGATAGATAGATAACACTTTATTGTACATAAAAGGAAACTAGACCTAGAAACCTTTTTTTTTTCATCCAGAAGGAACCCAGTACGGGTATCACCGGCTTGGGGAGCACGGTGATTATGTCGGACTCATCGCCCTGAAAAGGGCAGTATACCAACTAAAACTACTAGGGTGTGTGTAACTCCGCACTCGCAAGGGCCACGAGAATGCTTGCGCACACTACCGCAACAGGCTTTATTTAACCTAACCTTTCTGCGATGCAGGAACAGACGTCCGTGCCCCAGCAGTGGGGACATACAAGGGTTGATATCGTTTAGTTATCGCCCATGATTATATTATTATTAAATTCTTTATTGTACCTGTAAAGATTGTACAATTGGCGGGCTTAATACTAAATAGTATTTTATTCTAGCCAACCAACAAGTGACGTGGAGAAGGTGGAGGTAGTCACATAGGTATCGCACCGCAGTTTGTGACGCTCGTGGGGTAGCACCTGGCACTGACTGAAAATCAGCGCTGAAGGCTTGTCCATCAGCATATTGCTGAGTCAGTTGCCATTTATAGCAGCAGTCACACGCCGTGACCTTTCGTTTTTCTTCGTTTTTTTTTTGTTTTTTGTGAATGTTATGTTTAGTAATGTGTTTTAAGTTCGTTACTGTGACGTATGTATTCTTTCTATAATAAATGTTTTTCTTTTTATTTAATGATTTTTTTGATTGATTGATATCCGTAGGGAGAACAACACTTTGTACTCTACTCGTGGAAACCAGAAATAACGACATCACAAATGTCATCGTTATCCGATAAATGACCCGTTTTCAGCAAAATTTCACAAAGCACTTCATAGATGGCGCTTATACGAGTTCGTTATCAACCCTTGTATGTCCCCACTGCTGAGGCACGGGTCTCTTCCAGTCTCGCAAGAGGGTTAGGCCTTCACGAAATTCTGAACGATTCTAACAGTCTAATTGCCAAATATTACGCTCACAAAAGCCTGTCCAATTGTAACAGTCCAATTGCCATCGTTATCAACCCTTGTTGTATGCCCCCACTGCTGAGGCACGGGTCTCTTCCAGTCTCGCAAGAGGGTTAGGCCATACTCCACCACGGGGGACCAAGTTCGGGTTGGTGGAGGGTTGAGACAGTGGCGAACTTTACTGTCAGAAGCTACTACTTCATAACTATAAAGCCACCCATAAGGCCACTGACTTGGCCTAACGACTGCTATTACACGCTTTGATTAAAAAACGTTATAATTATTATAGATTGATCGTTTTAAAAAATATGGTTATTTCAGAATCATTAACGATAAAATAACTTTCGCTCGACCTTACTACGGGAGTTTTATTTGAAGAAAAGGTGATTTTTGCAGTTATCGCGGTCTTCCTTCTAACTTCAATTATGTGCTTTATCAAAAGCCGGCCTGCGTGCTTGCAACGACTCGACGATGCAACGGTTAATGAACGTTGATGAAGCGAAGATGATATGTCAGGATCGTGGCAAGTGGCAGTCTCTGGTCTCTGCCTACCCCTCTGGGATACAGGCATGAGGTTATGTTGTAGTGTTATATTATATGTGCTACTGCCATTCGCAAACAAATATATAAATCAAAGTTTTCTACATCCACAATAATTTAGAATAACTAAACTGACGATGCCCACACTATAAGCTAGACGAGAAAAAAAAAACTGGTCAAGCGTGAGACGTACTTAAGCACTTTAGGTTCCATACCAGTAACTTATTCATTACGCGTTCATATTTAACTTGATAGTTATTATAGTATTTTGTGAGTCCATCTCGCGCTAGGCCTTTTTTATTATTTATTTATAGTTCGAATATAATAAATACCTAACGCTTTGTAAACTTAATTCACCTGGATTGTGCATTTCAGTTCCTCAATCACGCCAAGTTTGAGGCGTGTACATATTATCGTTTTGACCGGAGACGTGGATACGGTTCGAATGGTCCCCCAATTTAACGTCGCTCAGCGAGTTATGGAGATAGCTATGCTCTGTGTTTCTCTGTGGGATCGAAACCGAAATGAAGTTATTCGCCAGAAAACTAGAGTATCGACATATCCCAACGGATTAGCATACTGAAGTGGCAGTGGGCGGGTGATATCTGCCGCAGGACGGATAACCGTTTGGGTAGACTGGTTCTTGAGTGAAAACCGCGAATCGGCAAACACAGCGTAGGACGGCCTGTGACCAGAGTGCTTAGTGCTAGTTTGACAAATCCAATCGAATAACTTTACTACCACGTTAATCGAGCATACGCAGTGAGAAGCGAGAATCGAAAACCTGCGAGTGTGAGTAACTATCGAGTAATCACTTCGATTGACGTTTATTCACCGTGAACGGTGACGCTGTCAAGTGGCAACGGTCAAAACGCTGTCACAGTACAACTCGCACTCGCGTTTATTCCTGTTTTGGCTGGTAAACGTGTTCACTTTTCGATCGCCGCCGTTCTCACTAGAGACAACGTAAATCATTACAACTCGCACTCAGCAATTTTAATTTCCATGCTTGTCGCTAGGTGGCGCTTCCTCGATGCCATACAAATATGAGTTTACGTTAACGCGATCGAGTAGTTAAAAAAACTCGCACTAAGCACTCAGAGTGCTTAGTGCGAGTTTGACAGATCCAATCGAATAACTTTACTACCGCGTTGATCGAGCACTGAATAGTGAGTATGAGTAAGTTAACCGTTCGAACTGGCAAAACGCTGTCACAGTACAAATCGCACTCACGTTTAATCGTGTTTTGGCTGGTAAACGTGTTCACTTCTCAGCGTAAACCATTACAACTCGCACTCAGCAATTTTAATTTCCATACTTGTCGCTACGTGGCGCTTCCTCGATGCCATAGAAATATGAGTTTACGTTAACGCGATCGAGTAGTTAAAAAACTCTCACTTAGCACTCTGGTCGAGCGACGACATTCGCAACGTAGTGGGCAGTGCCTGGAAGAGGAGAGCTGAGAATCGGGCTCAGTGGCGTATCATCGGTGAGGCCTATGTCTAGCGTCCATTCCTCAGCGCTTCGCAAAACACGTTAAGCCAGCTGTCATGTAATGACAGTCTTTCTACCATGTTAGAGGCCTTATGGGCGACTTGATAACTTATGAAAGTAAGGCTCGCCACTGTCTTACAATCCTCCGCCAACCCGGACTCGCCCCCCGTGGCGGAGTATGGCCTAACCTTGCTGCGATGCAGGAAGAGACCCGTGTCCCAGCAGTGGGGACATACAAGGGTTGATATCGATATATCCAGCAGTGAACTGACACTGGCTGATTATGATGGTGATGGTGATTACGGTTTTTGCGACAGAAATACAAACTCTTATTGAGATGTTTCAGGAATTGACAACATTTAAATTTTTTAGCATACGTATTTTACGGTCTTGAAGGAAACTAGATACGAAATGAAACGACCCATATTTTTTATTTTCGGAAATTCGACGATTTTCATTCATAATTTTCGGTTTGAATTTCGTCTTATTCTAAAAGGACGTAACCGCCAAATGACGTCACACATACGGCTTAATATAACACCCTTGCCGCCTTTTTAAAACCATTGGAATTAAAGGAAAGGAAAAGTAATTTCTCCGACATGACATTTGACATATCATTTTTAATATTAGGCAACGGTACCTCCTCATTCTACCGTATGTGTGACGTCATCAAACCAATTTTGGTTTTTATTTATTTTCTCTGTAATTAAAAAATAATAAAAAAATTAAATATATTTTTCGTAATCAAGATATCAAAATTAAGAAACGGTATTTTTAGTTTTGCGCGTTGTATAATATGAAATGTTGTCAATCGCGCATTTCAGAAATAACTATTTAAGAAATAAGTCTTAGTGACATCCCGTAAGGGTTGTATTTGGTAAAGTAGGTTCATTTGTTATTTCCGCTGGTAAATTATCGTTTCTGTCATTATTTTACTACACGAATGAGACGAATTCAACGTATAGTTCGGGCGATTTCAGGGTTTGCTACTCTAAGTTATCCCAGACAGTATTTACGTAATAATAGTACGATCTAAAATAGAAGTGTACTGAAATAGAGCTTACTGTTTATTCAGCATGCATACATAATAGAGAGCCACCGAAAGCTAGTTAATTGTTAGATAATTGTAGTCGGTTTTCATTAAAAATATAATTACCAGTATATTCAATCTAGATAAAAGTTATACGAGGAGATTGTTTTCGCAATTTCTTTTGCGTGGGTACATATTTTTTTATATTGAAATCAATTCCAAAGGAATGAGTGAAACCTCTCCAATGGAACTGTCAATGGAGACTACTTAACACTAAATATAGAAAGATAAAGATAGATAGATAGATAAAGAAAGATAAGAAAGTCCTCAACAATCGCTCGTAGCCCCGGCTGCCTAAGAGATCTCAAACGATCACGAAGATTAAGCAGCATAGGGCCCGTTCAGCGCATGGATGGGTGACCTTCTATGACTAACGCTAGTGGCATTTTTCCGAGCGGTTTCGTGCTTCGCAAGGCACTTTAAGCAGTTGGTGCCGGCTGCCGTCTATAGATGGCAATCGTTAAGCCAAGTCAAAGGCCTAAGGGCGGCTTGAAAACTTCTGACAGTAAGACCAGCCACTAGTCTTGCAAGCCTCCACCAATCCGGACTTGGCCTGCATGGTGGAGTATTGCCAATACGTTTCTTAGGGACGAGACCCGTGCCCCTCGGTGGAGACATAATGGGTTGATAATGATAATGCTGAGATAAAGAAAGATAGATTTATTTTTTATTTAATATTATAAAGGCGAATGTTTGTGAGTATGTATGTTTGTTACTTCTTCACGTCTGAACGGCTGGAGCTATTTTAATAAAATTTGCTACGGAGTTAGCTGACATCCTGGATTAACACTTAAGCTACGTTTTACTGCGGGAAAATATCTTATTCCCATGGGGCACAGCTAGTTGCAGATAAAAATGGAAAATGCACAGATTCTTAACCTAAGAGTACAGACGGCGGCCTTATCACAAAAAGTAGTCCCTTTCAGACAAAATTTGGATGGACTGGACTAACACTTAAGGTAACTGAATATCACAGATTCAAATAAAATAACTATTACTATATTTAAGTTATAACATTATTTCATTTAAATTAAAGCTTAGTCGTACGTATTGTTGGTGCTTTTGTAGGAAATATTCATAGCTTTTACCTCGCAAATATCTAACCATTACTTAAGAGATATTAGGAATTTCTCTGGACTGACTGACAGCTCGCTTACGACTCTTAAAATGATAGTATCTAACATAAGATTAACTCATTCCTTTAGAACTTGTTGAAATATGCAGTACCACCCCGCGCCACATTCAAATCACATCAGTTCCTCGTGAGCGCCACAGTTTCTGATGATGAATGTTGCGCCGCATACTATGAAGGTCTTTGCACGCTACAACAAGCCACGGCAAGCTGGCGGAGGCACGATTTAGATCTATTTAATAGTAATTTCTAACCCTTTACCAGGCCATGGTATAGTTCCCACCGTAAATTCAACTTTATCACTTTGAAAGAAAGTGCAAAGCCAAAGAAAAAAATAATTACACTAGCACTGCCTGTTATAGATAGGAAATTTGGAGATTACAATACAAGAGAAGCCCGTTCCCGCGACATATCCGTAGACCACTCGTCGGCCGCACGTGGCCGGCTTTTTTACCCGACTGCGCCAAAAGGAGAGTTGTGCTTTTCTAGTATACTTATTTATGTCTTCTTGTTATACTCTGTACTCAGCATCATAGATTTTAGCTTGAGAGGTGTCGTTCGATTTGTCTTAATTGTGAGAGTGAGCGTACATAAAGATATTAAAAGTATTTATTCATATAATTTTTTTTAAGTTTTTGTAAATCACAGAAATTAATTTAACGACTCTAATTAGTGAGTTTCCAGAATGGTGCATTTTACGACCCTGAAGAACATACTCATATTTAGGGGTAGCTGATGATAAACTTCTGATAGTAAATATTTTCTGTCTGTGCTGTCGATACAAACATATCGAGACACCGTATAGTGTGAGCATGATTTATTAAACGAGATCCGCTCTGACAGGCCGCCTAGTGACACGCAATATAAAAAAGGCGGTGACAACACCTCTCAAAGGATTTGGATGAAATATTATTTTACTGTATTTGAAAAGGCTGTGCAGACCATTTTTTTTTATAAATTACCGGCAGGGGCCTATTTCATAGAACTGCAATGGTTAATTATGACACTTCGATTTACATTGTAAAGATCAACTCACAGATTAACAAGTGTACTCTGCAGTGTACCTCAAATTTTCGTAATAAACTACTTGTAGTTTTATGACACTCGACCCTGGGGTGTACCAGCGCTATCTTTTAACGATCACGTATGTCTGATTTAGCCTTCTCAAAACTGTCGAATACATACATAGAATAGACACTTTGGAATCGCCTAAATGCTTAACCAGATAGAGTGAAAAGTTACGTTACATTACAAGAGGTTACCTTGTTACTCACCCGAATGTCCTGTCCGGGGGAGGGTCCTGGAAATGCATAGATGTTCAGTTGAGTCATATTAGTCCACTATCGTAGTCTAGTAACAAATCGCAAGGCAACTTGCTGACGACAGCACAGCGGTCATAAAAAAATCAGAAAATATAAATTACGAACACGAAATAAATAAAACTCTCCAAGAAATAATGTCATGAGTAGAATCAAACTGTTTAAAGGCTAACTTAAGCAAAACTAAAATTATGCACTTTACACAAAAAACCAATCCACCTCCTGTGAACTTGGTATACAACAATGTAGCAATCCAGCAAGAACATGTCACCAAGTTTTTAGGTTTGACGATAGATCATATCTTAAGCTGGAAATACCAAGCCGAGGTAACGTGCAATAAGCTTAGTAAATCTGCCTACGCCTTATACAAGCTATCAAAAATTGTTAGTAGAGACGCCGTACTGTCAGCTTTCCACGGGTATGTAATGTCAACATTGCGGTTTGGAATTGTATTTTGGGGCAATTGCACTGAAGTAACTACAATATTTAAAGCCCAAAAAAGATGTCTGAGAGCGATGTGTCAGTTAAAATCTACTGAAACCTGTAAGCCATATTTTAAGGCACTGAAAATTCTTACACTTACCTGTCTATATGTATATGAAGTTGCTGTCTTTGTCAAAACAAACGAGTCGCTATTTCCAAAAGCGCATGAAAATAGCTCTAGAACAATACGGCATCCACATAAACTAAAAATTGAATCCTGTAAAACAGCCTTCAAACAAAAAAGCATTGTGGTCATGGGACCAAAAATATATAACAAGTTGCCAGATAATCTAAAATCGCTAAATACTATTCAATTTAAAAGAAAATTATGTGACATGCTGACTAATAAATGCTATTATGACATGAAAGAGTTCTTTGAAGATAAATTGTAATTTAGATCAGATATTTATTAATTTAGTTTGTAATTATTGACACGCTGACATGTATATTTTTATCATTGACATTAATTTTGTATTTATTTAAATAGTGTTTTTTTTTAATATTAACTTAATCTTTTAATTTTACGCTTCTATAATAAAATCCCTGAAGATATATTAAGCTTGCCTGAATCGCGGTTCAAAAAATATGTTAAGCACACTTTGTGCCAAAAGGGCTACTATAACATAAAGGATTATTTAGATGACAATGAGGTCTGGAATGAAAGCCAGTACAATGTATGAGTTCTATGTTTAAAATAATTATGTAAACTATGTTAATTAAGGACTTTTGAAAAGACTAAGTTAGGAGTTTTTTTGTCCATTTTTTCTCCTAAATGATCTAGATTTTGAAATGGACACCTAGTCTGAATTGTAACGTTCATTAAGCCGCAGTTTCTGTGCTACTTTGAATAAAACCTTTTCATTTCATTTCATTTTTGACATTCTGTATTTAACTGTATTTTTATAAAATTATTTAAAAAGTTTTACTTGTGACATAAGATTTGTATGCCTATTTAGGTAGAGCACAAAAGAAGCTATATTTTTCAACCATTACACCTGATGTACTTGTGTCTCACAAATCAATAAATGAATTGAATTGAATTCAACCCGTGCTACTTAACTCGGCGGCGTCGCGCGATTCTATATTTTTCGCGAGAGATGCCTATATAGCGGAACCATGTCATCATCATACCATGAGACCATTTTTGTCTTGCAGAAGAGAGCGATCAGATTCATTTATAAGCTAGGCAATAGAGATTCGTTAAGAGATTTCTTTAAAGAAACTAACATCCTGACAGTTTCCAGTCAGTATATCTATGAAAACATTATGTACGTTAGGAAAAATATCAGTAACTTTAAAACTTTGGGTAGCCAACACAATGTAAATACTAGAAATAAACTTAAACTTTCGTTCCCACTATTTAGGCTGGCAAAGGTTATATCCTTCAAATATATCCTTCATGGGGCATTGTATACGCTTGTATAATAAAATCCCTTGAATCGCGGTTCAAAAAATATGTTAAGCACACTTTGTGCCAAAAGGGCTACCTAGATGGATTATCTAGATGACAATGAGGTCTGGAATTAAAGCCATTACAATGTATGAGTTCTATGTTTTATAATAATTATGTAAACTATGTTATTTTCTAAGGTTAACACGAGCAGTAGACATAATTAAAACTGTTTTATACGGATTTATGCTCGTTTATTACATTTTTAACAATTTTCCAACGTTTCGGCACTTTTTCAGGCGCCGTGGTCCCGGATGACTGAGGTGACAGGTGTCTTTTAGAAATCATTAACGGTTAGTTTACTACCCTCAGCAAAAATTACAAAAGTTAATTATGAAGTTACGTTCCAAAATAGACAAACCAATTATTTTTTATATAAAGTCAACAATATTGATTATAAGTAATTGAAGTTAAAATTAAATTTATAAACAAATTACTTTATATGAACTTAAAGATACTGATTATTAATTGAAATTAAATTTATTTTTATTATTTATTCTACAGTCACACTTCTAGCAAGGGGGTCTCATGCACTTAAGCACTGGTTCCCATGCTACCGGTATGTTCCAATCACGATCTCTATTAAAATTTGGATGCCGGCGGATCTCTATTGCCTCGCGTATCATTCTAGGGAAGAAACGGTCTTCTCGGGCTAGAACTTTAACTTTATCGAAATGTATAAAGTGGTTGGTACCGCTAAGTGTATGCTCGCTGACTGCAGATCTACCTGATTTTGAAAAGACTAAGTTTGGAGTTTTTTTGTCCATTTTTTCTCCAAAATGATCTAGATTTTGAAATGGACACCTAGTTTGAATTGTAACGTTCATTAAGCCGCAGCTTCTGCGCTACTTTGAATAAAACCTTTTCATTTCATTTTCCAGATGTATAGGATATAATCCCATACCTATGAAATGACATGGTACAGCTATTGCTATGTAGACTACCGAATTGAGGCAAATGACAACCATTGTCGTGCTAATACCATTCTATTGAAAAACTATGTAAGTATTATACTCTAGGATACCTTGTGCTGTGTAAACAGGCAGCGATAGACCCTCGCCTGACATTCTATTAGTATTGGAGATAAATCATTAGAACCTAAAAAGGTCCACAAAAATCAAGACGGTACAAGTTTGTCTTTGAAGAACAAGGACAAAAACAATCTTTCAATCAGTGTTTTAATTTAATGTTGCAAGATAAGATAAGATAAGAATATTCTTTATTGTACACCAGAGCACATATTATAAAACATGTAATGATACAAAATACAATTGGCGGCCTTATTGCTAAAAGCAATTTCTTCCAGACAACCTTACGACGGAAAGAAAGACGGGTAGTCGGTAGTCTACAGCCGACTAGTAATTCAAAAGAAATCCATTTAATTAATTATTAACCACAGCCTCTTTGGACACTACTCCACGATTTACAATATGATTCACCTAATTTTGAAGTTGTACAACAATACATTTATGATAATGCATTCAGTTTTATGATTTCGATTGTATATCTCGAAAGATGAACCCGAGTGCTTAGTGCGAGTTTTTTAACTACTCGATCGCGTTAACGTAAACTATATTTCTATGGCATCGAGGAAGCCAAGTTAGCGACAAGTATGTAATTTAAAATTGCTAAGTGCGAGTTGTAATGGTTTACGTTGAGAAGTGAACAAGTTTACCAGCCAAAACACGAATAAACGCGAGTGCGAGTTGTACTGTGACAGCGTTTTGACAGTTCGAACGGTTAACTTACTCATACCCACTACTCAATGCTCGATTAACGCGGTAGTAAAGTTATTCGATTGGATCTGTCAAACTCGCACTAAGCACGCCGAGGTAGGCATTCGAAAGAGATACCTGTATCCCGCTCATCATTAGAATTAATAACATAAAATGTGTTAGAAAAGTCATGAATTATTCATGGTCAACCAAATAGAAATCATGAGTTTAGACCTAGTCAACCAAACATAAATCATGAGTTAGATATGGTCAACCTAACTAGGAAACACGTAACATTTTATGCTTCGTCTTCACTTACCATCAGACAAAGGCCATGTGAGAGACTGTATAACATTGAAAAATAGTTTTCGGAGCTCATATCGATACAATATGCATTTGTCAGAACGTAGATTTATTATCAGGCTATATAAGTCCAGCAGTGGATTAATATAGCCTGAAGAAGAAGATCGGCGACCGGGTACGTTTTTGAAGCGACAGAGTATATTATAAAATTCCGACTCCATTTTATTGATACAATATGCATTTATGTCGGTATTTAGATCACCGATCGGAAGCGAATTTGAAGTGAGAGACAGTGTTGCGCAAAAAATGGTTTGCCAACTCCATTTTATTGAGACTACACTCGTATGCGTTTATGTCACAATGTATATCGGCTATCAAGCGCGTTTTTGAAGTGAGAGATTGTACAAAGTAAAAAAAAATCGACTCCATATGGACACAATATGCGTTTATGTTAGAATGTCAAGAAGAAGAAGAAGCGCTCAATCAATAACTTGAGTTAAGCAACAACAGGCGCGGTCAGGTGCAGGATGGGTGACCATTCCGTGACTACCGCTAGTGGAATATTTTCCGATCGCTTCCGTGCTTCGTAAGGCACATTAACCGTTGGTGCCGGCTGTCATGTAATGACAGTCGTTAAGCCATGTCAGAGGCCTTATTAGCTGCGTGATAACTTCAGACAGTAAGGCTCGCCACTGTCTGACAATTCTCCACCAACCTGGACTTGGCTCCCGTGGTGGCTTATGGCCTAACCTTGCTGCCATGTAGAAGAAGACCCGTGCCCCAGCAGTGGGGACATACAAGGGTTGATATCGATCGAAGTTTGAAGTGAGGAACTGTATAGCTGTAACTGTATATAACATTAGAAAAACTCCATATAGATAATCTTATGCGGATAATACATACTTATATCTAACTATAACATTTAAATGTAAGCCCAAAATTCCAATATTGTATCAATGACATGATATGAGCTGTATAACGTAAAAAAAAAAGACTTTTCAACTCTATAAGAATCAATATAGTTGTATGTTGGAATGCACATCAGCGATCGGAAGCGTTTTTGAATCAATTACAACGCTTTCGTTTAAATTTACCACTTACGGCCGAGGGGAAAATGGCAGCCAATAAAAAACCGCGCAACTCTTTCAAAGTACCCACCGGGCGCGCATAATAGGATTCCTACGGAATATCGACTTGTTTCAGATGAGCCGAGGTGAGGGCACAAAGAAGAAACCGCTTTGTGCCCACTTAAATTAGATCCGCCTTGAGAAAATGCCTGTGGAAGGAAATTTTCATTTAAAACTTACTACTATTTAATTTCATTTGAGGTCATTAGGGTTTTCTTCGTCCAATTACAAACGGCTGGCGGTATTGTTGAAGTTTTTTCCAAGGATAGATAGATAGATAGAGAACACTTGATTGTACATGAAAGTGGAAAGTTTATGTACAAATAGATTTAATAAGCAGTACATGATTTTGTTGTAAGCCACAAGAAAACATTTGTGTTGGTTCTCAGATAGATATTCTATTCATTATTTAAAAAAAATATAATTAAAGCGTTTATTTTAAAGTACCATGAAAAGGTTGCAGACTCCTCTATTAACATACATCTTATTGTTACATGCTAAATGGCATTTGCATCTACGTAATGAGGAGATTTATAAAGCGTCTAGTGGCATCTTCACTCACGGGTAAAGGGACTACTCGAGCCACTAAGTACTGGGCAAGTCTATAGAATAGAATAGAATATTTATTGGGCAAAAACATTAGTACACAGCTTTAACAAAATGGTTTTACTTAATGCTATATACAAAATTAACGATCAGCTTCTGACGCTGTGCTAGGTTAAAAACCTGTGTTACAGCAATCAGTGCAATGTTAGTTATTAATTTTGTTATTAATTTATTGACCAAGTTAATTACAGTTCTGTAGGCAACTAGTTAAGTCCCTGACTCCTAATCTAGGGGATCCTGTATCTTAGGAGTCAGTTTCTTCCTTCAATACATCTGAGGCTTTACCGTACAATAACTGACACGGATATTAATAATTCTCTAGTCAATTTGATTTATAAATTTTAAAGTTGAAATTAAATCGAATTAATTTCTCGAAACAATATAAAATTAAATTTAAAATGAAAATTAAATAAAATTAAAATAAACAACGCTGAATGTGTGTGTGTGTGTGTGAGGGTGTGTGTGCGTGTGTGTTTGTGTGTGTGGGTGTGTGGTTATGTGTGGTTTACTACTTATTTAAAAATGTCTATAAAACAACGTTTTAGGTACAACAGCTTCCGAGTGGTCCCTTCACATATTTTATGGTTTTAACCGTTATCGATCAGACTAGGCGTCACTATAAAACTGTAAAGCCAAAGAAAATTATACCGTACGAGGGTTACCTCTATTAGAGGTTATTTGGTTATTTTAAAATTATTTTATCTCTACTTTGACTATGGGACCAACTAAAAAACCGCAAAAGAATATTAATTAAACTATTCTTATAAAATTCGGCTAATTATTTAAAAAAATCACACATAAAATTTAGAATTATATTAGTTTTCATAAAGCTTTGTGAAACATAAAAATAAAATAATAATAATAATATTTTCTGACAATTCTCCGACGTTTCTGAACTTTTGCAAGTATCGTGATCCCGGAAGACTTAGGTGACTGACGTCTTTTTGAAAGCATTAACTGTTAGTTTACTACCCTCAGCAAAAATTACAAAAGAAAATTATGAAGTCACGTTCCAAAATAGGCAAATCTATAGTATTAACAAAAAGCATCGTCAAAATGAAAAATGGAAAATTATTATGATTATTTTTTATAATATAGAAAAGCACCCACGCAAAAACTTTGTGCATTGACGAGTAGATGCAGTCACAAATACTCCCCCTTTTTCAAACGGTAAGACGATTCCGATCCACCTTGTAGACTGTTCCTCTAGATAAATACGTTCTTAAACAAGTCTATTGCCCCTAGGACTAGCTCAGCACAGAACAAGATAGGAAACAAAATACGATGCGAATCTTTGTGCCACTGCTTCGAATCACTTAAAGCAGGATGGCGAGGAAAATATTGCCCGCGCTTGACGACCTCTGTGGCGCAGAGGTAGCGCATCTGCCTATTATGTTCCCGGGTTTGAACCCCGGCTAGGGACAAAAAAAAAACCCCAGGTCTTGGATGTTTACATGTTTGTGATGTCGCTATTTCTGGTTCCCACGACACAGGGTCTCCTAGTGCGGGGCCAGAAGCAATGTATGTGCCTGTGTGTAAATGTTATGTTATATTGTATAATCATGTTTTACCCATTCATTGTCAGAATTTCTGTTATACTCAATATTCCGGGATGTTGAATATGATAAAAATTCGTGGATCATGCGATATCTCCCCACCAAAATAATATTTTACTGTTTTTAAAGAGTGGTTCTCTTTTCCAACACTTTCTATTTTATTTTTTAATATTTTAATTTTTTTAGAATCCTACTTATCATGAAAAAGAATAAAAAAATACATAAATGAAAATATAAAAATTAAACTAAACCTAAAACTAATTTAAGTAAAATATTTGAGCCAGACCGCTGTCGGTCGGTAGAATACCGACAAGGCTGGCATTGCCTCGCTGTATAGCGTTAATCTTTGTCCAAATTAGGCACCACCCTCGGATCTCCTGAAGCGTCAACGAGGCGCGACGAGATCTCCTCTCTTCCATATTTTCGTTTAGCAATTACGAAAAGCCTTCTGTTTCTTCTAAGCGTGTCGATGACAAATATAAGGCTGTGTTCAAACCAAACGCAAAGTCAGCCTCCAAATGTGAGCAGGCTCACTGTGCGCCCCAGTGTAAACGTGAAAATACGTAGCCAATCAGCGTCCGCGCCGCGTAGTGGCGCGCTATGTTAATCGGCCGCCGAATGTCAGAGCCTACGCGTAGCGTAACAACATATTGACGGTTAGATGTGAACGAAAAAGTGAATATGTATGGAAATACAATAACTGCGTAACGCTCGCTCACTTTCGGCATCTGACAGTCAGTTTGGTGTGAACTCAGCTTAAATTTATTTCAACGTGTTAGGGTTTCATTAATTTCAGATGTTTTGTAGTTTCAATAAATAAAAGTTGTTGTATTTGAACGGAACAAACTGTCAAACTGGAATTCCATGCTGAGTCTGTGACATTTCAGCAACTCTTTACTCTCAACCGGAAAGGGTAAAATGTTAAAGCTACTTTTATTTGAATTCAACCAATGGCATGACGGTTTGACACTTTGGGAGTTGGTAGTCCTGTTTGGTACACAATTGTAAGTTGGTATGCCTGGTGGGTTGACAAGTAAGATGGTGGGGTTGGTTCGAAGTGACCAATGAGAGCACAAGGTTTTTCCCGCCAAGCGATCGTGCGCATGGCGGGCGGTTTTTGACCAGCTGGGCATTCTTTTCCTGACTTCGAGCGGAGTAACTTGTGTTGCGTGTGATTTTGTACCTGTGTGGAGAACTTATCGAATAAAAGGTAACTGAACATGTACTATGTACTCTTTCGTATTATTTCTAGCTCTTGAGTTTGATATTGCTATATTTCAGAAGTGGTAACGTATCTAAATTCACATTGTATCTTTAGGCCCAGTAATTACGGTACCTAAACAATTTATTGTAACCATGTGTCTTTCCTGTTTTACCAATCGATTTTAAATATTCTAATCATCGACTACAATCTTCACTAAACGTGAAATTGCCAAAGGTACCAGTTTAATTATTTTGCTACCTACTTGTAACGATTTATTTTTGAAAAAACTTATTTTTCAAACGATTCTTTTACAAAACATTGGCTATTTCAAATCAGTGCTTCTCTTGCTTTATTGGGTTGTTTGCAACGTTCTTTTTCTTTTCCTTTGCTCACGAGTTTCGTCACATGGAGAACCGCGATGAGAAATACGGTGAGGAGTCCGGACGTTGCAGCCGAGATTCTGAACGCCGCAGCCGCGGGGTAGATTGCCGCAGTCGGGATCGGGACCGTTACTGCAGGGAGTCTGGCCTCACCAGCCGGGACGACCGGCGCAGTCGCGGGCTTGATCGCCGCCGGAGTCTACACCGCCGCAGCGGAGGCCCTGACCGTCGCAGTCGGAGTCGGGAGCCGGACCGCGGAAGCCGCGAATTGGACCGTCGCATCAGGGAAACCAGCCGCTCCAGTGGAAGGTCCAATCGCCGCACCAGGAGCCGAGAGCCGAATCGTCGTGACAGCGAAAGGAGCCGTCCTAGCCGGGACCGTGATCGTCGCAGCAATGGGGGGGTCAACCGCCGGAGCAGGGGGCCTGAACGTCGGAGTCAGGACCCTGACCACGACGGCCGGGATTCTGATTGCCCTGGTGGGGGACCTAACCGCTGTAGCCGCGATTATGATCGCCACAGTGGAGGGTCTACCCACTATGGCCAGGATGTGGGCCGTCGCAGCGTCAGGCCTGACCGACGTAGTCGCCGGCACGAGGGCTGCAGTCAGGAGCCTGAGCGACGGCGCCTTGTGACGCCCAGCAGCCGGGCAGTTTCGCGAAGCCGGAGCCGACTACGCACCTCCAGTCATACAGAGCATCGTGACAACGCGGGACAGTCTAGAAGGTCACGTAGTCCTTCTTTTTCTAAGAAAGAGTTTTTAGAAATTATACATTGTCTTAAAGGGGGTCTATCGTCGCAGGCCAATATTCAGAGCGTGCAAAATCATCAAAAAATTGATAACAAAAATATTTTGCCAAATTTTGACCCAGCGGCTAAAGGTCAACGTATTGACGTCTGGTTAAGAAAAGTTAATGAGTGCGCTTCTGTTTATGCCTGGGACGAAAGAACCACTACACATTTCGCTATGCAAAAACTTCAAGGCCTGGCCAAAACTTGGTTTGAAAGTTTAAATTCAATACTTTTCTCTTGGCCAGAGTGGCAAGAGAAACTTGTGGCTGCGTTCCCTTATGAACAAAATTATGGCCAGGCCTTGGAAGAAATGCTAAAGAGGAAAACCAAACTGAATGAGCCCATAGAGGTTTATTACTATGAAAAATTGGCACTTCTCAATCAATGTGACATTGTAGGGAAACGCGCTGTAGACTGTGTGATTCATGGTATAGTTGATAAGACTTTGAGATCTGGTGCCTTGGCGTTGCGCTGCACACAACCAGAGAGCCTTTTGCAGTTTTTAGTGAGCAATAAAGATTCTTACCAAACGGTTGGTGATAGGATTCCCTTCAGGAAACAAAATTATGACAATTCGAACACAATACAAGCAAATCAGAGGTCCATTAACAAATTAGGTCAGACCTCGCTAGGGTGTTTCAACTGCAAAGAGAAGGGGCACAGTTTTTTGCATTGCAGTAAACCACTTTTAAAGTGTACACAGTGCAACAGGGTAGGTCATATTTCAGACAATTGTCCTAGTAAGCGAGAAACAAAGTCAATTAATAAAAATACTGTTGCAAGTGTGTCAAAAACAATGCGGATCGGTGTTGATAAGCAAGAGATCAAATCTGCATCAAAATTCTCGAAAGAAGCTTTTATAAATGGTGTCCCTTTACTAGCATTCATAGATTTTGGTAGTGATGTGACTTTGATTAAAGAATCTACAGCTAATGAGCTAGGTTTGTCTCATAATATGGTCCCGTCGTTTATGAAAGGCTTTGGGAACGGCGTTGTTAAATCCCTAGGAGAAGTGGTGCTTGATGTAAGTATCGATGGAGTAGAGGCTCAGGTTCCATCTCAGGTTGTTAGTGACGAATTATTAGATAACCCCCTGTTGATAGGACAGTCGTTTACCGAACAGCCGCATGTAGTGGTCTACAAAAATGTGACAAAATTGCAGTTTTTTGATGACGGTGACCGATTCCCCGGATCTGGTCTAGATCTCGATAGTTCATGTTCTTTAAAAGTTCGGGCAGCAGGCATCGTTGAACTCTATGGCGCTGCTTCCATAAGAGCTAAAACTGACTCTGTGGTAGCTGGGAGTGCGCTGCTGAAAAGTAGTATTGCGGGCAGACCAAACAATCAATTTTTTGTATGTGGAGGTCTCTATCCCATGACAGCTGGCCGAATTAACGTTTTGGTGATCCCTTGCTCAGACTATTGCCAAATCTCACTGGATTCTATCATAAGTCGCGCGGAAAGAGTCGACTTTGTAAATAGAGTTATGATGAATCCATCTGACACTACTATTACCGTGGGAAGTGAACTCGATGAAAGCCAAGTACGTTTAGGTACCTCAGTGTCGAGCGACGACAAGCGCAAACTTTTAGAATTGCTCAAACGATATAAACATTGTTTTGCGTCAACTTTCAAGGAGCTGGGGTGCACGAACGTAACGGAAATGAATATTGAGTTGAATTCCCAACGTCCCGTAGTATATCGTCCATACAGGCTTTCACATCATGAGCGTGCCAAAGTGCGTGAAATGGTGGATGATATGTTGGACGCAGGAATAGTGAGACATTCTGTTTCTGAGTACTCGAGTCCGATTTTGCTAGTTCGTAAAAAGGATGACTCGTTAAGAATGTGCATAGATTATCGTATGTTAAACTCTGTAACCGTAAAAGAGAGATACCCTATGCCACTAATTGAAGACGAGGTAGCACGTCTTGCAGGTCAAGCCTGTTTTATTACACTCGATCTCGCGTCAGGCTACTACCAGGTCCCAATTGCTGAGCAGTGCAAGAATCTCACGTCATTCGTCACCCCGGACGGCCAGTACGAGTTCAATCGTATGCCGTTCGGCTTGGCGAATGCACCCGCGGTATTCCAGCGGATGATGAACTCTATTCTTGGGTCTGCTCGTTATAACAAAGCAACTGCATACATTGATGATGTTCTCATCTACGGGAAAGATCCCACCGAATGTTTAGAACGTCTCGAGGAGATATTACAATTGATAGAGAAGGCAAATCTCACACTGAACTTGTTCAAATGTAACTTCTTGCAGAATCAAATTGATTATCTCGGGTATGAGATCAGTGCTGCAGGTGTTCGACCTGGTGAGAAGAAAATTTCTAGTGTTATCAATTTTCCACGTCCTGAGAATGTCCACAATGTTCGTCAGTTTCTAGGACTAGCGGGCTATTTTCGCAAGTTCGTTAAAAATTTTGCTCAGATTGCTTTCCCAATAAGTAAGCTTCTAAAGAAGGATGCCGTATGGGAATGGGCCGAAGGTCAAGAAAAAGCGTTCGAGACTTTAAAAGCGAATTTGACCAACCGACCTATTCTCGCAATATACAACCCCGCTGCTGAAACTGAGATGCACACTGATGCGAGCAAAGTAGGCGTTGGGGGTATTCTTCTTCAGCGTACAAAAAAAAGTGATGCTTTTCTTCCTGTTGCATACTATAGCAGGCAAACTTCACCGGAAGAAAAGAATTTCCATTCTTATGAGTTAGAAACTCTGGCCGTAGTTTGCTCTCTTCGAAAATTTAGGGTCTATTTGCTAGGGAAGGAGTTTAAAATTGTAACAGACTGTAGCGCACTTCGTTCTACATTTTCGAAGCGAGATCTCATTCCGAGAATTGCGCGTTGGTGGTTGCAGCTGCAGGAGTTTGACTGTTCTATCGAGTATAGGGCAGGTGCCAAGATGGGACATGTTGATGCTTTATCGAGAAATCCTCTACCCGAAGCTGAATGTTCTGTCACAGATCAATTCCCAGCAGTTATGTCAATAACTGGGGAGGATTGGTTACATACCCTCCAGCTGGGAGATTCGGAGTTGTGTAGGATTCGAGGAGTCTTGAGCAGCGGTCTTGATGAAAGGGGGCTCCGTTATATCAAGGAAAACTTTGTTTTAAAGGACAATAGGTTATTTCGTTGTATCGGTGGTGATAAGGGCAACGTTCGATGGGTAGTACCGAAAGGGGCAAGGTGGCAACTATGTCGCCTCAATCATGATGAAATCGGGCATTTTGGAGTTGAGAAGACCCTCGAGAGAGTAAAAAAAAGTTATTGGTTCCCTAAGATGTCAAAGTTTGTGCAGAAATATGTCAGCGCTTGCATCGAATGCGCTTACGCGAAAAATAATACAAATTCTCGCGAGGGCCTTCTTCACCCGATTGTAAAAGAAGAAATACCTTTTCACACATTGCACGTCGACCACCTCGGCCCCTTCGTTAAGTCAAAAAGAGGGTACACTTACCTCTTTGTCGTCGTAGATGGTTTCACTAAGTTTTGTTTCCTAAAGCCTGTGCGAAACACCAAAGCCCAAAATGTGATTACTGCCTTGGAAGACATTTTTAGTACCTTTAGGACCCCCGACCGCCTCGTGAGTGATCGTGGCAGCTGTTTCACGTCTCACGCGTTCAAACGATTCTGTCTGGATAAGGGTGTCAGACACATTCTTAACGCGGTGGCTAGCCCACGGTCAAATGGCCAAGTAGAACGGTACAACCGTACAATACTTGATTCCTTGAGAGCGCTTAACATAAAGCACGGCGAAAAAGACTGGGACTCTCATTTAGGAAAAGTTCAGTGGGGTCTCAATAACACCGTCCAGAAAACGACAGGCAGATCACCCTCAGAGGTACTATTCGGTACTTGTATGAATAGTGAGATTAATCCCATTTTTAACGAAATTACTGTTGAAACCAGAGCCAATTCTAGTAATCTTTCCACTATACGGAATGAGGTAAAAGATAGGATAGATCATGAACAGGTAAAACAAAAAGAAAGATACGATAAGGGTAGAAAACCGGCGCGGATGTATAAAGAAGGCGAACTTGTTAAGATTACAAAAACCTACTTTAATAACGATGGCCAAAGTAAAAAACTTATGCCGACTTATATAGGACCTTATCGTGTGACTAGAACCTTAGGCAGAGATCGATACATGGTGGCACCTATCCCTGGTCTAGATGGTACAAAAGCTAAACGCGCGACGGTTGTAGCCTCTGACCGAATGATGCCATGGATCCATGTAGCAGCATTAGAAGTCAATGAAGATGATTCTGATGCTAGTGTCGATGAAATCACTGAAGGTGGCCCTGACGCAAACACCACTGATGAAGTCTGTGATAACTAAATATCGAATATTTTTGAATTTTTAGGAACGATTTCGTGTAAGAGTACTGTATGTGCAGTCATGTTACTACAGAACATTATCTGCTATTGTTTCAGATCAAACGCGAGAATCGATTGGTTCGCGTTTTGATGAGATGATGCCAGATCGACTGGCGCTGCGCTGCCGTCACAAGTAATCGATCGTCTTGTAGGCGGCAGGCGGCTATGATGACTCCTAATAATCGATCGTTTGGGTGTCACCTCGAATTTGAAACCCCGATATATCGATCGCTCGGGCTTTTGTTTTCGAATAATAGTAGCTAAAGGTCCTAATTATCGATCGTTTGGGGCCTTAGCTAAAGATTGGTTTTCCTTTCTGCAAAGTAACGCAATAGATGTATTTTTTATAAATAGATATTTAGTATACAATCAATAATTAGGTAGACTTATTGCATTGGCATGATTAATGAAGTAATTAATTGTTAAATTTAATTTCAATTGTAATAAATTGTTGATTCATCTTACAGTCAATCTATGACGAGGTACAATTAAAAATATTTTATAGAATGTCCATTTGTTCAATGTATTCTGACTAGAAATGGCTGAAATGTAAAATTATTTATATGATGTAATGATGTTTTGTTTTATCTAAAATAAAATGTTATTTATGCTAGGATTAGCGCATCTGGTCAAAGGCTCTCATTGTTAGGGTTACCACCTGGTGACGTGTGCGAGGGCGCAAACGTTATCAGGATGGTCGATTGTTAGGGTTTCATTAATTTCAGATGTTTTGTAGTTTCAATAAATAAAAGTTGTTGTATTTGAACGGAACAAACTGTCAAACTGGAATTCCATGCTGAGTCTGTGACATTTCAGCAACTCTTTACTCTCAACCGGAAAGGGTAAAATGTTAAAGCTACTTTTATTTGAATTCAACCAATGGCATGACGGTTTGACACTTTGGGAGTTGGTAGTCCTGTTTGGTACACAATTGTAAGTTGGTATGCCTGGTGGGTTGACAAGTAAGATGGTGGGGTTGGTTCGAAGTGACCAATGAGAGCACAAGGTTTTTCCCGCCAAGCGATCGTGCGCATGGCGGGCGGTTTTTGACCAGCTGGGCATTCTTTTCCTGACTTCGAGCGGAGTAACTTGTGTTGCGTGTGATTTTGTACCTGTGTGGAGAACTTATCGAATAAAAGGTAACTGAACATGTACTATGTACTCTTTCGTATTATTTCTAGCTCTTGAGTTTGATATTGCTATAAACGTAAAGAATTTACATTGTTTGTAGGATGTCAATGTACAATGTTATTGTTATAGCTAGATAACAATCGGGTCGAGTTGTAGTGGAGAAAAAGAAATCTAGAAAAAACTCTCTCAAGACAAGTTTTATCATAAAGTAAATAAAGACTGCGTTATCAGTAGCAATCAATAGGTCTTCTTGAATACTGGATATTTCATTTAATTTAATTTATTTATTGCAAAACCATGAACAGTTCATACTTAACTAATACCATGGACTGACTAATACCATTGCTACACCCTTACAGGGGTAAGGGTGTAGCAAATACTTAGGGCATCATCATCATCATCAACCCATTATATCCTCAACGCGGGGCACGGATGTCTTCCCTGAGGAAGGGATATGCCATACTCCACCACGGCGCCAAGTCCGGATTGGTGGAGGCTTGCAGGACTAGTGGCTGGTTTTACTGTCAGAAGTTTTCAAGCCGCCCTAAGACTTCTGACTCGGCTTAACGTCTGCCATCTATCGGCGGAAGCCGACACCAACTGCTTAACGTGGCTTGCAAAGCACAGAACCGCTCTGAAAAATGTCACTAGCGTTAGTCATAGACGTTCACCCATCCATGCACTGAACGGGCCGTATGTTGCTTACCTTCGTGATCGTTTACGATTACTCAGGCAGCCGGGGCAACGAGTAATTGTTGTCAGTGTTAGGACAAGCAGGGCCAATGAAAGATGGCCCATCATCTGAGAAATATCGCACAAACAGCTCAAATTGTCGTTGTCAGAGCTTTTTGATAGATAAAGAAATATAATAGTCTTTATTTTTATCCAAGATAGATGTACCTGTAATTGGTAATGTCTAGGCGCATGTTATGTTAACATACTTTTAGAATAGTACCTATATTATGCGAAAGCGAGCCCTCTATTATTATAATTATGTAACAGTAAAACGAAGATGAGGTAAAAATAATAGCTTAAATTACACGCGTTTGTCAAATGTATAAAAGAATTTCTTAGCTCCGTAACATTCAGTCGGAGTTTTGTCGAAATGAATAAAATTGAAAGTACGAGTAGATACACGAGGGGGAGGGAAAAACATTTTAAATTTTTTCTTGATTTGATTTAACACGCTAACTCATAAGCAGGATCACTTTTCATTTGAGACTCGTATCACATTTACAATACCTTTCAATGCTTGTAACCACACGAGTAAAGGATCCATAAAACATGTAGCTATTGATGGTGGCCGTTTCACTTCGTGATATATTTTTATTGTCTGCTCTCCTTACAAGCAACGTATGTTACAAACAGTAAATTCGCCTCTGGAAACCTTATCTCTCACGTAACCCTAAAAAAGAACATCAGTCTTCATCTATTACTTGTTAAGACGTCTCCAAGCACCGCGTGTCTCGTGAATCAATTGACATTTACATATTGGGATGAAGGGAGGCGGATCCTTTGTTTACCTTTCGTATCTAACTTATGTAGGACAATATGTCACCGACCTCAACCTTATTAGCTCAGATATTCAATCATAATAACATTATTTTCCCTTAAGTATTGTGACAATGTTGAACTGTCAGTAGCTGATTTCTCTTCGAAAAAATATTCTTCTCACGTAACTAATTACGTAGAGTTGCTTTCGCAGGTTATACGTAACTAGTTTCGTTGAAAGTAAGGAAAATCTTTGTGCGTAACGGGTTTTGTAACAAAAAAAACAATTCGTGTCACGTTACTGGTTACGTAACGTTGGCTTCGTAAGCGGAGAGAGGGGTATTTTGACCTTTTAATTAACTAAGAACGTAAATAAACGACAGTGCATAGCTCGATACCATAAGAGATTGTTTTAAAAGATACGAGTAGGTTTGTTTCCCGTGTTTGTTTTGTAACAGTATAAGAGTAATTTGCAAATAGCAGTGAGTAAATATTGATTAACAAGACCCGTTGCAAAAGGATCATGAAACGCAATATCGTAAACTTGTACGCGTACGCTCTATCATTACTATGCCGGTTTATCGACTTGCGGGAAGCGTATTTCGCGAGAAATTTCATTTTCATGTAGCTAAAATTATGTATTCGTACTTATCTACAGAGTCCAAATTTAGCCACTCAAATGTATATCACATTTCAAATTGTACATTTCTATGAAACATTTGAATTCTAAATAATAATAACTGTCTGTTAGCTTTTAGAATATACCTCGGGCTCTAGAGTTGGCTTTGGTTTTCGCCGAAAGCACACGAGTGTAATACTACTTCCAGCTCTGTATAAAACTTTTCTTCACCATGTTGAAAAGTTATGTAAAATTGTGTGTCATATTAGTTCCGATATTTCTATTACACGAATATATCCGATTTTATCCAACCGAGGTATATATTAAAAGCTACCAGACTGTATGTCAAGCGCTGTCAAGGTGCTCTCAATCGTAAGACGCTTTCAGTCAAGACGCTTTTCTTGGTATTTAATGCGCTATGAAGATGCATTTTTTTTTTTCATTTCTCGGACTCGAGTGCACTATCGTGATGCTTTCCTCGATCTTAAAGCTAAGTCACCCCGACATTTAGACAATGTTTCTTCTAGGCAAGCTCTGAATGTACAGCGTAAATGACATTTGAATTTACGATGCACACAGTTGTGAAATGTTGATTTTAGACTTAGTGAAACTGAGTGGTTGTCAGCTATGATTATTCCAACGAAATTTTGGGCCTCGTACGCTTCTCTATTTTGATGTAATGCTTTTCGAGGTGAATTTTAGCAGTGTAATAATTTTGTTTTCTAATATGTGAAGTTATCAGTTAGCAATACTAGCTAACTGCGAAGGAATACATCATGAAATCTGAGTGACAGAGGTGTTCAAATACCTCAGCGTGGTGGGCAAGCGTCGTAACTAAGCCTATTTTAAAAACCTATTTAGAGGCTAAAAATTTCACCCATGCCGGGATTCGAACCGGCAACCTCTGGCTATCCGTGCCAGCGCTCTACCAATGAGCCAATGGGCGACTCACGGCATCAGTGAAATTTCGAACCTCTTTACACTATTCTCTGTATTACGTACATATTACGTAAGCCTATTTTCTTTCTTTCTCTCTCTCTCTCTCTCTCTGAGAGAAACCCTGTGCCCAGAGAGAAGTTTATAGGCTACAAACAAAAATGTTAGGGTTATAAAGAACCCGAATGTATTTAATTGGTATTCTAGCTAAATTAACTTTGTATTTGTAATTATAATTTTCTGCATCAACTTTTGAATACCTCTACATGTAAACGGTCCCGCCCTACCTCAGTAAGTCGGCAGCTAAGCTCGGCTTAACAATATTTATATGCAAAAGGGTTTCGCCAAAAACCGCTCCTGTTGAGGTGTGTTTTAATAAATACTTTAGTAGGCATCTGCTACAATAAAAGACCTTCATGCAAGGTTATGGCAGCGGGTGGTGGTGCGGTTTCATTGACCGATTTTATAATGATTGTGTGTGTAATTTTTCTTCTTTGTTGTTTTTCCTTTTCGCTAGATATTACATAGGTTTCATATGTTAAATAACATTTGTAGAATATTAAATTTTTTTAAGTAAAAAGTAACATTATGTGTAAATCATCATCATCGGCCCGGTAAACCCCACTTCTGGTCTCTTCATTTCCACGCCAACCAGCACGGTCTCGCGCTAGTTTCATCCACTGTTTGCCGGTTAATTTACATAGGTCATCTGACCATATGGCAGCTGGTCTGTATAAATAAATGACTACATTAACCATAGTCAGTTATCTATTCATAATTTCACTTTTAATTCTCACTAGGAATCGCTTGCTGCCTGACACAATACTATCTCTGAAACAAAGTCCCACAGTGGGACTTACTCGTAATAGGGAAGTCGATACACATCAAACATACGCGGAAACAACGAGGAGAAGCGAGGGGAGTGGTAACAGTGTTGCTGTCCTTAAAAACACGGAATAAACTACAGTACGTTACTTAGAAAAAAAAGACATTGGTATAACGAACGGCCAGCGTTATTCCGATACGATCACCTGATTGGCTGATACGTTATTAGTAACGACTTGTACGTTTGTCTCAGGTTGAAAAAAATAACGAAACAGGATGCATTTCGGTTTGATTTCGGTCAGGCCCCGTCATGTTTAATCTATAACAAGATTAGCATTGTTGTCCGAGCTGAGACCACAGCTTGATCTATATTTGCTCACGTAGCAACAGCTGCTACGACGTAGCGCTAATATCGTAGGTGCTACGCCGTAGCGCTAATGCCGTAGCTGATACGCCATACCGAAGGCTCACGTAGCTTTGGTACCTACGCATCTCACGTTTCACTTATGACATCAAACGTCTTCGATGTGATTGAGCTGCCATGTATCATCATAACTTATCTATCACAATGTGCTATGTCATAGTAGCCACATTACAATTGTTTTGGCGAGACGTCTAGACCTATCAACATTGAGTGTATTATGTGGTATTTGTACTGTTACCTTGCTGTTTTGTGTCGTTAATAAATCAAATAGAATATGTGTGGCGTTATTGTAGATATTAAATAACAGCTTCAACAAACAGGTAACGATATTTTCGGGTATTATATTTGACCCCAAAATAACATTAAAATATGTTTGAACTAAATCTTTCGTAAGCACAACACACTGTAGACTTTTAGTCTACAATGAATTTTGCGAGACGAGCAACCGACGACGCGAGCTCCGTCTCTGCTCACCATGATTAAGCTCGGCGAATTGGAGCGAAACCTGGTCGGACTTTTCCGATATAACAACACCCGTAAGTAGATCCGGACTAAAAGTCTACAACATGAAAATATCCTGTGCCAAAATGTAGTACGTTAGAAGGATCTAATTTATACAGTATCACGGAAATTATTTCCATTATTTCACTATGCCCAAACTACACACTACAACCAACACTACAGCTCTTAGTAGAATTAATGTAAGCCGGCACGAGTGGAACAGTATTATCGATCTTCCTCGGTTATCAACTACTGTTACTTAAAAAATCAGGTTTTAGTACAGCACCTATTATATCAGTTGTTATCAACAGAAATACTTATTATTTCTGTTGGTAACAACAGATGCGAGTATAATCAGATAAATCTGTGATATCTTACGAATGAGATAAATAAATAATATTAATAAATAATAAATATTCATGGACATATTACACAGATCTCGTTAGCCCTGTACTAAGTACAACTAAATGACTTGTGTTATAGGTGCTAACTCGACGATAGATTTAATACAATAAATACATAGATAACATCCAAGACCCGAGACAAACTAGAAAAGTTCGTTTCCTAGTTTGACCCGGCCGGAGATCGAACCCGAGACCTTCGGTTTTACAGTCAGCGTGCCAAACCGCTGCGCCACCGAGACCGTCAGATCCTAATCACACAGTATAGCTGCAGGACATGCTGACGGTGGTGTGTGACGCAGCTATGCCCCGTGCAAAGCAACGCAACCCAAAGCGTCAGGTGTATTGCTGGTAGTCAGATATTTCCGAACTCCGATCGGAGTGCACGGCAGGTTCGGGATGAGGCTACCCATTTAAGTTTCTACTACGACCTCGAAAGCATTTGATGCGATCGCTACTGCATTGTTACAGGTGGCGTTGCGTTGCGGTGCTGAGCAGCGTGCTGGTGGTGGCTTTGGGCGCAGCGACGGAGTGCGGCGGGCGACTGCGCGGGCCGGCCGGCGTTCTCCAGACGCCCAACTTCCCGCGCGCCTTCCCCGTGCCGCTGCGCTGCAAGTGGATCATCGAGCGCGAGCCCGGCAACGGCACCATCTCCGTGTACTTCACGCAGCAGTACACCACCAGCGGGCTGACCTTCACCGAGTACGACTACTACGACGACACCTACAAGCTGGGCGAGCGCCGCGCCTTCGCCGTCACCGAGGAGAATATCACGCGCATCAAGTGGCTTCAGGTGAGCGTTCAAGTTTTTTCATAAGCCCCTGGGTCTTTTAAACCCAGTTTTTTATATGTAGGATAAACCTACTGTGATTAAAATTTTGCTGTTACTGATAGCAACCCTTTTGTATGACCCAACTGCTGGGGCATGGGTCTCTTTCTGCATCGCCGGAAGGGTAGGTTGGCCAAGTCCGGGCTTGTGGAGGCTATTCTAAGACAGTGGCAGCCTTTATTGTTGGAAGTAATCAAGCTTTCAAGGCCTCTGACATGCTTAACGACTGTCATTACATGACCGGAACCAACGGCTTAACGTGCTTTTCAATGCACGGAAGCGCTCGGACAAAATGCTACTAGCGATAGTCAGGAGATGGTTACCCATCCAGCACCTGAAAATTCGCTAATATCCGCAAAATTTTGCTAAAATCCAAATATTATTGCCAGGTTTTTAAATTGTGGTTTGCTCTTTGACCCTCTGTGTAGTTAAAATATTTAGCTTTGCACTGGGAAATTTTCGTCGAAGCTGTACTTGTAACAAATTGTCATCAGCCACCAACACATCTAGTGAACAAACCAATAACCAATAATGACAATGAAACTAATTGCGGTAAATTCATACTCGTAGGTACAATGAAATTCTATTTTATTTATTTAGAGTATAAAACAGATTGCAACTATTATATGCACACCTAAGTTACATCACACTAATATTAGGGGTTAAAGTATGAAATTGCCGTTTTATTGCAATAGGTTCTTTGAATTGACATACAATCTTCATGGTTTGAGGTTTTCGAATGAAACTTTTTTCAAATGGTTTCTATGATGTTCTTTTTTTAAAAAATGTGAAACATTTGAATATCGACTTTCAATTGATTTTGTTATTCAATTTAGACAAGAAAGATGGATACTGCGAAAATTTGAGTGATTTTTGAATACGAGTTCCGACGCGGAACTAAGGCGGCAGAAACAGCCCGCAATATCAATGCTGCGTTTGGAGAGGGGTCTACTAATGCCGTTAAACCATGCCGCTAATTCCTGGGTAGTTTGACTAGGATCGGCTTCCACTATCTCTCTTAATTCATCGTTATTCACCTGTGTGGGCGGTCTTCCTCGTGGCTCGTTCTTTAAGTCGAAATTTCCATCACGAAAGCGTTTAAACCAAAATCGCACGGTGCGTTCATTAGTAGACCCCTCTCCAAACGCAGCATTGATATTGCGGGCTGTTTCTGCCGCCTTAATTCCGCGTCGGAACTCGTATTCAAAAATCACTCGAATTTTCGCAGTATCCATCTTTCTTGTCTAAATTGAATAACATAACATAACATTTACATACAGGCACATACATTGCTTCTGGCCCCACACTAGGATACCCTGTGTCGTGGGAACCAGAAACAACGACATCACAAACATGTAAACATCCAAGACCTGGGGTTTTTTTTTTGTTCCCAGCCGGGATTCGAACCCGGGATAACAAAAACAATTGAAAGTCGATATTCAAATGTTTCACATTTTTTAAAAAAAGAACATCATAGAAACCATTTGAAAAAAGTTTCGTTCGAAAACCTCAAACCATGAAGATTCTATGTCAATTCAAAGAACCTATTGCAATAAAACGGCAATTTCATACTTTAACCCCTATTACTATAAAAGCGTAAGTTCGTAAGTGTATATGTTTGTAACTTTTTTACGTCTAAACGGCTAGAGCGATTTTATAAAATTTGGTAAAAAGGGTAGGCTACGTTTTACTGCGAAAAAATATCTTATTTCCATGGGAAACTCGATAAACCGCGGGTGGAACCGCGGGGCACAGGTAGTAAAATATAAGTGAAACTATAAAATTAGGGATATATTTTTGTCTTAAGGATGCACACACAACATTAATTACCAAAAGCAACTTTGAGTATCCTACAAACGAATAAACTTTAGAGATGAATTAGACTATTAAAAAAACCTATTTAGAGGCTAAAAATTCCACCCATGCCGGGATTTGAAGCCGCGACCTCTGGCTATCCGTGCCAGCGCTCTCCCAACTAAGCTAATGGGTGACTCACCGGCATCAGTGAAATTTCGAACCTCTTTACAATATTCTCTGTATTACGCACAGGCAGCACGGGTTAGTGCATTAAAAATAATATAATAAATTAGAATATTTTGCCTCAAAGCGAAAAAAATTATGATATTAAATGTCAAACGGCCATCTTTGGTGTTGATAGCTCGGATGACTGCAGGTGGGTGGCGCGGACAAATAGAGATGGATCATCTTTTTGGCGGTGAGGGATGGCGGCGGCGCCCAGGAGTGGAGGCTAATAATGTACCACATTTTTCCGTCTAACGAGTTTGTCGACATATGCGCCGCGAGCGCTATTAAGATGTATGGTGAGCCGTAGAGTACAGTGCTACACAAGAAATAAGTCCCGCGGATGTACCAGCGCAGATGACCAAATTTTGGATGTGCGGCAACTTGATCGACCAATCAGATAGTTTCATTTTATGGCAGGCCGCGCGTTTGTTGCTATTGGTTGATTCAACGTCATTGATGCAGGTGACTATTAGTTTGGCAATATTAGCGTGAGCGAAATAGGTAGCGCTACTGCGGCAATCAATTCAGCACCTTAACCGTAATGGTTAAAGATCATGTTGAATGTACTTATAGCTTCGGGTACTTTCGTTACACTTCTTCCTAGTCTGCGCGAACGTAGATTCCCGAAGAGACTCTTATGATGTGTAGTACTGTACAGGCGTACTTATTCATCGCTCAGTGGAATAACAGCCTTGAATGGGCACAGTTATACATTAAGCGAATCTAATCGCCATTGCGACGAGCGACGGTAGCCCAGTGGATAGAACAATGGTCCCGAAAACAAGAGACACAGGTTCTATTCCCAGTGCAGGCATGTACCTATGACTTTTTTTCTAAGTTATGTACAGTTGTGAAGTGATAGTTAGTAGCACTCGCTAACGGTAAAAGGAAACGTCTCGAGGACACCTGAGTGTTTGAGATGTTAAAATACCTCAGCGCTTGAAATTGCCAATCGCGGTGGGCACGCGTGGTAATTTTATTTTGTTTATTCAGGAAACCAACCAGCTTTACAATGTAACACATTTCTTATAATAGACAAACTTAATAGCGAATTATAGGTTACCTCAGATGATACAATGTTCTGAGTTATTACGTTAAAAAAAATTCACAAAACCGGATCAATACAACTTACATAATGACTTAAATAACAATACTGAATTGTGATTCTAAACAAAACCATTTCCTCATCTTAATAGATTATTTGTTTGTTGATTATGATGAACAAATAGATAAAAAAGTAAATATTATTTTTATACATAAATACATAAATGAGTAGATAAATAAATAACATATAGTAGTAGATAAATAATAGAAATATATTAATTAATAAAAAGTAACATAAACAAGATTGAATACATAAAGATAAAGATAGGTTAAGGTTAAGATAAAGAAGTATGTAATAATTAAGGTCGCAAAGAAATTATTGCTCGGCTTCCGAAGTAGGCTCCTTGAGCCGGGCAACAATTTGTTTTTTAAATTTATATTTGTAGGGGCTGAGACTGCTGACGTAATGTAAACATAGTTGAGCGGGCTAGCGATTGCCCGCCAGTCGCTCGTGTGGGTCTCACCCGGTAACACTACTGTATGTGCATATACCTCGATTGAACTTTCCGTGTTTTCCTATTATACTTGTGTAGCTGAATTCGGACTTTCATTCACCGAGATAGTCACCCCCTAAATATTTAGTACGCAAAAATGGATCTGTTTCTTTAAAAAAAAACTAAGCCCATACTCTTTCTCTAGGAGGAGACTGTGCTCTGTAGTAGGACGTTTATAGGCTACATAAAAAAATCGCGATTATCTATTACCTAAAACATAATATGTAACTGTATGAACATCGCGAGTAATTGGGAAATACTTTAATACTGGGCACGATAGCAACTTTATTGATTGATCATGAATTTATGGCAGTTGATGTAATACCACGCAGAAAAAGTATTAATAGGTAAGAGTCACGAGCTAGGGGCATAAATCGCGGAACCAAAATTCGAACGAAATATTGTTGTTGAGCACCGGGCACTGTTACTTTTCTATCTCTAACATTAAATAAAACTTTGCATCTGAAACACTACAACTCTTTATGTATACCAGTGATTGACATAATAATATTGGCCTTTTTGCATCTACTTAATGAGATGATTTATGCAGCGTCCAGTGGTATCTTCACTCACACTAGATGGGTGAAGGGACCACTCCGACGCTGTAGTGCCTGGGTCATGGTTTTATAGATGGTGTAGGCTTGCCCAGCACCTATACCATCCTGACAGCTTAGTCGGCCTAGCCCACAGGAAAGACTAGTCAATACGTGCGGAGCCAACCAAGCCGCGGGTTTCCTCACGATGTTTTTCCTTCACCGTTAGCGTGTGGTATTGCGACAGATTGTGATTGACATAATAGACATAATAAGAACTAGAACTAAGTTTAAAAGCACAATATGTACTAAAATATAGCTTTAGACACTAGTTTTCCTTCATAAATATATTGCTTAATTATATATTGCTTTAGTCACTCGTTGTCCTTAATAAATAAATAAAAATAACATGTGTTGACATGTTCTCGCCACAAAAACTTGTGGCGAGAACATGTCAACACTGCGCGCGCACTACAAACTCCAACATTCCTGCATCGCGCAATCAAAGTGTTTCAATGACATACCATAAATATAACGTCCGACTAACAATAGTTGAACCGGCCGTCCCCAGGCATACGATCTGCCTGGCGGGAAATTTCCCTTTACAGTGAAAGAGCATGATCACCCGCTCTTCCCTATAAGCTAAAGAATACAAAGGTCTGTCGCCAACAATTTTATTGTATTTCCTATTCAATTCAATTCAATTTATTTCAACGTAAAGAATTTACATTCTATTTGCTAAATGTCAAAGTACAATGCAACATGAAAGTGAAAGCCGCTGCCTTCGGGCCGTAGTGTACTGGAGAAAAGGCAGCGGGGGAAAAAACTCCACTCTGACCATCAAGTCCTCGTAAATCTATTTACATCAGATACACATGTAGGTATGATAAGATTCCATGATTGCCATTAATGACTTTAAATTTAAAATAGGTCGTGAAAACATAACAAGTGCTGCGGCCAGACACACGAACAGCACCTAATCTAAACCCGAACCCTCATACAAGTCCAAAAGCAAATGTTGTAAAGGGGCAAAAGTAGACTTTTTGTTGATGAAAACGCTCCGTCTAAGTTGAACCAATATTTACTGATAGACATCCAATCTGGGCTTAAACTAGAAGTTTTCTAAACAATGGCTCTCACTAATAAACACCGTATAAGCCTGCAAAACACAGTGTTTTGTTCACGTCATTTGAATGTAATTTTCAGTTGGAAGAAAAGAGACAAAACACTGCATAGTTATACAATACTTACACCAATTTTATTAGTAAGGCTGAATACCCATAACGTAGGATTTTGTTGATGAAACTAAAGGGTATCTATAAAGATTGTGACAAGCGGAAGACCTTGGTCTCAAAATTAATCAAAAAGGTTTATTCAGAGTAGCACAGAAACTACGACTTAATAAACATTACAAGTTAAATTGGATGTCCATTTCAAAATCTATATCACGGAAAAAATTACCAAAAAAACTCCAAACTTAGTCTTTTAAAAGTCCTCTGTATATCCCTCCGGGATACTGGGATATAGACGTATGTATAGGGAAGAGTTCGTCGTGCTCTTCCACTATAAAGGGAAATTTCCCGCCGGGCAGATCGTATGCCTGGGGACGGCCGGTCCGACAGTTGTTAGTCGGACGTTATATTTATGGTAATGTCATTGAAACACTTTCATTGCGCGATGCAGGAATGTTGGAGTTTGTAGTGTGCGCGCAAAATTGACATGTGCTCGCCACATATGTTTATAAGATAAGAATATTCTTTATTGTACACCAGAGCACATATTATAAAACATGTAATGATACAAAGTACAATTGGCGGCCTTATTGCTAAAAGCTATTTCTTCCAGACAACCTTACGATGGAAAGTTGCTGGAGGAAATAAGAGACGGGTAGTCGGTGCAAATATAAATATATTAATACACTACTTATATAAATAACAATATACCTACATAAACAGTTACATACATAGTTATGATAAACTTACATAAATACGTTATAATAACAATCTACACGATGAGGAAATAAATATAATATTGTGTACCTATATGGAGACATACGGAAAAGACAAAATGAAAAGGACAATGCACGAATACTAAACTAGCAGGTACAGATAAAATTCTTTAACCTTGCTTTTAAAGACCGCTGAGGAAGGGGAGTGCCTTATTGATACCGGAAGATCATTCCACAGCTGAGTGGCCGTTACGGTAAACGAGTCGCCGAAGAACCTCGTCGAGTGAGTTGGAGTCTTCAGCGACATATTCAGGTCAGACCTTAATGCCCGGCTGTGGGAATCACCGAGGTAGGTAAAGCGCACTTTAAGATATGAAAGAGTGGCTGGATTGAACAGTATTGAGTAGAGAAGAGAGAGAATGTGAACATTCCTACGAAAACGGATGGGAAGCCACTTGAGCTTAGCGCGGAATTCGGAGACTTGGTCATATTTGCGTAAACCAAATATGAATCTTATCGCAAAGTTTTGGAGGTGCTCAAATTTATTAAGTTGCTCTTCGGTGAAATATATTCTTCTTCGCTGCCTTAATTGGCGAGGGAATTTTATATTATCAAAGACATATTTATCGTTCTATTTTCTCACTCTCAGAAATGCATGTGCTAAAGCTAAGGATGAATAGTTCTCGCAAAAGTACAGCTTTGTTTCACAAAGATGTAACAGTGTTTCAAAGACGGGACCAAGTTAATATTTGAAGAAGACGAGAGTAAGAGAGACTTAAGGAAATGTATGTATGAGACCTTTTTAACACAACAAAGGTTCACGCTATTTTCTCTGGCGAGTTTGTATAAAAGTTTTTCAATACGGAATTATGCATTCCATCAGCACGCCGCGGTCTCTGCGCTCGGGGACGTGACGAAATTATGCTGAACATCTCTACACCATTAAAATAATGGAAACAATGAGGATCCCATCAGTTTTTTTACTCGCCCTTAGTATCTCGGTCGAAATCCTACATTCATGACATACATACATAAACTCACGCCTGTCTCGAAGGGGAAGGCAGATACTTGGGTCTGCCACTTGCCACGATCCTGACAGATCTCTGTTGCTTCATATTTACTCTAAACATACACCAACAGTACTTAGAAACATCTGTGTAATCCTTCTTCGTTTACTAACAATGAAGTGTTCTCTATTTATCTATGTAAACCAAACTTGCAAAACAACCCAAAAGTTGAGCTTTTGACTTGCAAAAAAGTATACTTTAAAAACCTATTTAGAGGCTAAAAATTTCACCCATGCCGGGATTCGAACCCGCAACCTCTGGCTATCCGTACCAGCTCTCTACCAATTGAGCCAATGGGCGACTCACGGCATCAGTGAAATTTCGAACCTCTTTACAATATTCTCTGTATTACGTACAGGCAGCGACATCTGACTTAAGCAAATTGCATTACTTACAGCCCCGACTACCTACTTTGCAGTTAGGTTTAACATCGGAACGATATCACTGTACCCACATGATTACACTATTTTTATTTTTAATGCACTAACCCGTGCTAAGGAACAAATTTAAAAACCTATTTAGAGGCTAAAAATTTCACCCATGCCGGGTTAGTGCATTAAAAATAAAAATAGTGTAATCATGTGGGTACAGTGATATCGTTCCGATGTTAAACCTAACTGCAAAGTAGGTAGTCGGGGCTGTAAGTAATGCAATTTGCTTAAGTCAGATGTCGCTGCCTGTGCGTAATACAGAGAATATTGTAAAGAGGTTCGAAATTTCACTGATGCCGTGAGTCGCCCATTGGCTCAATTGGTAGAGCGCTGGTACGGATAGCCAGAGGTTGCGGGTTCGAATCCCGGCATGGGTGAAATTTTTAGCCTCTAAATAGGTTTTTAAATTTGTTCCTTAGCACGGGTTAGTGCATTAAAAATAAAAATAGTGTAAAAAGTATACTTTACAATTGCTCTGGGGTGCTTACTCGCGCCACCAATGGAATAAAAATCATAACTTTTTTATAATAGGTAGGTTTTTTTCAAAAAAGTAAACACCATAATAACGGCCTTACTAATAAATAAGTTATACACTCTGAATAACTATTTGACGTACATCTATTTAAACTGGTTGAGTCGCATTTAGCGTACAAATAACCAGTTTGTCAGACCTCGCATAACGGCTGTATACGCATCTTTGTTAGTAAGGCCGTAGATGTTTCACTGTTATGACCACTATTTCTAGAACCCAGCCAAAACGGCAGTTTTTTGCGGCAGTCGATTAGAGTCCTAGGAATGTTATTCCATTGGTTAGCAACCCAAATGCATGAATTTTGAAATTCAAAAACAACAAAACAATCGTTTCATCGCTTTGATGCACTCTGCACAGTTTTATAGTGTATTTTATAGTTATAGTGACTTTGCAAGTTCATGCGCACGGTTGACGTGCTATGGACTTTTTTTGAACTAAAACTTTTGTATGCACAACACATTGTAGACTTTTAGTCCGGATCTACTTACGGGTGTTGTTATATCGAAAGAGTCCGACCAGGTATGGACTGTACGAACTAAGTATGTTTGTTTATAAAACCGGTTCGTCAAAGTCTTGCTCGTCAAAGATTGACGAAACAATGCCAAAACCGAACAAGCGGGCTCAACTGAACGACGGTATGTAAAACAAAACTAATCCTTCAGAGAGCAAAGCAAACGAAGCAGCCCGGAAAATTTGGCAGGTAAAGTAAACCGAGAACTGGAATACCCCACATGGCGCGTTCCAGCAAAAAGATTGCCAGAACAAATGCTATTAATAAAGATGGTTTTACGAGAAGTGAGCCTCGCATTTGCTTGAAAATAAGAGATTAAGACCTAACTGCAAAGTAGGTACTCGGGGCTGCAAGTGATGCATATTACTTCAGCCAGATGTCGCTGCCTGTACGTAATACAGAGAATATTGTAAAGAGGTTCGAAATTTCACTGATGCCGGTGAGTCGCCCATTGGCTCAGTTGGAAAGAGCGCTGGCACGGATAGCAAGAGGTCGTGGGTTCGAATCCCGGCATGGGTGGAATTTTTAGCCTATAAATAGGTTTTTTTAAAATTGTCCTTAGCACGGGTTAGTGCATTAAAAATAATATAATAAAATATTATTTTTTTCTTTTACATCATACTTAGTTTCATCACCATCATCATTATCACTGCAGGATTTAGGCCTCCTTCGTGGTTTTTCAAGAGATTCTTCATTACCACCTAAATCCTATGTTATTACGGGAAACTAGACTGCGTAGAAGACCGATTTCTATTTTATAAAGTTTACTCAAAGAAATCTCTGACAGCGATGACCTCGCCTATATACATGTTATTTCTTATGTAATATCCTGTAAATTGTTTTCGTGTTATAAAGTATAATTAATTAATCAATTAATCAATAAAAAAGAAACATTTAACACTTAAAACATTAACAAACTGGCTTCTAGTAGTATATTAGTACGTATTGTTTTTATAGTTTGAAAGAGTTTACGGAGTATGATATTGAATAATTTTACTGTGTCGCAACTATTAGATAGGCAGCTATTTAGTTTTTAAGATGATCTCATACTTTTTTAAAAACCTATTTAGAGGCTAAAAATTCCACCCATGCGGGGATACGAACCCGCGACCTCTTTTAATTTTTTTTTAAATTGTCCTTAGCACGGGTTAGTGCATTAAAAATAAAAATAGTATGATCTCATATTGTTAAGGATTTATATTTAAAAATGTTACCTATTACAATTCTGATTTGATACTCTTTCCATCAAACCGGGGGGTGGGCAGCAGCGCCCCCTGCAGTACAATTCCACCGAACTGCGATCCCCAACCCGCATGCCCAGCGTGGGGATTATGGGTATTGCCCCCTATGATAGCTCAACGTGGCGCTCTTTAGGGGTGGGCTAAGTCCAGCAGTGGACTAGTATAGCCTGACGATGACTTTTCCTATCATACGTGTAAAAAATATGTAAAGAATGGATGAATGCGAGTACACCTGGCAAGGTAAGATTTGGTGAATCTATTTTAAACAGCAACTGTTACTTCTAAATGTCATTGTAACCCATGTCTAGGCGCACAATATTCTTATTCTTAATAAGAGATTTAAAATCTCTATCCGTTTTGTGTCGAATGCCTACCATTTAATCTCTTGCACCATCTGTGGTTGACTGGTAGAAAATGCTTATAGCATTAAGTCCGCCACATTGCCATTGTATTTTTTTACTTATGTGCAATAAACGTATTAATAATAATAATAAAATTAGACTACAATAATAGAATAATAATTTTTGAATTAGACTACAATATATAAGATAAGATAAGAATATTCTTTATTGTACACTGGAAAAACAACAAAGACAAAACAATTGCAAATATATATTGCCTTATTGCTAAAAGCAATTATTATATTTCTACACTGCATAGTAAAATCCATCATTGGCTGCGTGTGCAAATCATTGTATATTTTAATTGTATTGCTGTGCATTTCTGTTGAAAAAATAAAATAAAAAATAATAATCAATAAATCTGAATCTTAGTTGGCTGATTATGTCTTAATATGTATACCAGTTTGTTGCTGTTATTTTGCCAGCATCAGAATTCGACTCAGAGCAGCCAGTAGGCTACTCTACGTGACTACGCGTAACTTTCGCTAATGGGGAAACAAACTTCTCACAAAACAAGAAAAGTTTCGATTGGTAATATGTTTGCGGGGAACCAAGTCGGGGAAGTTCGGTCAGCGACATTTACGCCATACGGGGCACCGATATGTTTCCATTAATGAAGTGGAAGTTCTTGTGCTGCTATTCGGTTTCAGTAAGACATAAATCTAAACTGTAGTCATTTTATCGTGAAAAGATTTTGCTGTCACGCGGGGAGTGCCGGCAAGGAAACATCATAAGATAAGATAAATATTCTTTATTGTATAGCGGAAAATTGATACAGAAACAGCTGATACAGAAGATAAGATACAATTGGCGGCTTTATTGCTAAAAGCAATTTCTTCGAGGCAACCTCAAATCGTTGAATTTGCCGAAGGAGAAATAGATCATACCCACATAACATAACATTTACACACAGGTAAATATATTGCTTCTGTGTCGTGGGAATCAGAAACATCTAATATAATATCTAGTGGAGATCTGCGTTTTTAATCTCAAGTAATGAATTGACCTTTCACAAACGACAAAATGTAATTTAATTCTCATAGTACATAGGCTATTTCACGTTCAACAATTTATGTGACTGTAATATTACGGACAATATAATTTACTTTATTTTGTTGACTTGTACAACTTGTAATAAAATCAATACTACCACGGAGGAAAAAGGAAATACTATGCCTTATTACCTCAGGTTAAAGGCATTAGAATAGATGGGTGATGAAAAGGACAGAGGCTCAGCATAACTGCTGTTGTACAGACTCTGCCTGGGTATGATAGCCGACCACATAATGCAGTCACAAACAAAGAAATAAGAGTATAAGTATAGTTTTTAAAAAGTTTAGTGGTCAGTGTGGTGTTACTGGTAGTAATAATTTGTAGGTATGTGGGCACTTTATTTAGTTTATTGATCAAAATTGCCATAACATTGTGACAGTGGAACTGGCTTAGAGAAACCGAACAACTGTTTTCGGTAGGCTTCCTTTCTTATGTAGCCTAAATACGCTCAATTATAAGACGCATGCCTTCTTTGAAACAGAGCGTATGGGGACATAACCGCGCATGTCCATCGCTGATCGGTAATTTGAAACTCCTCCTCACTAGTAAAAAAAAACTCCAGCAGATAAGTATATAGATAGACAGATATAAAACACATTACTGTGTACGAAATACTACACAACGTACTCAGTTATTTAATTTTCAGAAACAAAGAATATTCCACAAACAAGATAACACAAACTGAAAGAAAATTGTCTTTTCTCTATAAAGTAGTATGTGAAGTCGGAAATGTTTTCATAAAATGATTGCTGTTTAACTAAAATAAACAAGCCGGAGCTCGCAGTTGAAACTGTCGGCGCAAAAAACTGTATTTCGTGCAAAACAAGGAAAGTCGTGTGGGGTATTAGCCGCGGCCACATGAGCGCCAAACACTCCATAATGAAATGCTGGCGTCGAGTTTTGTTACCATATTCAGCGAGGTGTACTTGTTATAACTTCTAGTCGTTTGTGACTTTTGGTACCGTATGTCAAGCACAAGTCGTCAAAATAAAACAAAATTAACAAATAATAGGCTGTACTCTACCACGGGAGCCAATGCCAGATTGATGGAGGCTAGCAAGACTAGTGGCTGCTCTTACTGCCAGAAGTATTCAAGCCGCCCTAAGGCCTCTCACTTGGTTTAACGACAGCGATCTACCGACGGTGCCGGCATCGCTCGGGAAAATGCCACTAGCATTAGTCATAAAATTGCCAAAATTCATTTATTATTTACTAGCGGTGCCCCGCAGTGTCATCCGTGGTTTATGGATTTTCCCATGGGAATAAGATATTTTCCCGGCGGAAACATAGCCTATGTAAAACATAGACGTGTTAATCCGGCGTGTCAGCTAACTCCGTACACATTTTTATCAAAATCGCTCCAGCCGTTTAGACGTGAAGAAGTATCAAACATGAACACTAACAAACTTGCGCCTTTGTGATATTAGTGTAAATAATAAATTACTTTATGAGGAAACCTAAGGTTGACAAGTGTCTCATAACTTTTAGTTGCGTTTACTTGCACACCTGATTTTTTTAAGCCGACAACAGGCTATAGTATTAAGCTGTGAAATATTCCATACCATAATACTTGATAGCTCTAGCCATTCCCGAAAAAAACCCCTACCCCCTTCTCACTGTAGATCCTAAAAAACAGATTTCATACAACTGTTTTGTCGGCGTGATCAATATGTATACCAAATTTCAGCTTTCTAGTACTAATTAATAGTCTGAGCTATGCCGCGTACACACACGGACACACACACATCCGACATGTTTATTTAGTGATCTTAGCAGTTTTTTTTCTTTCGAGGTACGAATTCGCAGTTAAAAATATACGTGTGCATTAACACTAAGATTGCCCAAAACTTTTCCGTAGAAGTGACGGATTAAAAGCTTCTGTCTACTAATCCAGCCCACGAATAAAGCCTACTGCCGAATTTCTTACCTGTCACTCCAACCACATCCCGCTCATTGCTTTCCAGATCCTTTAGTAATGTTATCGATCCATCGGGTCGCTGGTCTGCCTACTGATCGTTTTTCCAACCTTGGCTTAAACTGAAGCCCTGGTCACACAGAAAGGACGTGGGGCGAAGGCGCGGATAAGACGCCTCGTCTTTCCAATTCATCGCACTCAATGTGCTGGAGGGATAGGTCAAAGCCTCCACAGAAGATAAGGGTCGTGTCTTTGCCGCGCCTTCGTCCCATATCCGTTCTGTGTGCCCCAAGCCTGTCTCCGCCTACACGTTCTTTCTTCGCGCTTCACCAAATGTCCTGCCCATCACTTATTTAATTGGTTATTCACGAGCGAACTTCTATTAATGTTATAATGTTTCCTTGTGGTTTTGGTAAGTCTCTGCCGTTCATTTTATTTCTAAGTTCAATGTTCGTGGTTTTATATTTGAGAGTTTTCTTATGCATCTACTAAAGCAGGGGGAAATGCGCACCAAAAGTTAGCAAATAGAAGAAAGTAAATATTTTTATGTCAATAGTATAAAAGTATTACACTAATCACTCGTAGCCCCGGCGGCCTGAGTGATCTTAAACGATCACGAAGGTTAAGCAACACAAGGCGCGTTCAGTGCATGAATGGGTAAACCGTCTATGACTAACGCTAATGGCATTTTTTCCGGGCAGTTCCATGCTTCGCAAGGCACGTTAAGCAGTTGGTGCCGGCTGCCGTCGATAGATGGCAGTCGTTAAGCCAAGTCAGAGGCCTTAGGGCGGAAAACTTCTGACAGTAAGACCAGCCACTAGTCTTGCAAGCCTCCACCGATCTGCACTTAGCCCCCGTGGTGGAGTATGGCCTGTACCTTCTTCAGAGAAGAGACCCATGCCCCTCGGTGGGGACATAATGGGTTGATGATGATGATTACATGGATAAATTGTATCTTGTGGAACTGGCTGCGTAATCGGGTAGTACCTACCATTTATTTAAAAAAGAAAGGATCGCGATGAGCTCATTTAAGAAACGCTTTCTCTATTTTTCTTTATATTTTTCTGTCTGTGCCTTGGACAGCGTCCATATACATCATAAAAACCGTAATACCACATACAATATAAAATTGGAAAATTGAACAAATAAACTCGTACAGCTAAAAACCTATTTAGAGGCAAACCGGGATTCGAACCCGCGACCTCTGGCTCTGGCACGGATAGCCAGAGGTCGCGGGTTCGAATCCCGGCATGGGTGGAATTTTAAGCCTCTAAATAGGTTTTTAAAATTGTCCTTAGCACGGGTTAGTGCATTAAAAATAAAAATAGTATAATCGCACAGCTAAAGTTAAAGTGAATAACAAACTCTAATTGACGTGCTCCAGAATTTGCGCATTTTAGAAATGTAACACTGTATATTTTGGTAAAGGCAAACAAATATGGTGGCGGGAAAACGGAATGAATTAAAGGAAATCCCTGGGCAGCAAGGGCAGGAGGCGCTCCCAATGCGCATATCCACCTACAAATTTAATGTGAAATCTCAACTTTTATTCAGCACATCCTTTCGCCGAATTTCAACGGCCGCAATGGACAGTTTGGCTCTCTCATAAAGTTTTGTAGCTTTTTGCCCATTTGGACTACACGGAATAAACGTTCGATGCTGAAAAATGGCGCCAGTAGTACCCTCCATGTGCCCTAGTGTTTTCTCTTTGCCACATCCGGCGGACGTGCCCCAGGCGCCGACCGTAATGGGAAACACGGCCCACAATTTAATCCGAGTACCATTGACATCTGAGATACAGTCGACATCAAACCTTGTATGTCCTCACTGCTAGGACATGGGTCTCTTCCTGCATCACAGCGGATTAAGCCATACTCCACCAAGGGGGCCAAATCTAGGTTGGTGGAGGATTGTAAGACAGTGGCGGGACTTACTGTCAGAAGTTATCAAGCCGCCGAGAATACCTCAGACTTTCTTAACGACTGCCATGACATGACAGCCGGCACCAACGGCTTAACGTGCCTTGCAAAGCACGGAAGCGCTCGGAAAAATGCCTCTGGCGGTAGTCACGGTATGGTCAACCACCCAGTACCTGACCGCGCCTGTAGTTGCTTAACGGTACAGAGTGATTAATTCCAATCACTCTGTACTAATTGGCCGCAAGCGCTACTCCACTTGGCCACAAGCGCTTCATCTGGATCTCCGCCCTGGAATTGATAAACGTAACACTTGTTTCAGGACGGTTCAGTGCACATCTCAGCATCTTCATTTCGGCTATTTGAATTGCCAAGAAAATATAGTGATAAAGATATTTTTTTATCATTTTACTTTATTTCAGACGATACATGAACAGGACATTAAGAAATAGCATGTACAAACGCGAGCTTATCTCTGTAGAGATTTCTTCCAGCGAATCTCGTTATATAATTAGTTCCATAACTGAAAAAATCTAACCAACTAATAGTTAGAATATTTTCGGGGCTTAATCGCGTAGTAATTTATTGCTATTTTACCTCGACGTTTCGACGACGTTACAGTCATCGTGGTCACGAGAAGACTTCCGGTGCTTTCCAACGATCGCCATTATTATAGCCGAATTGTGCGTGAAGCGGTTGAAATTAAGAAACACAAAATTTTTAATCGGGAATGTGGTTTCAGGCTGTCGCAAACGTGGGATCTGGTCATCAAGATGTGTTCGAGTGGAAAATAGTCGCATGGTTTATCGTCCGACATTGTCAGTGTAGTGTGTCGCAACCCTAATAGTGCTTTGTGATAGCTGATTGAGGGTAGCCTGAAACCTCATCAGCCAAAGATGCGAACGGGTGCCAGCCATCAGTCTTCTCGTGACCACGATGACTGTAACGTCGTCGAAACTTCGAGGTAAAATAGCTATAAATTACTACGCGATTAAGCCCCGAAAATATTCTAACTATGTGTACAAGTCGCGAAAGTTTAAAATATTATCTAACCAACTAAATTTGGCAAAGGTCTCGTGCCCAGCTAAATGTTGTCCATTGTAAGAAAGCGATTTGACTTCAAACGCATTATCTTTGCACCATTACGCTAAAGTCTAATTTTACACTTGATCTGCAGCACCCGCGCCGCGTCCCTTTCATTTTACGATAATATTCGCGATAATTGCGTATTCCCGACGCAAAAGGGGCGCCTTGTTTTATAAATATTTGATTGCTCTGTAACAAAGAAGAGTTTGAGAAGTTTTGCGTCATACTTATTCATAAGAGAAAGATTTCTCAGGGGGGTGCGAACACAAAGAGCAGTGCGGTCGGAAAACTGTTTTTGAAAATGAAATTTTTAATTACCAAAGAGTTTTTTTTATCAGGATACTTATTAATTACCCAACTTAGGTATTTTAGACAAGATAAGATAAGAACATTCTTTATTGTACACCAGAGCACATATTATAAAAGACCGCTAGTCAAGCTCTGTCCTTTGCCATTAAATTTTTAGTTTCGTAATATACTGTCGTATTTTGGTGGGCGGAATGTGCGATCCGCGCCAAATAAGAACATATTAGGGTTAAAATTTTAATGTAGCAACATTAGCGACAAGTTACTTAAGCTTGTTTTAAAATTATTATTTTGTCGTTTTGAATATCCAGTGAGGGTAGTTTAATTATTGTCGTGGGCCTTATCGCTGTGAAGGTCGTCAAGATCGTGTGTCGGATCTTTTGATAGCCTTTCAAAATCCACTGTTACGTTCACATCAAATAAATAGTTTCGTTTAAATCTGTGAACTTTCACCTACAAGCCCTCACGCAGTGCAGTTCCTCATCTTCGTGATTGTGAAGTTGTGATAACCAACAGCTGATCGGACATTGTCGGCGCCGACGGATAGGCTCGGGCTCCAGACGCTGCTGGTGAGTTGGCTTTTCGACGTTCTTCATTACTTCACTGGATTTTTGTATAGACCTTCGTATTCCATTGTCTTTCGTTAACACCTAGCGGTCTCCCGATTCGCGGGAGACTGCACAACATGTAAAGATACAAAGTACAATTGGCGGCCTTATTGCTAAAAGCAATTACTTCCAGACAACCTTACGACGGAAAGCTGCCGAAGGAAATAAGAGACGGGTAGTCGGTGCAAATATGAATATATTAATACACTACTTATATAAATAACAATATACCTACATAAACAGTTACACACATAGTTATGATAAACTTACATGAATACGTTATAATAACAATGTACGCGATGAGGAAATAAATACAATATTGTGTACCTATATGGAGACATAGTACGGAAAAGACAATAAAAAGGGTAATGCACGAATACTAAACTTGCAGGGACAGATAAAACTCCTTAACCTTGCTTTTTTTATTTTACGTTTTTGTTAGAAAACTTGTTCAGTGTTTAGCGACTAGGTGGACTTCTACCTAGGTGTAGTGCGTAGAGCATTTAGAAAGAAAGAAAAGACACACACACACACACACATACAAACACACACACACATAAATCTAATACTCACACATTTAAAATCCTCATTTCATTGTCATATGTATATTTGTTACAAAGATTAAATAGGTAAATTTCAACACCATTGTACAGTGCTACACAAGAAATAAGTCTGGCGGATGTACCTGCGCAGATGAACAAGTTTTGGATGTGCGGCAAGTTTATCGACCAATCAGGTAGTTTCATTTTATGGCAGGCCGCGCGCCTTTGTTACTATTGGTTGATTCAACGTTATCGATGCAGGTGACTATTAGTTTCAGTCAACTGCTAGACTTGGTTGATGTCAAATAGGTATCAATCAATTCTGCACCTTAACCGTATCAGTTAAGGTGCAGAATTGATTGATGTTGAATGTACCGTGATGTTGAATGTACTTCGGGAACTTTCGTTACACTTCTTCCTAGTCTGCGCGAACGTAGATTCCCGAAGGTACTTTTATGATGTGTAGTACATTTTATATTTTTATCCATAAAATATTTACTAACATATCAGAGAATTTTAGCAGTATTTCTTGATGACTCGTGATGATCATCATCATCATCTTCATCATCAACCCATATGTCCCCACCGAGGGGCACGGGTCTCTTCCCTGAGGAAGGTCTCGCCGATCTGGTCTGAATCTGACTCGCGATGCTAGTACATAGTTAAATACTAAAATTAAGATTTAGTCGAGGATTAAAGTAATTACGTATTTTGTACCTAATAAATAATCGCGATTAGACCCGTTTAATATATAACAAAAAAAACTTCCATCCCAATGCAAGTACCTAATTATGTAAATATTCGATTTAGTTAAACATACCTCATTCGATATTTATTCTATTTGCAAAATTATGAAATTTAACTTTTCAATAATTTGAAATTACCTATGATTAAATAATACCTATGCTACAGTACGGCACTAATGTAATCAATATAAAAACATGTCTTATTTTACCGACGGACCCCTTGACCCATTTACATTCAAAGATGAAAAATGACAGAAAGAAGATTCTCGCCGTATATTACAGGTAATTTCAAAATATTTAAAAGTAACATAATACAATTTTTGGAAATAGACAGTGCTTTTTCCAAAAATGTCACTATTACAAAAACTGCAGGCAGATGCTGGATGCGGCAAGCTGAAGACAGGGCGCTATGGCGCTCATTAGGGGAGGGCTATGTCCAGCAGTGGACTAGTACAGCCTGACGATGACGATGATGACAAAAATTGTGAAATTAGTTGTTTGAAATTACCTGTATTTAAATAATACCTATGCTGCAATGAGACGCTAATGCCAGCAATAAAGCATATGTTTTTTTGTCATTACGAAGCCCTTTGACCCAATTCTTCTTTCACTTATTCAAAGAGGGAAAATAACAGAAAGAAGATTCCCACCGAGTTCGACCAAACTCCATTCAAACCAAATACCTGCCTGTCAAAACTCTGACTAGCGGCCACCGCAAAGAAGCGGAGCTTTTGTTTTGTCTGAAGTTTTTCCTGTGCAGGGGTAATCCCCTAGCACGGTATAGCCACCTAATTCCTGGCTCTTCATCGCATTGCGTCTAAGACAAACATTTTCCACTCGGCCGAAGAGAAACTTTTGACAAATCAGCGGGGGTAATCCGACGGAACGACGTCGTCTAGAAAAAGCCGCCTGCTGTTTCCAGATATTTTGCCCCTTCTTTTGACAAATTGTTCGGCCTCGCCGGCCCTAACTCTGACCTCGCTTAGGCATCCTAACGAAAAACATCTTTCTCCTTTACAAACGCATTAAAATGAAACAGTCGACTCTTTACCACAGGGACCAGAAGAAATGAAATACGTTTACTTTTTTTTCGTTATCAACCCTTGTATGTACCCACTGCTGGGGCACGGGCCTCCCCACCACGGGGGCCAAGTCCGGGTTGGTGGAGGATTGTAAGACAGTGGCGGGCCTTACTGTCAGAAGTTATCAAGCCGCCCATAAGGCTTCCGACATGGCTTAACGACTGCCATTATATGACAGCCTGCACCAACGGCTTAACGTGCCTTGCGAAGCACGGAAGCGCTCGGAAAAATGCCGCTAGCGGTAGTCACGGGACGCTCACCCATTCTGTACCTGACCGCGCCTGTTGTTGCTGAACCAAGTGATTTATTCCAATCACTCTCTTCGCCCAGGCCACGAGCGCTTCCGAACGTTTACTTAAAACTTTATTAATATAGAAAAATAATAAAATAATTGCTTCCTCGCATTTCAGATTGCCAATCCGCGGTGGGCACGCGTAGTGCTTAAGCACATCCTCTCTCTCTAAAAAAGACCTGTGCCCTCCAGTGGGATGTTTATAGACAACATAACGTCGGCAATTTTCACATTATGTTTGTAGTGGTAAAAGTTGTGTTTCTTTCGCGGTATCCCTGTAGGCTTGACTTGATATTTCATCATCGTTATTTCTAAAATGAGACAGCAAAGTCTGCACGAACACTTTGATTAAAATATAATGCAAAAAACAAACTCTGGTGATCCTCAATCACTGTCTGCAAATATCTCCCGCTTTCAAGTATTAAATGAAAATCGCAGACCTTCTTTCAGCGAGCTCGTTTGATACATCAGTAAGCTTATAATAACAGCAAGGAATATGTATGTCACCGGAAAACAACAAGATCCGCCAGTTTATAAATTTCCTAGGAAAATTATAAACTTTCGTAGGATTGTAAACGAGAGATATATTGTATTATCGTACGCCCACATTTTCGCAAATTGATAAACTTACGAAACTCAAGCGTAAAATATTATGTAAGCTTTAACAAGACGCCACCTGCGCTCTGATTGGTTGAATAAGTCACGTGTTCCTGCTCCATCTAGAAATATTGTGTCCTTTTGTGTATTTACCTAAATTAGAAAATCACATCGTTTAGAACTAAACTGAAATATGCTTTTCAAAATAACAGCACAGCGAAGGTAGTCTTAGGCACAGGCACTGGTGGCAGCGTATCGATAAAATTCTTGCCTCATATTCGAGAGTACCTGAATCGATTTCGTTATGTACATACCATTGTTATTTACTAGAAATTTTAGAGATGTTTTTATGTGAATCAGATAACATGTCAATATTCAAAGAATCCAAATATTCAAGTGTTTATAGCAAAATAATTTCGATCTCTCCACAGCCTTAACAAACTCCCAAAAGCTCCATGAAGTCAAGTTATTGCATAAAAATATATTTCCAAAATAACAAGTATAAGGGGAAGTGGAGGCCGGGGGGGTGACCCGTGCCCCAGTAGTGGGAACATACAAGGGTTGATATCGAAGGGGGAAATGCATTGCACTTTCCATATGAATACCATTTTTATGCTGTATAATTTAATACATATAATACATAGTATACAATGTTATTTTTGTATACGAATGTAATTTGTGGACAGAAAAATTATTATTATTATTATTATTATTATTATTATTATTATTATTATTATTATTATTATTATTATTATTATTATTATTATTATTATTATTATTATTATTATTATTATTATTATTATTATTATTATTATTATTATTATTATTATTATTATTATTATTATTATTATTATTATTATTATTATTATTATTATTATTATTATTATTATTATTATTATTATTATTATTATTATTATTATTATTGTTATTATTATTATCATCACATTTTTTTAATTGGCCTCTGACGATGATGATCACTCTTCGAAGTCACCTTGTTGTCTTTATGGGAGGTCGTAGCTAGTTTACTGACGTTTTGTTTTGCTGGTCATTTTGTCTTGCGAACTTTTGTTTACAAACGAAAAATTATGGCCAGTCAAGAGTGCCCAGCTCGCACCGTACAACATTTGTGTAAAAGAAAATCTCGTGCCTTTTTTTATAACAAATGGTTAAGGCAATAAAGAACGACTGAAGATATTTTTCCCCTTTAAACGGCCCGCCCATTTTTTATTAACGGTGCCCTGGAAAGGTCTACAACATCGCGACTTTTTATTTGAGGCGACATCACAACATTTTCCCACTCGACCCAAACGTTTTTTTGTCTGCACGGTTAAGGTAAGGATAAAATATGGGTTAACAGCGTATTTGACACAGTACGTTTGATTTTTATGGCTCGTAAAATCGAGGTAGGTAGTATTCGAAAATTCTTAACTTCATTCGCAATCTTCATGTCTTGAAACGACTCTAAATATTTAAATGTGTATCAAACAAGTCAAAATTGAAAAATCTGTTTATTATTCACGAGAATATAGGAAAATATTTCCTCTAACAGAATATTCCATTCTCTTAAAAAAAACATAAACGGTTTGTTTGTTTACATTACCCCGCAGGGCAGTGTTATTCGCTAACATATTAAATACATAAGACTGAATATATCAGTGAGCAATTCTGAACCGCCGCCTCCACTTCGTTTCTTTTCTGCAGGAAGTTCCTATTTTCCCCACAAAAGAAATGGTCGATTTACAGCGATTTCCTTCAGGAAATGGAAACAAATGTTCGCTATGTGTGAGAGATGTGATCCGTAGTCGCTGCCCGCCGGATGAACGATGCGCTCCATTCCCTAAGTTACGAGCAAACAATAAACAAGAAAAGTCGGCTTTCGCCAACAATTTGTGGACTAAAACACCCGATTAAATAAACCACTTTTCGATTACCTATTCCCTGAATGATAAATCAGGGATTAACGTGGGTTCACGATATGCGGGACCTATCATTGGATTTTTCCGCACGTAGACTTTTTGTCCGCTTTTGGATCGGGAAAAACCTTCAACGTTTAGTTTGAGACATGTTTAAGCTATCCAAGTAGTCGCTTAGTCAGCATTTTTTCTATAAGAGCATTGGTCGATAAATCACAGCCTGTAAACAGACCAGCACACATCCGTTAAGTCATTTAATATTGGCTTCGTTTTCGAAGGCGCAATATCTGAAGGATTTTACTAAAAGACGCCTTTGAAAGAACATTATCGAGGGAATGCATCATGCAGTAGTTGTGAGTCAAAATATTGATGATGCTGACTGTACTAGAGTGATGCTGGAGCATTGTTCATGAGTCACGCTATTCAGGCATTCCGAGCATTGTCCGGCCGACCCACGTCACGGTGACGTCACACACAGCCCGCCATCAGCAATATTTACTGCCCCCTATATTTACGACGATGCTGCGGCAATGTTACACTAATTAACCTCATTACGCTTTCACTTAATTTCTCTGCTCTACAGGATGAATTGAAGCAATTGGCTTATGGGGCGTTGCCAGTATCAGTACTAATAACATTAATTCACACGCCTTTAATGGCCAGTGAACAACACCCACTTAGAGCAAGTTTCTAACAAACTTAGCCACCGGGCAGTGCCTTAGCGATAAATACGAAGTGCAATAAATAACAGTAAGTTTCAGTTTCGCTTTAGTTATGAAGAACAGGAACAAAGAACTGGGGGATGAATAATGTCGAATTTATTCAAGACAAGCGCGAAACAAGCGGTGCAGTAAAGTTGGGCGATTTATTGCGGAACTCAAACACGACGTGTCGAGACGGGCCGCGCTGCCCGCAGCAGTTCAAACGCTCTCCACCGTGGATGTTTTGTCACGACTTGTCGGTTAAGCGCAACTTTGTCAGTGTCATTCATAACAGCCCGAACGTGAAATGTTGAGTGGGATGCTTGCCACTGCAGTGGTGAATCGTGATATTACATTGTTGATAGTAAATTTTAATAATGCGCAATGCTCAGACAACGTATTATACATTTAAAACAGGTCTCTATCGCGATTGCAATTAAGATTATTGTTGAAAAGCGTCGAAAAAGCCCATCACACGATCCCCTTGTTTTACACTCAGCCGAGTCATGGTGACTTTTCACTTTCGTCTTCTCGGTAAACTCACTTGATTAATTTGAAATGCATGAGCTTTCCAGTTCCTACGTGAAACTTTCCACGTAAAATGCCTGAAAGTGCTCCTAAAATTTTCCTGAAGCAAGAATCGACTGATAATAGCCAATATTATGTTCGGCCGTGAGCGGCGACGGACGATAAATTTTCTCACGTGATATTGAAGGCATGGTTGAGTAAAATATTGCTTACTCGATTTACTAGACCTCAATGAAGACAAAGGAGGTCAAGGTGCTGAGCAAATAAGCAATTATTTTTGGACTAGCTGTGCCTGCCCGTGTCTCCGTCCGGGTTGGAATATAATATGTAGTGCGCTTACCCTTAATGAAGTTCATGGTCTTCTGACTGACTGACAACGGGCTGGTTTCTGTATTGAGAATTTCACTAAGTCACTAAGTCACCACGACAGTTGTGACTTAGTGACTTAGTGAAAGTGACTCTGCCTATAAAATTGAAGTGGTACTGGGCTGGCCACATACGCCAATGGTCGATGGGGTGCAAGGTTCTTAAGTGGAGACCACGTACTGGCAAACGCTGCGTCAGACGCCCGCCGGCTCGCTGGACCCACGGTCTGAGGCAGAATTCTGGCAGTAACTGGATGAGGATGACTGAAGACTGAAGGAATAGCGTGCCTTGAGGAGGCCTATGTCCAGCTGTGGACGATTAGAGGCTGATAGATTGAACGATGGTCTATCTCTGTCCAAATTTTATTTCTTATTTACTCTTCAAGATTCATAGCATCATACCTCAAGATTCATACCTCACTTTTCCAAAATAAGTATAGATCTGCTTAGTCATTTGCGAAGCACTATTTGGAGAGGCTTTTGCGCCCGCTTGGTACTGAATAACACTTTTGCCGAAAAAGAAACTGCAAACCCTGTGTAAAATTACTGTCTTTGACAGACTTTGATTGTGTCCCATAGCTGGGCAAAGGCCTCCTCCATGAGCTTCCACTCCTCCACATAACATAAACATTAACATTCTATTTTGCCGAACAAAGCAAATAAGTGGAAAATGAGGGTTTTGCACTCACGGCTTGCACTCTGGCCTACTCTTCCGGAATACAGGCGTGAATAAATTTGACCTACTGAAAACCACCTAATGCTCCAGACTGAAATAGTAGTGAATTTTTTCTAGATGGTGAGGGCAGATGCGTGCTCACGTAAAAACTTAGTCATCTGCCAAAAAGGCGACACTTGCAGAAACTACATAGCCGGCTGGTTTTTTGCCGCGCCTTTATTTTATGTCCTTGACCGAAGACACGAAATAAAGGCACGGTATAAAACCGTCACGCTACAGAATAGTATTCTTCAGTGTTCCTCTTTTTGTATTACTATAGGTACGCTACGTACCTAATCTTGCATCTTTCACCTATTTAGGTAATTAAATTAATGTAAATAATCTTCTATTTCCATCTTTTCTCCTTCGGCAAATTCTCCGATTCGAGGAAGACTGGAAGAAATTGCTATTAGCAATAAGGCCGCCAGTTGCATGTTATCTTCTGTGGCTGTTGTTTCTGTAACAATTTTCCGGTATACAATGAAGAATATTCTTATCTAATCTTAATCTTGATTGGTATTTTTATTGAATTATACTCGTACACTTTATAAATAAAAATATTTACCTTTAACTTGAATATCATGAAATTACATTAATTTTTGAACTAAAACTTTCGTAAGCACAACACATTGTAGACTTTTAGTCCGTTATTAAATTACATTAAATTTCAGATTGAATTCATAAAGTGTATACATATATATATATATAGATACATTGATTTTGATTTAAAAAGTGTGTATTTCGACGGAAAGACGTATCAAGATTGTTAAAATTGTTTTAAGTACCTAAATAAATGGACTATGAGTAAATTACAATTCCTTAAATTACAATAGTCTGTAACGATAAAATCAGACTAAAATAAAGTCACGGACAACACAGTTTATTTTTGATTTTTGGTAAAGGAAACTCACGAAAAATGCATTTGTGACAATCATAGTCTGAAACCACGGTTTTTGGTAAAATAAATTGGAAGAAAAGCATTTTGTAGAGTAAGTTTGAGTCTACCCAACAGTGGGCATGGGCTGATGATGTTATGTTTGAGTTTTCAACGATAGCCTAAAATGATATCACGAATAAAATGACATTTTACTTTTTGGTAAAAATAACAAGCATTACAAGTAAACATTACAATTTTATAGCACCTCTTCTCAGTCTTTTACAATCATTGTACAGTCTATTTATTCTGACTTGTCCAATTTAGTAAACAAGATTCTACCCTTAAACTGTGACTTTTTAGTCCAAAACTGCCATATTTCCATAAATAAAGTAACCTGGAACACTCTTTTAGATAACACGCTCCCAATTTTATAAACATAGTTCATGAATTTGCGAGAAAATGTCTAGTTAAGGCATCTAATCTCAATTTTAAGGCTAGAATCTTGTTTACTAAATTGGACAAGTAAGAATAAATAGACTGTATACGAGTGTGCTAGCGCGAAGGAATGCCGAAGTAGGAAACACTCCGGAAGTCCTTAAAACTCCCTAATATTTAGATAGGAACTAACAACAACCGTAGGGTATTGATCGCATATCAAATAGGCCGTTGTTTACCTGTTGACTTATCTAACCGCAACAAATTTATCCAACTATACCCATATGTGGGTTTCGCATATGTGTGTGTGGGACCTAGCGAGGGTGGCTCGTATTAACACCCTATAACCGTAGATGAGAGGGCTGCGACAGTCCTATTATGCTGGCTCATTGGAGCTATCACACATTAGCACCTTTCCCGTGTCCAGTTGAAGGCATAAGTGTCTTGAGCTACGCACGATTTTGTATAAGTTCCAACTAAGAGTAGCAGCCCAACCAGCAAAACGTGGTTCTATAAATGACCATAGAACGTTTCCTAAAAACCAATGGGTGGTGAAATAAAGGACCTAAGAAGGTGCACCTACAAAGAAAGTGGCGCAATTATATCTCCATTCGGTTTTAAAGTGGAACTATACCGGCGTCAAGGATCACAATTTTGGCCTATACGGTTGATGTAACAGTAACGAAATCTCCATTTGGTGATATACAAACCACCATAACGCTTCTAAAGTACCTTTTTGTACTGTAAAAGAGTTTAAAATTCCAATACTACACTATTAATTTATCATTCCCTCGTTTTTCATTCGTTCACGCGTAATTCACACAGCTGATGTGTTTTTTTTAGAAAATAAATAATAAAAAGAAGAGTGCCTGGTAAGTAAGATTTTTTTTCGTAATTGAATTATTCGTCTCTTATGTGTGTAATGAATGATGTGTGGGAACGTAATTTTACTGAGAAAGCATAGGTGAGATTACGTGAATATTTTAATGCCCTCTTCCAATTATTGAGATTTAATTAAAACAATTATGAATTTAAAGTCATAAACATACTTTTAGCGTTCTGAAGTCCACTACAACACTCGTCATTACACACCGCAGCCACCATTAAATGAAATTAGGGTTCCGTTTGTGCTTGTTCTAGTGCCATATATATTGTATAAATGAGATAATAATGTTTTTATACAATTTAAAAAAATACGCCTTTGTTACAATAAAGTGTTTAGAGCAGCTCTTTTAGGGCGTTATGTATTTTCCGTTATAGATTACTGGGATACTTACTTTGTCAAAATTATGTTTTTTTTTTCTTTTTCAGTGCATTGCTAAGCAAAATGGTTGTCATTGTAGATATTGACAAATTTCTTCCTCGTGACGATTTTAAGCTGCCTACTTGTAGAAGCGGAATGGCCGTGGGAAATTACGCATTTTATGTTAACTACAAACTGTATTAACAGTTTTTGAGAGTTATGATAACAAATAACTTTTAATCTTTATAAAATGCAAATCTCAAATAAAATTACTCTATGGTAACATGTCAATTAACCGATTTATTTTGTATGGAAAGTATTTATTTTTAGATTTCCATGTAGTTCCATAGTAAAAATTGGATGTTATCATGAATACAATCATTTGTTTCAGATTACAAGTGTCCTAGAATTCCTCTTTAATTAGGGAACACCCTGTAATACCTAATATTAGATTCTTTGTAGAAAGACTTGACACTATTATAATTTTTTAATTAAAATAAATCAATTCAGCATAATGTACTGTTTCTTCATGTCTTCTGTCCTCTTTAATGTAATATTAAAATCAGAAAAAAATTTGTTACCTCTACTCCCCTTAGAAAATCTTTATAATTTATATTATTTCATTTTAATGTGCTCGCTGATTGTTATTGAAATACGTTGAAATAAAGAATAGAGTGATTTTTTTACAAGAATTTTAATTAAGAAAACGTTTCATTATTCCCAGATCTAATAAATGTAACGCATCTCCCACTACAACTACAATATTCTAGAAGTGGAGAGTCGGTTTTATGGTGCTGCCCATATTTCTTCGCGCGAAAATCTTCATTGGTCCTTTTTGGACAATGAAAACTGGGAAATACGACGGTGTTTGATTCGTGCGAGTACACTCCTTGTACTGTACATTTTAAACAGCCATGTTTCCCGTTGTACACACCTGCAAAATAATCTCAGTTTTATGTTGGTGCTTATTTTCTCAAAAGCTAGAGAAAATAAGTCTAGCATACATGTGTTCAGCCATAGATAGCGCCAAAACAAACCAAAAGGCAACAAGGTATATCGCCGTATAAAATAAGTAAGTAACTAAATTCAGTTAAACAGTTTTCTATTCAAAATATTAGAATTTACTATTATGGTATTTTGACATAATATATTAATTAACTAGGTTTTATCATTGTGATAGAATAAAATGTAATTTGTTACACAAGAAAACGTAGTAAACTTTAACTATCCTTTGATCATACGATAGCACGAGCTGGAGAATCACATACTCGTATAAAGGGTTTTTTTTTCTCCTTTTCATTGCTATTTATTGAAAGGCCATTTGCAAGTAGACCATCTACAAACATTCTTAGGTAAACATCTAAATCCGATGGTTTGTCAGTGCCTGAATAAATTCCAATCACAATGAGTCGCAGACTCGCAGCTTTGGTATTTCATGAACGTTGCATAAAATTGGCTATAACTGCAATTTTGAACTTTTAAAAGCAGGCAGCCCGTCTATGTTTATGTTGAGTGAAATTGTAAATAAACTACTATCAATACTTTGCAGGTAGCACTTCAAAGTTTTTGACAAGCAGTTATGCCAATACCGTCCATTTCCCACGGGATGAGTAGTAACAGATTTTTATGTATTCAAAAGCGTCCTTGGGTCTGTCGGCAATATATTTGGTATTCGATAATTTATTGGAACAATTAAACTTTTAATAGCATCATGCGATATTATAATTGACCGCCCAATTTTTTAAACCATCTCGCAGTTGCCGATTTTTGTCATCTGTTGAAGAATCACTCCCAGAATCACTCGAATCGAATTGTTCTCTAGTTCTTCGTAACCAAAAAATGTTTTTGGTACGGAACCACTTTGTATAACTTGGTCTCGAACTTGGGTTTGACTAGTAGCGATTTGAATATTGGACGAAGTCACTGTTTTCTTGTATTGTCTCTTCACTTGACGTCTATATGTACCACTGCGTTTAAATCTTTTCCAGGCTTCAAAATCCATTTTTTATTAATTATTAAAAACAAAGGTGTTTCATTAGTTACCATAAATAAAATGGCGATTAAGTCTAAAAGAGTTATAGAAATGCCTTTACAAAACTGAATTATCGTTTTAAAGTAATTAGGGTACCTTTATATACCGTATTTATGTTTTAAAACATAAAGAACTTCTTTTATAACACTGTGGTGTAAAAAAAGGACTATAATAGTAACAAAAAAACAATCCTGTTCTAAAAAAGTGTCTTTGTGACATTTTTAAAACAACATAAAGGATTTAAAAACCTAGAACAATTTAAGCTACATAAAGGGTAATTTGAAACTCGTCTGCATCACGAAAAAGCTCTGTTGTAGAGTTTTTGTGCTTACTATAGTGCCATGTGTTGTAACAGTGTTCTAGAAAACCACAATATCACAATATTACCCTGTTGTAGAGTTTTCATCTCTACTATAACGAAAAACCTATTAAAGTATTTTAAGACCTTTTATAGCGAAAAACAGCCACATTATGGCGACAGTCAACACTGGTATAGAGCTCTATCGTTGTATACTGGTCACATTGGAGGTCGCTATATTATTTGCCTATAAAAACTACATAAAGTGGCGATGTAAGCATTTACATCACTTGATAATAGGTCGTTTTTGCTGTATAAACTTAAAGAGCTGAACTGTATTGTCAAATGCTTTTATACAACCTTTGGTCACCGCTTAAACCTTAATACATCGCTTACTCAGCTTTTTTGAGGTATAAGGATTTGTTATAGGCCAAAATTGTTAGTTGGGAGTGAGCTGGTCTGATCGGAAAAACCGATCAATAATGGTTTTTTGTAACGTCTCGGATACATAGTTATATATTAAGGAAGGTTTCGGGTTCGATCCCCGGCCGGGTCAAACTAGGAAACGAACTTTTCTAGTTTGTCTCGGGTCTTGGCTGTTATCTATGTATTTATTGTATAAAATCTATCGTCGAGTAACACAAGTCATTTAGTTGTACTTTGTATGGGGCTAACTGAAATGAAAAGGTTTTATTCAAAGTAGCGCAGATACTGCGGCGTAATGAACGTTACAAGTCAAACTAGGTGTCCATTTCAAAATCTGGATCATTTTGGAGAAAAAATGGACAAAAAAAACTCCAAACTTAGTCTTTTCAAATTCCTTAACTAACAGAATTTACACAGATTCTACAAAATACAAACTTATACTTTAAATACAAAATACAAACTTACTTATACAAACTCGTGAATTTTACATGCTTGAATTCCAGACATCATTGTCATCTAAATAATCCTTATTATTATAGTTCTTTTGGCACAATGTGTACTTTACACATTTTTTGAACCGTGCTTCAGTCAAACTTAATATATATTCAGGGATTTTATTGTACAAGCGTATACAATGCCCCATGAAGGATGTATTAGCTTTTGCCAGCCTAAATCTTGGGATCAAAAGTTTATGTTTATTTCTGATATTTACATTATGTTGGCTACCTGCAGTTTTTAAGTTGCTAATATTTTTCCTGACATACATAATATTATTTTCATAGATATACTGGCTGGCAACTGTCAGGATGTTTGTTTCTTTAAAGAATTCTCTTAACGAGTCTCTACTGTACTGTAACTAGATCTATGTAACGAGTTTAATCGCGGTAATTTATTAATTATTAAATATGTTCTCGAATTGTGACTGTAGAATATTAAATATTTCGTGTGCAATGAGGTAGAATAATAATAGTAATGAGGACTCAAATCCTATTAGTTAGCTCGTTATAGGTCTTTATTTCTGCCACCCTGAAGTCGACACCGGCAATCTACAGTGAGGGTGGGTGTCCCAACACCCACTAGCTCGCTAGACCAACGATCTGGTGTAGATTGCCGGTGTCGACTTCAGGGTGGCAGAAATAAAGGCCTATAACGAGCTAACTAATAGGATTTGAGTCCTCATTACTATTATTATTCTACCTTATTGCACACGAAATATTTAACAGGACATTACACAAGAAATAAGCTCCCTCGATTATTATTACCAGCCTACCTATGCCCACGCTGGGTACAGCGTCTTGCTACTCGTATCTACTGCGATCTCTGCATCCACGGTTCGTCTGTGGACTTGGCTATATCGTCCGACCACCAAACAGTTGGTTTACCTACAGACCGCGCCGTCCAATTCTTAGAGGCTTGACTCTGTTACTGCCCCAATCCACCTGCCATCTTTCACCTCACCAGATGTGACGACCATCGGCGTTTCGACGGAGTACTAACAAAATCTTAAGTAGTAAGGGGTCATATTGCATTTACATTACATTTAATTAGATTGCCTACCATGTAAGAGGTCCCGGGTTCGAATCCTGGCTGGAAACAAAAAAAAATGGTTATCCTAGTGTGGGGCCAGAAGCTACACTAGGATCGTGGGAACCAGAAACAACGACGTCACAAACCTGTAAACATCCAAGACCTGGGCTTTTTTTGTTTCCAGCCGGGATTATTGTTAATGTTCTTTTCAAAACCATAGTGTCATAGTCCGCAGATTGTCACGTCGCAGCGCAGCGACAGCCCACGTCCCCGCTACAATAACCGCATTTTGGGTCAATATCCGCGGCACCTGTCCACCGCTAATTACTTCATAACTTCACGCCGACATGCGTTCATACCAGATAACGAGCTAACTGGAACACTGCGCTGCTACAGACCGGATAATAGCACTTACAGCTGCTGCACGTGACCATCCGTTTCAGTTTTCTCTCAACTTTCACACAACAACAAAGTTTCGCCACAAGTGGCGGACCCAGGTCTGCCTACCCCTCGCGGATCCAGGCGTGAGTTTATGTGAGGTTATAAGCTTAGAATCTAAGTATTTAGGTACTATCAACGAGGGCCTAACATTTTTATATGCACGATGCCTTCAAAAGTAATTATTCTATTGCTAGATAAAGTCCTACCACTTCTTTGAATAGTCGTTTTCATTTCTTATACTCGCAAAGTAGTGTTGTTTTGATCTGATTATTGGGTGGAAAATGCTGCTTTCCTCCATAGAGAGGGAAAAACTTATTTAAATTACTTCCTACCTAAGGGCCGGAATTAACTTTAAAAATAGAACTACTGTCAGCTGTGAATTTATATATAAAAAAAAAATTGCTGCGGCCATGTGAGTTTCTAAACAGCCAGTGTGAACTTGGCGCAAACTTCTTTGAGCGGAATTTATAAGCCGCAACAATTACGCGGTGTGTTCCATATTTAAAATTTAAAAAGTCGACATAAATTGGCGGGATACTAATCTGTTATATGTATCTAAGTCTGATTTCAAAAAAATAGGGTAATAATCCTTTATGCTAAGATTGGTATACTCAAAATGAGTTTTTATTTTCTTCGAAATGAGAAGTAGAGTGTTTAACACAGGTAAAAGAATCAATTCCTACTCGACCCTCGGTTAACAATCTACTATTTTGTTTTAAACTAAACTAAAAAACCAAACCTCAAACTAATAAAATAACGTAAACTCACGCCTGTTTCCCAGAGTGGTAGACAGAAACTAGGAACTGCCACTTGCCATTTTGTTATATCACTTCAAACCACTTGATCGAAATCATCCCTTATCTTTTGCTTTTCTCGTCCAGTGGTTTATTAAATCTCCCCAAAGTGAACTTGATTAATTTGATTAAATGAGTTTTTTTCACCCATGTGAGGTTGCGCTTTACCAGAAGCAATTTCCGACGGACTAAAAGAGCTGTAGTTACGGAAGCGGTGGTGTGGCGAACCGTTATAAATCCAGCCCTTATCGCAATGGCTGATGCCTCGGCGCGTTTTCGGGCTAGTTAGTTTCATTTGCACTTTGTTTGCGAAGTGCAATCACATTTTTCATTATGGGGCGGACGGGGGTGAATGCGGCCGCCTTTGATGCACTCGCGACAGGGTTGACATAATGGTGAAGCCCGCTATACCTTTATTGGTCACTTGGACAGGTAAAGTAGGTACATTCGTGTGAATAGTTTGCTCACTCGACTACTTCGAAGCCAGAAAGAAAGGTTGTGCTAAAGAACGTAATCAAGTGGCGGGTCAGTGCTAAGCAATGGGGAGAAAATCATGCGTTTTAAAAATAGTATTTTTTTGTAAAGAGTTAACGTTATAAAATGCTATTTTATATTAATATTATTATGGTAATATTTATTCTTAGCCATGAGCTTAGAACCTCGTGTCAATAACCTTTATTCGAAAACGGCCGTTTTCGGAAAAAAATATTTATGTTTAAAATATTTTAAAATAGCCGTGACCATTACTGAGATTTACGGTGTTAATTTTGGAAAATACGTAGGTATTAAAGAGTAGATACATTTACATTTTTAGTGGTTAGCAGCTAGGTATTCGTCCTCTAGCTCACACTCGTGTATTATTTTCGTTATCAACCCTTGTATGTCCCCACTGCTAGGGCATGTGTCTCTTTCTGCACCGCAGGAAGGTTAAGCCATACTCCACCACAAGGGACAAGTCCGGGTTAGTGGAGGATTTTAAGACAGTGGCGGGTTTACAGTCAGAAGTTATAGAGCCGCTCATAAGGCCTCTGACATGGCTTAACGACTGCCATTATATGACAGCCGGCACTAACGGCTTAACGTGCCGGCTCGGAAAAATGCACTAGCACCGTCACCCATCCCGGACCTGACCGCGCCTGTTGTTGCTTAACTCAAGCGATTGATTCCAAGCACTCGGTTCGCCTAGGCCACGAGCGCTTCGTGTATTATAATACTTAACTACTAACTTGAACGACCTTGAGAGAGTAGATATAATGACAAAACATTGTATTCGCAATACCACGCGCTAACTATGAAGGAAAACATCGTGAGGAAACCTGCAAATTAGTTGGCTCCGGACGTATTGGCTAGTCTTTCCTGTGGGCTAGGCCGACTAAGCTGTGAGGATGGTAAAGGTGCTTGGCAAGCCTACACCATCTAAAACCATATCCCAGGCACTAAAGCACCCCAGTGGTCCCTTCACCCATCAAGTGTGAGTGAAGCTGCCACTGGGCGCTGTATAAATCATCTCATTACGTTGATGCAAAAAGGCCAATGTAAAATAAAGAGTTCTGATCATGAAGGCGGTAGCGCAAACTTAGGTAATAAATAAAACATAACAAGGAGAGGATATGAGCATTTATATAATACTAAAAAAAAATGTGAGAAGGAGAAAAGGGTATATAATGTGTATGAGTGTATAAGTGTGAGGGGTGTGTGTGTGTCTGTATGTGTTGTGTGTGAACGTGTGTTCATGCATGTGAATGTATATAAATTTATGTTGGTAGAGAAGTAGGTCATAAATTCGGTATTATTATTATATTTTTATTTATTATTAAATAACTTAAATGCACACTTGTTTTGGCCAAGCTGTTTCTGTAATGCGTATTCCTAGTTGTTAATTATTCTTATGCAAATTCTTCATAATTGTTAAAATTGTTGGTTTATTACTTAATGTACTGTTTAATTTATTGTGTTTAATGGTATCATTTAATCAAGGTCCCTGAATAAATAAATCAGGGGAATGTAAGGAGAGTAACAAGAGTTTTAATCTAATCTAATCACGAGTAGAACTGGATCAGAGATGATCGAATGTCTGAAGCGCAGTACGAGGGATTGCTGAAGGTACCTGAATGGAGCATGCACGATTTTTAATCTTTGTTGGTCTGGGAAACGCGAAGCTCCCGGCGGCATGCGGGATGGAAAAGTGCCGTTTTCAATCAACTGTACCTACCTACCTAAATGCCATCACGCAGAGAATAATGTTGAAAGTTTTTTTTGTATCATACATGCAAACCTTTTAGATTATTGCTCACTTCACTGTGACTATCCATTCCCTCTATACCTGAGCCAAATTCGATAACGAATAGCGATAAAAAAACCGTTGCTAGGCAACGACTTGTTTACACCTAAAAGGCAGATGTTAACAAACTTTTCTAGAAATCATTTTCATACAAATAATAATCGTTCTTCCTACTAATGTAAAATGCTTATTTATGTTTATACGTTTATGATGTTATAGTAAAAGGCTTAACCGATTTGAATATGACATATAACAACACTGAAATATGAAATATGACACACAGATGTAACAAACATCCACGCGAGCCATGCCGCATGATTTTCCTAATAGAATCACGCGCGTTTAAGCAAAAAACATACAAACTCTTCAACTTTATAATATTAATAAGTACCTATAGATGCTACTATGAAAATGAGGAGATTAGGACCTACTGCAAATATTGCAATAAAATAAGGTTCTTTGTATATATTTTTATTCATATGTTCACACTAATCATCACTGTCACTGGCCAAAGAGGAAGATGAATTTGTGTCTCCGGAGACTTGAATTATAAATTCATCAATGACATTATCCATTACACCATCAAATTCGGCGTTTTCTTCTCTTCTTTAATTACGTTTTGAACAGAACGTTGCCATGCTGCTGCAGTAATTTTACTAATCGCTTCATGTAACAGGACCTTTATTTAATTCGGCCAGTTCGGCAGCAACATGGCCTTTTACTTGCCCCCATATGATTTCTATCGAATTTAATTCACAATGATATGAGGGCAATCTAAGCACTTCTATATTTTTGTCTTGTGCCATTTTGTTACACACATATGCCATATACTTATGCCATATACACGTATTGACAAACGACTATGCTTCACTCGTTGGCATAAACTAAATTCCCCAAAATGTTTTTCACACCTGAATTTCGTTCATGTTCTTTTTCTGTAGGGCTATCGCGTAAAATTAATGTTGAGTTTTTTAAAGTTTTTCGAAATAACAAGGTAATATGCATGTTATTTGAGTGATTATAGTGAAATATGCTGCAATAGGAATTGTTAATAAATAATTAGCATGTAAAAGGCTATAATCATGTAAACAATAGAAGATTTGTAAAACGTGAGTTGTGATAACCCTTAATTGGTTTGTTTACCTCTATTCTTTATCGAATTTGGCTTAAGTGTAGACTCAGCGTCAGCGGTGCGTTACTGAATAAGAACTAGGAGCCCTATTTTCAGACAAAAACTCTGATAATACGTACTTAAAAAACCTATTTAGAGGCTAAAAATTCCACCCATTCCGAGACTCGAACCCGCGACCTCTGGCTAACCGTGCCAGCGCTCTCCCAACTGAGCCAATAGGCGACTCCCGATATCAGTGAAATTTTGAACCTCTTTACAATACTCTCTGTATTACGTACTGTATTTATTTAACACCAGTAAATTAGGGTTATAATCTAAGTAGAACCATAGACCAAAAGAACTAAGTTATTTATAAGTATCTCATTGATAATTTCATGTCTTTAGGGTTAAGGGCTCAGATTTGAGTGGAGAGTGGAGTTTCATCTCTGTCTTCCCCTTCTTTTTGAATGTAAATTTCTTACGTTAAAATATATTTGTAATACATTTATTTCTTGGCCCCTAATCAATTCAGCTGTTTATTAGTGTCTATATAATCTGTGACACTTAAAAATGTATCCAAACACCCTTTTATTAAAATTTTATTTATTCAAACCGTTATTTACGCATGTATTTATGTAGGTACCTCTGAAATTATCGTTTTCTATTTTTTTTTGTACATCTACTTCCTTTTCTAATGTATTTGTCCAGTTCATCCAAAGGTTTTCCGGAAGAGATCACTTTTAGTGATAAGGCCGCCGTCTGTTCTCTTAGGTTAAGAAATATCTGTGTGATTTCCATTTTTATGTACAAAAAAGTGTTCTCTATCTAATCTAACAGGGACACGCTGAAAATCAGCGCTGTAATGATGCATGCACTTACAGCACTAAGCTGAGCGCTATCCTTTTCATATTTGTCTCTAATTTTGTCATAGTACGAGTATATACAAGTCCTCGAATCCATGTGTGATAAATAAAAATTTTAATTTCAATTAAAACTCAAAAGTCTTTTAGACCTTAATTTCGAAATGTTAATGCCACGAAGAAGATAACAAACGTAGCTCTTAATCAAATGAATATCCAATGGCGCAGATTAAAAGACCTAAATCAGGCAAGCGCTAGCTCCGGCGCTTCTAAACAATCCAGGTGGGGGGCAGGTGCGCCCGCGATTTACCGCTGCGCCGCACTATTGTACGCCTGGAAAAATTATTAATTGCTTTTATGACCGCGCCTTGCATCTGCACTGTACGAAGCGCGGGCAAATTATAGGACAGGCTGTGTAAAAATATTGATCTTCCTACAACTTCAAAAACGCGACTTTAAGCTATAACTTTACGAAATACAAGATATTCAAATATTTTATTTAAATTACAAAATAGGTTTTAGGCTTAGTTTCGTTTTTATGTTAATAATTCGGAATAGTGATGGTTCAGTACTAAGCTACATTAAAATTTGCGTCAAAAAATTATTGAACGTTTCAGATGTTGTAACTAAATAGCGTTTCCGACATATTTTACCTATGTTCTAATTAATTACTCTAGCTCTTAATATGTTCATACATAATTATTAAGAACTAGAGTAGTTAATTTCTTTTTACAAATAAAGTTTAAAATTAAAATTTTATTTTTAATTCGCGGTACAAAAACCACCTGTCGCAAATAATAGCCTATATAAAAAAAAATGACATCAAAACCTACCAGGTTTTGATGTCATTTTTTTTATATAGGCTTGATTGTGTCCACTCATCCTTGTTCGTGACCACTACTCCTACCACCGCTGGTTGAAGTCATGAGGTCGTCCCGCCATCTCCGTTTGAGTAGCTTACGATTGCGATATGCGCCGTAAACGATGTCGTGGTCATGTATTCTCTTCTACTTCAGGCCATAATAGTCCACTGCTAGACATAGCCCACCCCTAATGAGCGCCATAGCGCAAGGTTGTGCCATCATTAGGGGGTAATGCCCATAATCCCCACGCTGGGCATGCGGGTTGGGGATCGCAGTTTCGTAGAATTGTACTGCAGGGGGCGCTGCTGCCCACCCCCTGGTTTGTGTCCCTTAGGCGCCTTTTACGACACCCGCGGGAAGAATTTGGGTTGGTGCTATTCTCTAGGCCGACACCACACAGCACTGTCATGTATTAAATTATAATAAATAAAAACATCCAAACAATCGATGGGCGGCGAATATGGTAAGTTTAAAGACGGCCGGTGTACTTATGTACTTATGAGTGGTGGCCAAGAACGGGTTGATGGATGATGTGCGGACCACCAGCCCAGTGGGCCGACAACATCGTGACAGCGCGCTGCTGCAGCGGCTGGAAAACATTGGACGAGATTAGCAAAGGACCAGGGGGGCTGAGTCTCTAAAATGCATAGTTGTTCAATAGAGTCATATTAGTCCGGTAGTGATCATTTCATTCACTTTATCACTAGTCTAGTAACCCGTGCTACTTAACTCGGTGCCTCTCGCGATTTGATCTTCTTCGCGAGAGATGTCTATTTAATTTGCGCAGGTTATAGCCCTGGAATGACAATGTACAGTCTAATTATTCTCACTTGTCCAATTTAGTAAACAAGATTCTAACCTTAAAATTGAGATTAGATGCCTAAACTAGACATTTTCTCGCAAATTCATGAACTATCATGAACTATGTTTATAAAATTGGCAGCGTGTTATCTATAAGAGTGTTCCAGGTTAATTCATTTATGGAAATATGGCAGTTTTGGACTAAAAAGTCACAGTTTAAGGGTAGAATCTTGTTTACTAAATTGGACAAGTAAGAATAAATAGACTATACTGCTTTGTAGACTACCAAATTGAGGCAAATATAGACCATTGTCGTGCTGTTTCATTCTATTGAAATACTATGTAAGTATTACACTCTAGGGCCAGATGGGTTTGCGTTAAAGAGATGAGACGCATGTATAATAGTGGGCTTTGATTATGGGCTGATTAGATACAGAGATCCACACTACGCAACATGTCCTGGTCTCAAACAACTTACTAAACAGGTGATGATTTTTGGCGGTTCGAAAAATATAAATCTGAATAAAAAAACTCGTAGAAGGAAAGTTGTAGCAAAACACAAACTCTAATTGGGTTTCGGAGTTTGCTCATTTTAGAAATAAACCAATGAAAACGTATCCGGTTAAAGTATTCCTGTAAAAGTACCATTGGTGGCAAAACCAGTATGTCACAAACATAGAAATACACCCAGGCCGTAAGGTCATTGTTAGAATGTCTGCTCAGAAATTGTTCAATTTAACTTAATCCAGATGATTCCTACCTAAACACTAAACAGCTTTCAGCGCTAAACTGTGGTTTTGTGAAATTAAATCCAAAGTGGATTTAATTTCACAAAACCACAGTTTTTGTGGTCACAAACAAGTATTTTCGTTCAGCTTCGCCCGCACTTGTTTTAAGCTGTCCTTCGTATCCATGTCCTGTCCACACAACAGCCAACTTGACGTACATCAGTTCTGATTGCGTAGGTAAACGTTATCGCTATACGAACAAAGTGTTTCAGAATTCCCTTGCCTTTTTAATAGTGGATGGTTCTACTCGACCTTTGATCATTATCGCACGCAACAGGCCTTGACGTATGTAAATAAATAAAATGTTCCTATATGCTACTAACATAATATAAGTTTTAAATGTACTAACCAAATATGAATCCTGTTATTCGAAATAAATAAAGTTATTATTATTATTACTTTTATTTTGTATTAAAATAAATTTGAGTTTTAGAGTTTGTCAAAATCTATTATTTTTTTATTAATCGACATTATCTTAAGTGCTCTGGTGTACAATAAAGAATATTCTTATCTTATCTTAAATGTTCTTATGTATCCTCCATAATATGGGTGTCCCACTGCAGGGGAAAGACCTCCCTTTTAGACAAAGATTTTCGGACTGTTAAACTTTTAATTTACCAAAATACAGTATGTCTTAAAGACTCGCGATACTCATAAATAGTCTAATCGCGATTAGACCCGTTTGATATATAACTATGTACCAAAATACTTGTTTTTACTGCCGATATCAATAGCGCTGCAGAACTAGAGTCGCAACAGAGGACCTGATGTAAAGATTCGCTACCTAGGTTGACCACCAGCCAGGTGATATCGCCAAGAGAGAAGAAAAGACCTGAGAAACAACAGCACAGAGTAGGAGCGACTTCATCATCAACTCATTATGTCCTCACCGAGGGGCACGAGTCTCTTCGTAGAGAGACCATACTCTACCAAGAGATCTTCGTAGAGATCTCTTGGTAGAGTATGGCCTATACCGGAAGGTATAGGCCATACTCTACCACGGGGGCCAAGTCCTGATTTTGGTCTTACTGTCTGAAGTTTTCAAGCCGCCCTAAGGCCTCTGACTTAACTTAACCACTGCCATCTATCGACGGCAGCCGGCAGGAACTGCTTAACGTGCCAAATGCGACTTGCGATACATAAAGAGTCCCGCAGTATGTGATGATGACGATAATGTTGATGGAGATAATACAGATAGTACAGTTGCGATATAATCAGCCAAATTTAACGGTATTATCAGGTACAAGACCGGTATTTAACAGGTAAGCACGTAACATCGTAGACGCCGTCTTCGCTTATCATCAGGCGGGACTGGGGTCAAGGGTGACCTGTGTTACTTAAAAATATATATAAAAATAAAAAAATAAAAAAAATATTCATGGACATCTTACACAGATCTCGTTAGCCCTGTACTAAGTACAACTAAATGACTATAGTATATATATATATATATATATATATATATATATATATATAGTATATACTATAGTCATTTAGTATATATATATATACTAAATGACTATAGTATATATATATATATATATATATATATATATATATAGTCATTTAGTTGTACTTAGTACAGGGCTAACGAGATCTGTGTAAGATGTCCATGAATATTTTTTTTATATATATATATATATACTATGGCGGCCTCGGTGGCGCAGCTGTTTGGCACGCTGACTGCAAAACCGACGGTCTCGGGTTCGATCCCCGGCCGGGTCAAACTAGGAAACGAACTTTTCTAGTTGGTCTCGGATATATATTAGCTGACCCAGCGAACTTTGTACCGCCTAACAGCCGATTCTTTATTTTTTTTCTATTCGTAAGAACCATCCTCGTACTTCAAGGAATATTCTAAAAAAGAATTAGCGAAATCGATTCAGCTGCTCTCGAGATTTGCGCTTACCAACACATTCAGCAATTCATTTTTATATTATAGAAGATTACAGAGAGAATGTGGACGTTGTAATTTCAAACAGAATCCAATCGAAGTTCAAACTACGATGTAGCCGGCGGGATGTGTGTGTTGGCAAACTGACAAAATACATGTTATTATGTATGTAGGACATAACCACATGGTAATTAAAGTTAGACCGCACTGGCAATACAAGCTTCACGTATGTAGCTACTAAATAATTCCGTGATGTTCCTTGGCGAATATATTACATGATAAGTGAAGTTGGGATCAGTTGCGGTGAATTAAGTATATTCATAAGCAAGCTATGCAAATGTAATTTGCATTGCAAAGACCTTCTCTCAGAGAGAGAGATAGAGAGACAGACAGAGAGAAATAGAGAAAGTACATTAATCACCACATTTACTCAATATGGATTGAAGATTTCAAGTGATTGTATGGAAATACCTCAGGTTTATTCACGATGCTTTCCTTTACCGCTAGCGAGTAGTATTGCTATTTATCCAGAATGTCTTAAATCTTCAGGCAAAAGAAAATCTCACAAAGTATAACAAGAAACCTAGACTAAAGATATACGTTCTATATAATGCGACATTATGCAAAATAATGCGACATTATGGGACAGAGTGAAGTGGATATTTTATTTTGATATGCCGCTTTAAGACAGTGTGAAAAAAAGTATTAATTTTATACATTTCTATACAATTGTGTATAGAAATGTATAAAATTAATTTCATACAATTATGAGTTTTAAACCCAAATTAGGCATTTTAACTCAAAATAAATGGTTAATTTCCGTTAAAAAAAACACGATAACTGTTGATAATTTTGTACCTATAGCAATTTTATAGAAAACGGTCAGTATTGGTAGAATCTATAATGACGTCACCGGTCAGTAAATACAACAATCCGTAGTCGTAATCGAGCGTTTTGGCGCCTTTACATTAAGAACAGAATTAACAGGTATATTGAAATAACATTAAGTTGTGTTGACCATGTCCCGCAAGGTTTAAAAACGATCACTTTCTCGGCACTTATTAAGCACGAACGAAATATCTGAGCTGGTTTTTCAGAAACCTGTCAAAGAGAAGATTCAAAAACGATACACTGATCAGCCACAATACGATTTGCGGCGGCCTTTCTCTATGATATCTTTCGCTCTTTTCGGTGAAAATAGAATAGGTCTGGCCGGTCCGTAAGTCCGTCCATATTGAATCGTTGTCTATCTAGGACTCGAGAGCCCCACGGAAGCCTCCCTGTGAATTCTATCCGGGCCCGGAAAACGCCAAATCCCTCTCTAACTTTCCATTTTATTCCGGCGGCGTCGTTTCGTGAAAATGCTTCTTTGAGTTCGAAAGCCTATTGCATTTCTAGCTCAATCCTTTTTCTATCTCGAAATGATGTTATTTATTATTGGAGGCTGGAGTATCGGAAAAGAATGTCGATAGAGCGAAAGATATCGCCAGCAATGCTGCAAACGGGAAGTCTTTAATTCTCGAATTCAGTCTGTGAATTAGTACGAGACATATTAATGTGAGTAACCGTCATCTCCAGCAGACCACGAGTATCATTTATATATATAGAGACTGTAATCAGTGCTATTTCAGCGAAGTCATTTAACAACATACTAGATAAACAATTAACAAGTGCATGGAAGTGATATACACGCATTAGCTAAAAGCTGCTTGGGAATTAACTAATAATAATAATAATTCTGCTGTATGTGTGTATGTCACTGAACTCCTGCCAAACGGCTGCACAGCTTTGAATGTTTTTTTGGTATGCGTTTGGGTGGCACCCTGGATGGTTAAGATTCGTAAATCGGCCCGGCAGATGGCGCTGCATGCAGGACAACGACTGTTGAGTACGCTAGTATGGTTATACATTCTGAAATCTGGGTGGTTTAAAAGAAGCGGTAATGGCATCTGGTTTCACTATTACTTTTGATGCCTCCCCTTCTTTTAGAACAATGATGCGCGGACGTGCGGCACGCACGCGCTGCCTCCTCTGGGCCCCAGTATGCTGGCTACGTTACCTCGTTGGATGGCAAGACTGCCGGAGGTAAGAGCCAGCCCTGGGGTCTTTATTCGTGTCTATGGAACATAAGGAAATTTCTTTAAAAAAAGTCCGGTTGTATTCGATATCGATATCAACCCTTTGTACGTCCCCGCTGCTGGGGTAGGGGTCTCTTTCTGCACATATGTAGATCGATAGAATATTCTTTATTGTATACTCCACCACAGGGCCTAAGTCCGGGTTGGTGTCAAGTCTAACCTAAGAAACTACTGTCGGTAGTTTTCAAGCCGCTCATAAGGCCTCTGCCATGATGGCTTAACGACTGTCGGCACTCAACGTGCGTTGCGAAGCACGCAAGAGGTAGTCACCGGATGGTCACACATCCAGCACCTGACCGCGCCTGTTGTTGCTTGAGCCAAGTGGTTGATTCCAATCACTCGATTGCACTAGACCACGAGCACTTCTATACCGGTTGTATTGCAACACCGAAATACTGGTTCTGAAAGTTCAGCTCCGAACTGAGCAACCGAACTACTGAGACCATAGGTTTTTACGTAGTGTGCCTGATTATCACATCGCATCACATCACATCACGTCACGTCACGTCACGTCACGTCACGTCACGTCACGTCACGTCAAGTCACGTCACGTCAAGTCACGTCACATCACATCATATCACATCACATCGCTTCACATCACACTGATATTACAAAGGCCTAAGTTTGAGTGTGAATGTTTGTTACTTCTTCACTTCTAAACGGCTGGAGCAATTTTAATAAAGTTTGGTATGGGATTAACACATAGGTTACGTTTTACTGCGGGAAAATATCTTATTCCCATGAGGAAATCGATAAACCGCGAGTAACACCGCGGGGCACAGCTAGTTCTACATACCAAAGAAAACACAACACTCGCGCAATGTAAAACAAAGGCCTAATATCGGAACAACCTTTGTGTGATCTCGAACGGTTATGCCAAAAGTTTCCGGGATTGAACGGTGCGGGATTACCATAAACCGCCCCCGGTTGCCGGTTTTACACTTGACGACAAACTTACGTTTGCACGATATCGTTGCGACAATTTTGCTGATTGTGATCTTACTTCCTTTTTGTTTAGAAAATAAATACTATCGCTTGAGAACTTAATAATGATGACTAGAATAAATAACTAATTAGTATGGATGTGAAAGTAATGAAAAAAGTATAGAGAGAGGCGAATACAAATTACTGTTTGCAATTCGGCAAAAATTATAGTAATAAAAAGCACTAGAAATAGATTCGTTCGTCTGCGTCATTGGTCTAGAGGTTAACACGCTTGACAACATACTTCATTTTTAAAACCTATTTAGAGGCCAAAAAATCCACCCATGCCGGGACTCGAACCCGCGACATTTGGCTAACCGTGCCATACATACGAGTACGTAACATACTTCATTTGTAGAGTTTCCCTTAGTCAGGGTGTAGCTTCATGATTGTGATGTCCTGTTTATTATAGCACAGGGTATCCTAGTTTGGGACCAAGTGTTTGTGTTGTGTAGAAGTGGCAGTTATTTGGAAACTCGTACAGCGTTCACACATCGGCCTTGGTAAATATATGGAACAAAAGTCCGATAATAACATAACATTTAAATACAGGCATATACATTGCTTCTGGCCCCACACTAGGACACCCTGTGTCGTGGGAACCAGAAACAACGACATCACAAACATGTAAACATCCAAGACCTAGGGTTTTTTTTTTTGTTCCCGGCCGGGATTCGAACCCGGGACCTCTTGCATGGTAGGCAGGTGCGCTACCGCTACGCCACAGAGGTCTTTGTGTCGTTACAGTTATATCGTCCAATGTAAAACTGGCTGACGTAGCGGCATCAATTTTCACTCTCGCCACAACAAAGAGGGGTGGACCGCGGTAATTTTCCGCGGACACACACCGGCTTTATTATAATGGCGGTGGCAGATATACTAAGAGCAGGTGTTTCATAGAACTGCAATTTTTTTTATTGGCCTTTTTGCATCTACTTAATAAGATGATTTATACAGCGTCCAGTGGTATCTTCACTCACACTAGATGGTTGAAGGGACCACTCCGACGCTGTAGTGCCTGGCACATGGTTTTATAGATGGTGTAGGCTAACCCAGCACCTATACCATCCTGACAGCTTAGTCGGCCTAGCCCACAGGAAAGTCAATAGGTTAGGCCCTACTCCACCACGGGGGCCATGTCCGGGTTGCTGGAGGATTGTAAGACAGTGGCGGGCCTTACTGTCAGAAGTTATCAAGCCGCCCATAAGGCCTCTTCATTACATGACAGCCGGCACTAACGACAGCTGTGTGGTGTCGGCCAAGAGAATACCACCAACCCAATTCTTCCCGCGGGTGTCGTAAAAGGCGACTAAGGGACACAAACCGGGGGATGGGCAGCAGCGCCCCCTGCAGTACAATTCCACCGAACTGCGATCCCCAACCTGGATACCCCCTATGATAGCACAACGTGGCGCTCTTTAGGGGAAGGCTATGTCCAGCTGTGGACTATATAGCCTGACGACGGCACCAACGGCTTAACCTGCCTTGCGAAGCACGGAAGCGCCTGCACCCATCCTGCACCTGACCGCGCCTGTAGTTGCTTAACCCAAGTGATTGATTCCAATCACTCGGTTCGACTAGGCCACGAGCGCTTCCGATTTTTTATTGTAGATTATTAATCGTAGTTTTACGAAACAATCCAGATGAAAATTACGTTGGTATCATGTTCTTTAGATAGACAAATATAAACATTTCTGTAGATTATTGTAGCTTTACTTGTTTTAATACTTATTATTTTTAAAATACGGAGACCAGAAAATAATTTTGACGACGCTTACTATTACACTAATTATTATTTTACTAAACCTCAAATTAGTAAAAGTTCAAAACTTAGGGATAGTAAAGATGCGAAGTATATGCATTTGCTGGCCAGGCTGGTAGGAAGCAACCGATTATGGCAATCAATTCAGCTGATCGCGGAGGTGCCCAGATTCAATGAAGCCCCCATTAGCGGGAGAAGCGCTGGATTCCATTAGCGCTCTAACAAATCCCATTAGGTAGATAACGTCGCGTTTACACTACGCCTTTTGAAACTAGAATAAGAGAGATAGTGGTGCCCATCTGCGTTATGGTGCTTAACGTTCTAAATAATAATTGGAACAGAATTATTCTTTGTAGCAAGTGGCAGACCCTAGTCTTTGGGCCAGCTTCTGAATTGGGAATTTCGCTGAGTAAATACTTAACTGTAATTAAAACTGTTTTTGTACGGATTTATGCTCGTTAATTACATTTTTACAATTTTCCGACGTTTCGGCACTTTTTCAGGTGCCGTGGTCTCGGATGACTGAGGTGACAGGCGTCTTTTAGAAAGCATTAACGGTTAGTTTACTACCCTCGGCAAAAATTACAAAAGTTAAGTATGAAGTTACATTCCAAAATAGGCAAACCAATTATTTTATACAAAGTCAACAATATTGATTATTAGTAATTGGATCACGGCACCTGAAAAAGTGCCGAAACGTCGGAAAATTGTAAAAATGTAATAAACGAGCATAAATACGTATAAAAACAGTTTTAATTAATTTGTGGCAATTTAGACGCACCACAGGCGAAAGCTATGTGTGTTTTTTTTGTTTAGTTTATTTGTATATTTGGTTAATTTCTGTTGTGCTCATGTTGTGTTAATTTTGTGGTTTTTGGTTTCTGTGATGTGTCTTGTTGCTATAATAAATTTCTTTCTTTCTAATTATGTCTAATGGTCGTGTGAACCTTAGAAAATACTATACTTAACTGTAGTGCTGTCTCTACGATTTTCTCCTTAAAGAGCCTGACAGAACATAACTTAAGTATTTACTTAGTGAAATTCTCAATTAAGAGACCGGCCCTCAAACTACCCTTTCGGGATACGTGTGTAATGCTTTTTCGTACATTTTAATAATATTAAGAAGGTAGCCTATTGATAGTAAATTTTATTTAGGATATATTTATATTGTACAAGCTGGTGCCCGCGACTTTGTCTGCGCAGGATTAGTATTTCGAGTTGCTTATATTAGCGTGGCGTAGAAAAGTACTAACATTATGACATTAAAATTATCATATAAATAATTAGTGAGTCGCATTTGAAAGATATGACACAATATCTTTATAAAATGTAGCCCATGTGTTATTCTGATGTTTAAGCCGTATTATAGTAAAGTTTCAGTAAAATCCATTCAGTATTTTTTACGTGAAAGAGTAACAAACATCCATCCATCCATCCATACCTACTTACAGTACTACACAACATAAAAGTTTCTTCGGGAATCTACGTTCGCGCAGACTAGGAAGAAGTGTAACGAAAGTACCCGAAGCTATAAGTACATTCAACATGATCTTTAACCGATACGGTTTTAGTGCAAAATTGATTGCCGCAGTAACACTACCTATTTCGCTCACGCTAATATTGCCAAACTAATAGTCACCTGCATCGATGACGTTGAATCAACCAATAGCAAAAAAGGCGCTCAACCTGCCATAAAATGAAACTATTTCATTGGTCTATCAACTTGCCGCACATCCAAAATTTGGTCATCTGCGCAGGTACATCCGCCAGACTTATTTCTTGTGTAGCACTGTACAAACTTTCGCGTTTATAATATTAGTAGGATAACATTCTTAGATCTACGAAATGTATGCAATAAATAGTAACCAAATAATAAAAAAGTTCTAGAGTTAATCAGCAAAGTTTTTTTATTGCAGTCGTCATAATTAGTGTTTACACATTTCTAAACACTAAGCAAGACCATTATAAAACTGGAAAACGACTATTTGTAAGTATGGTTGCACTAACCTATACAGAACAGTAGGTACAATAAAGGGTTATTATGTCATTTTTTATGTGTTTGCTTTTGTGATCATTTATAGATGCGCAATTCCTGGAAACAGGCCAGTTAGAGTTCGAGATTTATAAATTTTTCTAACTCTGAAAGATGCATCATATGAATTTTTCCGAGAAAAAAAAACATTGTACCATTTTTTTGCTTCACAGTAGCGTTGTTTGACCCATTATTCATAATTTTTTATTAATATTTTTTATAGTTTACGTACTTATTATAATGTTTGGTGTAAATAAATACCTAGTGCCTGTTAGCAGTGAATGTGAAGTGTATGGCTGAAGCTAGAGGCTGAATGTAAACGAGGTTTAACCCGCCCCGATTGTTCTACTCCCTTAATTACTTCATAACAACGACTGTCAATAATGTAGTTAAGTAACTCTTTGATTTCCAAGGCCGAGCAAATACGTCTTAAATGCATTATAACGGGAATATAAATCAATAAGACATACATACATACCTCACGCCTGTATCCCAGAGGGATAGGCAGAGACCAGGGACAGGCACTTGCCACGATCTTGACAGATCACCTTCGCTTCATCAACGTTCATACGTCGTTGCATGTACGCACGTCGGTTCCGGGGACTTTTTATCTTCCCCTTTGCTAATACATCCCCTATTTGGTCCACGTATGGTCCACCTAGGACATGCCTTACCGGCCCTTCCACTTACATTCGTTATACACTATTTTCTATTAGGTATAGTGTATGGTCTCGACAGAATATCAGCGTTGTAACCTCGGTGGCTCCTACAACGCATGCTGAGTCGGTAACCATTTCAGGGGCTCAATACTTTAAACATAGATTATTATTATTATTCTTTATTTGGAAATCCAACTGCACTATAACTCTACATATTTATATTTCATAGGTTCTTTTATTTAATTCAAAAAGGTCTATCCTAAAAATATCATTTTTTGTTTTAATTTTCTTATTTGCTATTTTTCTCTGAATGTTTGAAATGCAGTTTAAACTTTATGTATCTGTTAATGTTTTGTTGTGTTTTATACTATTTTTATTTTTAATGCACTAACCCGTGCTAAGGACACATTTAAAAACCTATTTAGAGGCTAAATAGCACGGGTTAGTGCATTAAAAATAAAAATAGTGTAATCATGTGGTACAGTGATGTCGTTCCGATGTAAAACCTAACTGCAAAGTAGGTAGTCGGGGCTGTAAGTGATGCAATTTGCTTAAGCCAGATGTCGCTGCCTGTACGTAATACAGAGAATAGTGTAAAGAGGTTCGAAATTTCACTGATGCCGGTGAGTCGCCCATTGGCTCAATTGGTAGAGCGCTGGCACGGATAGCCAGAGGTTGCGGGTTCGAATCCCGGCATGGGTGAGATTTTTAGCCTCTAAATAGGTTTTTAAATTTGTTCCTTAGCACGGGTTAGTGCATTAAAAATAAAAATAGTGTAATGATTTTATCCTCGTTTATCAATAACAATTAATTAAACCCAAAAGCGTGCTAACCCAGCCTGCTAATTAAATGAAAATTGTTATTAAGTATTATTAAAATTCTTCATTGCATAAAACATTTGCACATAGGCGAGCTTAATGCTACTTAGCATTACCTACCAGCTAATCTAAGTTTTGAAGACAAGTTTAAAGAAAATAAAGCGATACAACCGGGCTTAACGGATAACATATAAATCATTTCACATTAATTATACACAGAGTTTATATGACGTTTCCGCTACTTCCCTCCCTCTTCAATTCATGAGCTTGTAGTTTTTAAACAGAATCCAGTAATAAGATGCTGCTGCAAAAAGCTAATCGGTGTTCGATCCGCCTCCACGCTCCACTGGACCAATAGATTGTGCTCATTAAGACAAAATTTTTAGCCTCTAAATAGGTTTTTAAATTTGTTGTGTTTTGTGAATTTAATACTGTATTGTTATGTTTTTAGTATTGTGTCGTTAAATAAATTATCTCTCTCTCTCTCTCTATAACGATTCACACACCCGTGAATGAGAATGAAGGCGAAAAAGACGTTCCAAAAAAATGGGCCTGGGTTAGTCTAATCGTGCATTGAACGTGCACAGTATATTGAACAACCGGAATTGAAAGACATAGACAAACAGATCCATCCAATCCCGCTGTGAATCTCAAAGTCGATGGCACACAACTGTGCCTCCACCTGTGCCCGCTCGCTCCGTGTAACGTATTCATTCAGTTTTATTACAATCCTTTTGCGTTACTATGACGACCTCGGTCGCGCAGCGGTTCAGCACACTGTCTGTAATGCCGAAGGTCTCGGATTCGATCCCCGGCCTGGTCAAACTAGGAAATGAACTTTTCTAGTTTGTGTCGGGTCTTGGATGTAGGTATGTATTTATTGTATTAAATCTATCATCGAGTTAGCAGCTATCATACAAGTCATTTAGTTGTTCTAAGTATAGGGCTAACGTGATCTTTGTTATATGTCCATATGAATATTTATTTATTTATGTGACGATATTTACGCATCTGTACTCTGTATCACAGACACGTTCCTAATAAACTCCATCTCTATGGGACCGTAACCATGGTGAAATTCATGGCAATTTGAACGCTTGCCATTCTCAGATACGCTGTATTGAATAACCTATAGAGAGCTACTAAATATTAAAAATAAACATAACATAGTAAACAATTACATACTGGCACATACATTACTTCTGGCCCCACACTAGGATACCCTGTGTCGTGGGTACCTACCAAAAACAGCGACATAACAAATATGTAAAATATATTTCTGGTCCTACTACCTTTTTATGTAAGTGCATAGACGGAATTACTTTATTGTATGTATACAAGGAATTACTCAAGCATGTTAGAAGTAAGTCATTCAAGTCAAGTCTTAAATAAATAAATAAATAAATAAAAAAAATATTATTAAGTCATATTGCCCGCATAGCGCCCGACGGGGTCTAACATTGGTACTACACACCTAGTGTTATTTAAGACCTTGTTTACATTCTTCTTGTTTGTCGTTCCCTCATGAAGTCATGACTGAGGATCGCGATCATGGGTAATTATGGGTATCATAGGATCATGGATGGATAAAACCTTGTTTACATAGGTTTAAATAGGTTGTAATTTAGGAATTTTGTAGTTTATATAGTGCATTTTGTGCACATACAGAACCGCTTTTATTCCTTTCCCAATTTTTAAAATTTGCTAGAAGAAATCTCTTACAGAGATAAGCTCGCCTTTGTACATGCCATTACTTATGTAATGTTCTGTGAAATGTTTGTGTAGAATAGAATTAATTCAGTAATTGCATTATGGCGCAATAAATATATTGGTTTCATTTGATATAATTTGTGCTCTCGATCTCTTAGGATCACGAGAACTTGGTAAAACCCGAAGACCACAATTTTTGTTCCCCGATTCCCGTGAAGTAAAAACTAGGTACGAACGTCGTAATAGTGCGGCTTGTACTGGCCGGTTTTTTCTTTCTTAATTTGCCTGACCGCGATACCATGTTCTGAAACTCTAAGTACCGCTCTGCCAGGAGTAATTTACGACCGCCCTAAGTAAGTTTGAAGTAGATTAGATACATGACACCTGACTCAAATGAAACTCGCGCGCACCGCGGTGTCCCCTCGTAAACCGACACCATCATCCCTTCCACGGCCTATAAATTGTTCTTAGGGAAGCATAAATTACTGTGCCAACGTTTCAGCCGACTCGCCTCACGAAATTCCGTCTTTGAAGGCTAACTTTGTTGAAGAGTTTTGGTAATTTTCCCTGCAAACTTTTTCAGGACACTGCATTATTACGTTTGGAATCACCCTACACTTTTTGTCGAAACGGCCGGCCATAGCCTTGTGTCAAAATTTGATTTCGGAAGTTGAAATTTCTCCTTTCGCCCGTGGTCATTATGGAGCACCAAAAAGACTACCTACCCGGACTACATTTAGTTGTTTCTGGATCCCACGATACAGGGTACCAGAAACCTAGTGTGGGGCCAGAAGCAATGTATGTACCTCTATGTAAATGTTATGTTATGTTATTTTGTGAATAAACATTCAAAATATCGAAGTGCAGCGCACATAAGGATTAATTAATGCAATACAGACGTATTGCATGTATGAAATAATCTAGCAAATAAGGACGTCTTTTTTGTGCAAATCATTTATGTGACAAGGCTTTTTTATATGTAGGTATTACGTTATATTTTTGAAAGCCACACAAATGATTCCTGCACCAGCATATTTACATTCTCCGTCAGTGCAGACCAAAAGCTGTAACTTATAAAATAAGATCAGGAAATTCCCCAAAATATCATAATTTATTCATCAACGCTACGTTCTACACGGTGCGACTACAGTTCTTACATATTCGGATAAAAATATATATTTGTTTTTGATATAATTGAAAGTTACAACTGTATCTGAACAGTAGTTATAAAGTTGCTAGAAATGTGAAACTTTGAAGTGAAATTTAAACCCTCCCATACACAGCCAGGTATCTCTTAAACGTTTTCAACATACGCCAAACAGTAAAGGCGAGGTAAAATTGCCACGAAAACTTGAGTATTTTCCCGGAGTAGCGAACAACGCTTTAACTTTTACAAATTAGTTGCAAACTTCAGCTGAACGTGGCTCGATTTGAAAAGAAATTAATTTTTAAAAGATAAGATAAGAATATTCTTTATTGTTCACCAGAGCACATATTATAAAACATGTATAGATACAAAGTACAATGGGCGGCCTTATTGCTACTTAGAAGTCTTAGAATCGTATCTTAGAAGATACTTCTAAGGATGTAACTAAAAGCACTACTTATCTTCGAAATAACTGCACTACTGTACAAGTAGCAAGAAAATTCGACCCCAATATAAAGCGACAAATTGACCCGCAAAAATCGATCCGGTCATTTTGCCTTATTGCTACTTCTAATATACTTCTAAGGACGTAACTAAAACCACTACTTATCTTCGAACTAAACACTACACGCACTACTGTACACACACAGGTAGCAAGAAATTTCGACCCCAAGATAATTCGACAAATTGACCCGCACAACTCGATCCGGACATTTCGACTCCGCCATCTCGACCTCGGTCAACTCAAACCCGAGCAAATCGACCCTGGACAACATGACTCGACCCGTATATTTCGACACGAACATTTCGACCCCCGTCTACTTGATACCGGACAAATCTATGCCGTACAACTTGACGCCGATGAGTATTCGACCTCGATGGATGGATTCGTCCTCGGACAACTCGATCTCGTATATCGCAACTACTATTGGAGGAGGAGCTGATAGTCCCTTTTTACCACCTATGGAAGGCGTCACCTGTCAGTCGGGGTCGAGTTGTCCGGATGCGGATATCGGGCACCAATAGGCGGGGTCGAATTGTCATTAGGTCGAGTTGTCATGGGGTTGAGTGGTCCGGATCGAATTGTCCGGGTCGAGTTGTGCGGGTCAAATTGTCCGGGTTAAAATGTCAAAGTTGAGATGACATCGAATCATATTACAGGTTCAGCAACCTGTAATATGCGGGTAAGCTTTTTACTCCGTGAATTTTACAATTGCCAAAACCGAAGTAAATAAAGGCTTACCCGTCAAAGATGACGCAGTTTTTTACAAGAAAACATTTATTATTTTCAATAAGGCCAAATTAATTCTTCCACAACACAATCACTTGACCTGGTCCCAAACTAGGATTTCCTGTGCTATGGTAACCAGGCAAGGACGTCACAAACATGGAAATACACCCAGACTGAGGCCATTTTTACATATGTGCTGCGGTCCCCAATGGGAATCGAACTCACGACCTATGTCTTGGTAGTCAAACGCCTTGACGGCTAGACCAACGAGACAATAATAAATGTTTAATCTGCACAGCTCTTAGTTTTTTTTATTAACAGAATGCGTGGTATCAACCCTTGTATATCCCCACTGCTGGGGTACAGGTCTCTTCCTGCATCACAGGAAGGTTAGGCCATTAAAAGAATGCACCCTATTGAATTTTACACCTCGCCATATAATTGATCTCGGTAGAAACTAACTTCAGCCTCCAAGTTCGACCTAAAAATTCTCTTTCGACGGGTAACTGGAGGTAATTTCTTAAACCTAACCTTTCCAGCATCCGCCAGAACCACTTTGCAAAGTTAACATGGGTATGACATGAGGTATGAATGCTAGGCACCTTTAGACTTCGCGAGAATAAACCTAATGCGGCAGAAAAATGAAAGGGATTTTTGTCAAAAGCCACCCTTTTTATTTAGTTACTGCCGCACTTATTTACTTGAACCATTATGACAGCCGCGTGAGGTCAGTAAAATCAGCAAGACTAGCCTGTACATTGACGTGGAGACGTGACGCCTTTGTGGTGGAATTGGAACAGGAAAAGGTTCAACCATTTCACGCAATGACCTCTCGAACACAGCCCTAAACGGAGACATGTTACGCCACTCACCATGGGAAATAGCGTGCATTTTATTGAGTTGGCCCCAACATCGGTGCCAAATTGCTTTATTTGCTTGTGTTCTTTCACGGCAGCTATTTGGTGTCATCCGAAAATGGTTACCAATGTCAAAATAAATGTCAAAGTGTTTTTTTAAGTAGCGCAAAAACTAGCATTCAATTAACACTAGTTGTGCCCCGGGGTGCTACCCGCGGTTTATCGATTTTCCCATGGGAATAAGATATTTTAGCGCAGTAAAACGTAACCTATGTGTGAATTCAGGGTGTCAGTTAACTCAATACCAAATGTTATTGAAATGGCTCCAGCCGTTTAGACGTGGAGAAGTAACAAACTCACAAACTTTCGCCTTTATAATATTAGTGTGATGTGATGTGATGAGAAAGTGTGATGTGATATGATATATTAAGTGTGATGTGATTACAACACAGGTGTTAATTGATCCACATTGACAATTTTTTTATTTACTTGTCCTTTCACGGCAGCTTTTTGGCGCAATGGTCCATGAGGCCCCAAATTACTTACATGCAAAAGTTCCCACATACGTACCTACTTTGTACTATTACAGTTTCGTAAAGGCGTACAGTCTGTTAGCTTTTAGAATATATCCCGGGCTCACCGATGCGGGAGAGTATGCTTCGGTTTTCGACGAAAGCACACGAGTGTAATACTAGTTCCTGCTCTGTATAAAACTTTTCTTCACTATTTTGAAAAGTTATGTAAAGTTAAATGTCATGTTAGATCCGATATTTCTATTACACGAATACATCCGATTCTATCCACGACACAGGGTATCCTTGTGTGGGGCCAGAAGCAATGTATGTGCTTGTATGGAAATGTTATGTTATGTTATCCGATAGTAGCCGAGGTATATTCTAAAAGCTAACAGACTAAGTAATATGTACATGCTTCCTTTCCTAGTATTAGAATACGGAAATTGAGTCGTATATTTTATGCCAATGCTCGCGAAGTATAGTATAGCGTAACTTGCTTTAATTTATTGTCGTTCGCATGGTGGAGCCGCTAAAGACAAGGGGCCTGCGTAAAGTTACTACAATGGATATAAAACTTTGGCCGTTGCATCTACGTAATGAGGGATAGATAGAAATGGTGAATGAAATGAAAAGGTTTTATTCAAAGTAGCACAGAAACTGCGGCTTAATGAACGTTACAATTCAAACTAGGCGTCTATTTCAAAATCTAGGTCATTGTGGAGAAAAAATTGCCAAAAAAACTCCAAACTTAGTCTTTTCAAAGTCCTTAATTAACATAGTTAACGTAATTATTATAAACCCTAGAACTCATGCATTGTACTGGCTTTAATTCCAGACATCATTGTCATCTAAATAATCCTTTATGTTATAGTAGCCCTTTTAGCACAAAGTGTGCTTAGCATATTTTTTGAACCGCGTTTCAGGCAAGCTTAATATATCTTCAGGGATTTTGTTATAGAAGCGTGTCCAATGCCCCATGAAGGATGTATTAACCTTTGCCAGCCTAAATAGTGGAAACAAAAGTTTACGTTTATTTCTAGTATTTACATTGTGTTGGCTATGAAGGTAGAGAACACTTTATGTAATGAAATTATTTATATACAACGTTCAGTGGCACCTTCACTCACACTAGATAGGTGAAGGGACCACTCGGAGGCTTCAGTTCCTGTTTGGATATAAATACTAATGTAATACGTGTGTACTTACGTTTTTATACTTAATTATACTTCAGTGCAACAGGTATTTAGAAAGTTTGCTGTTTTTACGTAGCCTTTATAGGGTACACTGCAGTGCATAGGCATTATCTCAGAAAGACAATATGAGCTTAAGGACTCGCATTGGCAATTTTGAGCGCTGAGGTATTTGAACACTTCAGCTACTAAGGTTTCCTCACGATGTTTTTCTTGACAGTTAGTAAGTTGTATTGCTACCATAACTTCACGTATGTAGACCATCTTTTATCACCTCGTCGGTAAAAAAATATCAATTTTGCAGCATAATTTTCCATTCCTGTATGCAACTGCTTTTCTAGAAGCGCCGAGGCATTCACTTCTCGATCATTGTTTCTTTGTTATTCGTACCTAACTACTTTCAAGACAAATCTCTTCACTGAGTACCTAAGTATTCCTCCGTAAACAAAGTTCTCCGGCCAACAAAGGGTATTAAAATTTCTACTCTCGTACTCTTGATAAAACCCAATAATCCCCGATAATGTTCCGCCGTCCTTTCGATTTATCTCTTTTTTCGGAACTCGATACAGCGCTTGTTTAAACTTCTTTCGCTTATTTAAAAAACCTTTTAGGCCGACAAGGGCGAGCAACTTTTTTGTTGTTTCCTAAACGCTCTCACTAAATTACCGGATTTTTGAGGACAAATAAAAAGTCTTAAAGATCCATCGCTTACGACGGCGGACGGCTTAAAAACGCAATTCAAACGTGATTCCGTAAAAATGGGAGCCAAACAGAAATATATTAAAATATATATATATATATATATATTTTTAGAAGGCGTTACACTATGGTGACAATTTAATAAATATGGTCTCACATTCTATTAGATGTGTTCTAACAATATTTCTTAATGATTCGGAGTGCTTAGTGCGAGTTTTTTAACTACTCGATCGCGTTAACGTAAACTCATATTTCTATGGCATCGAGGAAGCGCCACCTAGCGACAAGTATGGAATTTAAAATTGCTGAGTGCGAGTTGTAATGGTTTACGTTGAGAAGTGAACACGTTTACCAGCCAAAACACGAATAAACGCGAGTGCGAATTGTACTGTGACAGCGTTGTGCCAGTTCGAACGGTTAACTTACTCATACTCACTACTCAATGCTCGATTAACGCGGTAGTAAAGTTATTCGATTGGATCTGTCAAACTCGCACTAAGCACTCGGGATGCTCTTGCTATAGAACTATTTCTACCATAGTTAAACTGTGTAAAACTTTATTTATGTTAATAAAATGTTTGTTCGTCCCACTGGCCGTGGAAACAATGGGGGAGGAAAAAAATTTTATTCGGGAGATCGGTCGGCGCCTGAGGAGTCGTTCGTTCCGGGGCATACCTGATGCAAAGGATCTCCCTGGCGGTGCAACGAGGTAATGCTGCTAGCGTCATGGGAACTTTTGGATCGGATCTCAGGGACACCCCTGAGCGGTATTTTTGATTAATTTAGTTTAATTTTTTTTTCGTTTATTAACTTTCTGCGAATTTTTAGAATGTGTTTTTTTAGTATAATTTGAATTCACATACGTTAAGTAGCACGAAAAATATAATGAGAAATAAAATGTCAATACATATAGTTAGTTAGTATGTCTTATAGTTTCCGTACTTAGTCTCAATATTGGGCCATTGTACGTAGTCAGTATACCATTATGAAATACAAAATGTCAGGTACTAATCTACGACTTTGATATAATATAATGTAGACATTAAATCATCTAAACGTTGATGCATTGAATCAAGTAAAATAAATTCATAATCGCTAGAATTTCTTCTTAAAAAGGTCACAAAATGCCCTTAAAGCCGCGTACAAAACTCGTCGTAGGCGATGACTCTTCTTTTCTTTTCCTTTTCTTTTTTGATGCCGACTCTCTGACTGCATGGGTCTATGGCAATCTTTTTTCCTTTTAAATAACCAGTCAACCGAGATCTCTCATTGCACTCATGTGCCATGCAACTGGGTCTCACGTTCCTCTACTAACGAGTTTGCCTACTTGTTGTTTGCTAAGCCCATACATCGTAATGAAATTAGGTACCAAATATTAAATCTAGAAAGTTACTTTTTTTACTTCATAATGGAGAATCCATCATACTATGTAGAACAGTTGTATGTTGGTTATATTAATTCTACCAAGCTTGCACCTATGTTTATGTAATAGTCTATTATTTTATTCTATAAAACTTGTAGAAGTTTCGTATCTATGTAATATTTTATTATGTGTAGGTTTATTTAATTTTAAATATGAGCCATATCATAGGTTTGCTGTATGCACGTTAATTTTTATTTTATTACGGAACATTTACAATGTTGTAATATATTTAAGTTCAACCCGAATGGAGAACTGTGCCCCAAGATACAGTTTAATTTAGTTTGGGGTTCAGAGTTACTTTATACATTTTTATGTTTTATTCTGCTCATTAAACATTTTTCATTTCATTAAAACTTACTAAAGAATAAGTAACTGTCTTCCACCTTTTGCAAGAGGCATGCCTCTTAAGCATAAATGTAGGCTACTAGATAGTCTAGTTATAGTAGTAGTCACGTAAAATTACGTTTTTGTTATGTTTTTCTTCTAGAATAATATAAGCACGAAAGTGTAAGTCTTTACGTAATACAGAGAATATTGTAAAGAGGTTCGAAATTTCCTTGATGCCGGTGAGTCGCCCATTAGCTCAGTTGGAAAGAGCGCTGGCACGGATAGCCAGAGGTCGCGGGTTCGAATCCCGGCGTGGGTGGAATGTTTAGCCTCTAAATGAAAGTCTTTGCAACCATTCCTTGAAATAAATATTTTTTTATCATTTTTCATTTTCATTTCATTTCAATATTTATTTTGCTCAGAACTGAATGGAACGAAGATTGCCTCGTTCAAACACTGCTCTACAAAGCGTGTGTAAATCCTGGGAAGGCAATCTGCACTCAGCCGTGTTCCTTTGATCCTGTCAATTTACTTGGCGTCCGCCCCGGGCCCAACTGCTAGTAACGCAGAGGCAACACTCTTTACACATACGACACTAGACTTGTACGAGCCTTTATAGATGTACGGCCACTACTGGGGGCCAATCATCACTTTCAGATGTAGGTCCACTACTCGGAGCCAATTCTCATTAGCAAAATTCGTACACGACTCCAAGGCGTACGAATTTAAATCTATATAAAACGTCTATGACAGTCGCATGGTAATCCGCTACTTGACTCGTATCAAATTTGACGCGATAAATGAACATTTCCTGTAGTATTTAACGTAAGAAACTGAAATATATTGACTTTGCTAAGTAATTATGTAAGATGGCTGCAAAATGTGCAAATTAAAAAAAAAAATTCTACTTATAATTCGAAACTGTGAAAACGCTATCCTCCATGTTGAAAGCATCTTTCGTTTGTAATTAAACATGTGTGATCCAGAACCAGTGGACATTTATTATTATAGTACTTACATTAAAGTGATCTTCACGTAAATACACCCGAGTTTCAGTCGATAAAGTATCGGGTCTGTTTTGGCAAGTTTGAGCCAATTTTTTTGTGTGTTTATTTCACTGGGTACACGAATCCACAACCTTCCGGTGTTCTTTATTAACATGTTTTTGCATTCTCGAACAATGCAATAATAATAATTGCTATATTTTGCATGTAAACTCGATGAAATCATGGTTTCATCGTTGTTATTTCACTATGGTCACAAATCACTCACAGTTGTTGAATGTCAAACTTTGTTTACAAGAGTTCAGGTCTTCAAAACATAGACAAAAATGGCTGACCGCATTTTTGGCTGTTTAGCAAACTAAAGTTTAAAAAAAATGTTTTTGTTGCTTTTAGGTCCAACCAAAACACGTTTACCAGCCAAAACACGAATAAACGCGAGTGCGAGTTGTATTGTGACAGCGTTTTGCCAGTTCGAACGGTTAACTTACTCATACTCACTACTCAATGCTCGATTAACGCGGTAGTAAAGTTATTCGATTGGATCTGTCAAACTCGCACTAAGCACTCTGAGCACTATTTAACCGACCTCAGAAAAGGAGGAGGTCCTCAATTCGACGCGGATTTTACATTTTTTTGCTCAGCCAACATTCGCAATACTATCACCCTTTGCTAGTTTTAAATTAAATCTGTCCCTTTTGTTTTTTCGTCACGGTGAACTTCGTACCGCCACGGAATCAGTTTATCAGGCTTGGTACCCAGGCAACGCAACAAATACTTTAGAGTTTAGCTTGAAAAAGGGTTACGATAATATAATATTATACCACGAAAACGCATTAACGGGTATCAAGTATCCTATGTCTCAATGCAGATCTTTGTCTATCTGTATGCCAAGTTTCATGTAACTTCGTTGAGCCGTTATTACGTGATCGAGTAACGAACATCTTCAGAAACTTTCACATTTAAAATATTAGAATTATTACATTTTTACAAGACGCTTTGTCAACCTAACTTTATTTTACTGAGTGTGTACACACATCATCTCACACCTGTATTCCGGTGGGGTAGACAAATGCCCGGGTTTGATACCCCTCACTGATAAACCTTCGCGTCTTGAACTCTAATTTATCGCTGCATGCACGCAGGTGGATATCGCAGCTCTCTGGCCGTTTTTACAACTGTGCCTCGTAACCAGTTGCGAATTAAGAATTTTCATTCTTTGTTCGTAACCTTGCGGTTCAAGAGAACTTTATACTTTGTGGCAAGTAGACTTCATCGACATCAATCCTTGTATGTCCTGCTAGGGCACGGGTCTCTACCTGCATCCACCACCTTGCCTTCAAACTAGACTTCATACTACTCTCTATTTTACCTTTCACTGACACATCCCCTATCTCTTCTCTTCTTCAGGCTATATTATGTAGTCCACTGCTGGACATAGCCCTCCCCTAATGAGCGCCATAGCGCCCTGTCTTCAGCTTGCCGCATCTAGCATCTGCCGGCAGTTTTTCGCAGATGTCGAAAGTTTTGCCAATGTCATAGTCGGTTCTTGGCGAGATATGGCCAGCCCACTGTCACCTCAGCTCGCTAATTCTCTGAGCTATGTCGATAACTTTGGTTCTCTGTCGGATGCATTCGTTACGATGCATCCTTCAGAGAAACTCCGAGCATAGCTCTATCAATACGTCTCTGAGCGACTTTGAACTAGTGGACCAGCCCTTTCGTGAGTGTCCATGTCTCGGCTCCGTAGGTCATCACAGGTAGGACGCACTGATTGAAAACTTTCGTTTTCAAGCATAGCCGTACGGATGACGAGCAGACGCGTAGTTTCCCAAATGCTGCCCAGCCCAGCTGGATCCTCCTCTTGGTCTCCTTCTCGAAATTGTGTTTTACATAACTGCAAATCTGCCCGAGGTAAGTGTATTCAGAAATGATTTCGAGAAGGTGACCGTGTACGACGACCGGTCCTGGATCAATGTGCCATAGATATGGTCTGAGTCTCTCACCGTCCCGTATCCCCTTATTCTCTCCATATATTCTTCAATATTTTCGTCAATCACGAAATTTCCTTTCATACACTCCATAGTACTTCTTATTTACTGCGTACTTTATTGCAATTTGTTCCTGCCGCCAACAACCAATCGTGTTCTCGGACTATCCGACGTTATACGGGAACAGATTCGCTTAAATGTTTGGACATTCGGAAGGGACGCTTGGACGTCCGTTCGCTATACATAATGTATTTAGTGTACCCTCAGGCAGTCACAAAAGGCTGAGTGCCCCTTTTCTTCAGTAGCACGGCTTAGTAATTCAAACACCTTGACCAACTGAATAAATTACTGTGATTATTGGACATTATTTCTAGGGTCACGAATTGAGAAAGTTTCTTTTAGGATCTGGATATGAACGGTCACTAAATGAGAATATATTTTTTGTTTATTTTTATGTGTCGTAGTTTCCGAGAAAAAGAATTTCATTAATTAATTTCGTTCACAGAGTCAGAAACATCATTCATTTGAATCTCTCAAAATTTATTAACCTATTGTCTTTGAAAAATCAATTGAATAAAATTTTTGGTAACATGGCAACTAGCCGATGTCGACTATTTCTGCCAGGATCACGTCTTAACACGACATGCGCATAATGGGAGGTTAATAGAGTATATCGAAATTTAAATAGGGATTACTCTGTGGAGGCTTTTTAATATTATGGCCGCGGAATATACGTTACAAAATCGGTAATATGATAAATATTTATAGTAAAAACACAAGGTAGGATGAAATTAAATATATAAGGAAATATTAAATATTTATAGAGCATACATAGACAAATTATAATTTCATTTCATTTTCCCCAATCAATACCCGAAGTTATAAACACGCACGACATCGAGTATTTTTGACTTCCTATCTACAAAAAAAGGCAATGGAGTCATAAATAATTTCTGGAAAACGAAATTTCAAACATTAAAAATATCGGTCTTTTTATTTTGTATCTAGTTACCGATAAGGCAATAAAATACACGCTAAAAAAAATTAATGTTGCCAATTACGTCACTACCTGTGTGTCATAGATAAACACCGGCACCAATCGCATTCTTTGACGCGGTATGAAAACGCCTATTCTCATTTTCACTTGCTCCCGTTTATTTTTTCAGTTTTTAACATTTTTTTAACTTTTATACTAAATTTGTATTTATTGTCACTGGTGAAGTGATATCCTATGTTGGGTAAAGGACCCACTTAAACACCAATACTTAAAACTAATAAAAAAACAACTTACAGTCTCGGTCCGCGTCGACGCCTCTCGACTTGGCAGCCGGCGCCACCCCCCGTCTACCCCCAAGAGCTCTTTCCCCAAAAACATACGTACCTGCAGTGCACTTTCACGAGACCGCGTTTCACCACAGTATATTTATCCACTATTTTGGGCGATCCGTCGCCCAAAACCAAAAGTATTAACACGGGATCCGTCCCGGAACGTATCTCACACTTCACACGAAGATACAAGCCCGGCAATTTAATTGCCACACCAATTTGGGCCAACAAACGCTCCACCCGCTTTCCAATCAAAAAACAAGAGGTCAAAGTGTGCACAGACTCATCTGAGAACTGTCAACTCTGTCAAGTGGTCTGCGTTCCAAAATCAAACTTCTATTCTAAACATCCTAAACTTTAGTTTAAGTTTACCAGTGCTTTTAACGCTTCTGGACTCAAACCAGCTAAGTAATCCAACCCTTTGGTAATGTGCATGTAATAAACGGGTCTAATAGCGATTATCTATTAGCTAAAACGTAATAAATTTATATTAATTGCGGTTACGAAAATTACGTTTTACCTAATAAAAAATCGTGATAAGACTCATTTAATAAATAACTCTGAGCATCGCGAGTCATTAAGAAATACTTACTTACCTCTAATATGTAGAGTTCCTGCAGCATGCAGGTAAGTAGAATTAAGTTTAAAGGACGTTTTTGAAACACTTACAGCCTTATTCCAGAACGCGGTCTAAATTTAGTACTGGGATTGTTATCAGGTTTAAACCATAGACCAAGTAAAATGTTATTACAAAACGAAGTTTATCGCCATGTCATAGACTATCTATGGTACTAAAGTTAAACTTCTGATATCCCTAGTTTATCTGTGGACTAACCTTCAAATTGACGTTCGAATTTGTTTGGTTTCGTGTAAGTGTTAGATTGCAATAAATGATTGATATTATGGACGACATTGATTATGATGGATTTCGATGATTTGAACGATTTGGACATGCTGGAGACGTCTCGGCGATCCAGCAGACTTCGTCATCGTGTGAATCCCTTCGATTTAAGTGACGAAGATTTTCGTCATATAGGTTCACAATACGTTTAGGCAAAAAAATTGTTGACTTGTATTTATTGTATTATTTCATACCTATTCCCAATATGATATGAAACTATCAGAAAATTTTTGACGTCTCGGATTGGCGCGCGCGCTTGAATATTTTATTCCATTTCACACGAGAGTAGCCACTTGATTATAAAAACGCTTCAATAACAATATAATAATTAATAGTGCTCATTTTAGTAAGATTGGAACCTAAACAAAGAACAATTTACGATGTATAGGTATTTTAAACGCAATAATGAATATTTTTGCGTTTAAAATGTGAAGATAATATCCATTTAGTGAAACGGAACGCAGCATTGAATGAAAGCTGAATGAACGAATCAGTGAATATTATTTGAACGGCTGATCTCTGGTTTAACTGATCCTCGAATAGTCTTCTATTTGTAATAGCGACACATATTTGATCTGGGTCTAACTTTGATACCGTAACAATCCTAGATCTTTAAGTCTTGGTTTAAACCAGGACTTATTCAGGTTTTTATAATAAGGCGGATTGAGTTTTTGAGCTTATACTTTACATTTTTAAAAACCTATTTAGAGGCTAAAAATTCCACCCATGCCGAGATTCCAACCCGCGACCTCTGCCTATCCGTGCCAGCGCTCTATCCAACTGAGCTAATAGGCGACTCACCGGCATCAGTGAAATTTCAAACCTCTTTACACTATTCTCTGTTGGCCTTACTAATAATAAGTTATACACTCTGAATAACTATTTGACGTATATCAATTTAAACTGGTTTAATCGCATTTAGCGTACAAATGACCAGTTTGTCAGACTTCGCATAACGGCTGTATACACAGCTCATAACCTTTATTAGTAAGGCCGTGTATTACGTACATGCAGCGACATCTGGCTGAAGTAGATTGCATCACTTACAGCCCCCACTACCTACTTTTCAGTTATGTTTTTACATCGGTTTAGGTTTTGAGCCTCTAAATAGGTTTTTAAAATTGTCCTTAGCACGGGTTAGTCAATTAATAATAAAAAAGTATAAGTATACTTTACATTTATTTACATAAATACGTGTAAAGTTAGACCGTGTTGTCACTATTCAAAGGCCCGCCACTGTCTTACAATCCTCCACCAACCCGGACTTGGTCCCCGTGGTGGAGTGTGGCCTAACTTACCTGCGATGCAGGAAGAGACGTGCGCTAGCAGTGGAGGCATACAAAGGGTTGATATCAATTGTTTAATTATTTAAACTAAATATGGGACAGAAAAATCGGTGAAATCGCATTTAGATAGCTTGTGGGTGAATTAAAGTATCATGTAAGCTTAGTAATCCAGACAAAATAGGAAATTCTCTGTTCTATATTAAAATAATACTTTCTTACCAAGATTTAATTCTGCAAGTCCCAGCGGTGTAAGACTCCTCTTACCGTCTTAGTAAATCTCTCTAAGGGACTCAAATAGATTCAAATAACCTTATTGATGTAAACCGGATTCTAGTAAAAAAGTTCTAGAGACTTTTAATTTAACCGTGTATCTTAAGAACCTATTTAGAGGCTAAAATTTCCACCCATGACATGAACTTCGCGACCGATGCTCCTGCTAAAAACTAAGTTCGCTAAGCCGCCGAGTTTAGTTTCAGATCAGCCTCCTGGCAGTTTCCCGTCTTGTTCTGGAGCTTTTTATAGACAGATTTCCTTGCATCTGTCGACACGGAACTTGGCTGCTGAATACGAGCTTTGCATTATTCAGAGGCCGACAGGACAGGCCACTTTGAATCAGAACTTAAGTGCTTGCGTCTAGCTACTAGCTCTTTAAAATTATTATATTCTTTTTTTTAATGCACTAACCCGTGCTAAGGACAATTTTAAAAACCTATTTAGAGGCAAAAAATTCCACCCATGCCGGGATTCGAACCCGCGACCTCTGGCTATCCGTACCAGTGCTCTTTCCAACTGAGCTAATGGGAAGGATAAACTATAGGTTCTGGCTACTCATCCACATTCGTAACTAACAAATAGTTACAAAAGTGGAAAATTACTTCTTATTTTATAACTGATTACAAAACAGCGAAAATAAATTCTTCTTTGGTAACTGGTTACAAAACCATGGTTACCAAAGTGGAAGAAGCCGACTCACCGGTATCAGTGAAATTTCGAACATCTTTACAATATTCTCTGTATTACGTACAGCCATAGGTTCTTGAAAATTAATTACTTATTTTTCTTTAATGGAATAATTATTTTGCACCGATGATTTTCGCAACTTCGCCGTAGTCTATTACTTTACCTCTGCAAAAGTGTAGAGTTTCCCGCGCATATCGTTTCTAAGAAATCGGCTTATTCATTATTCCGCGAGCAGCTGCAACGTCTGTGCAAATTAGTTTTGGAACACTCAAGCGATCTTCCTTGATTAGGTCTTTTCCGGAAGCGATATTTCTGTCGGCTTATCGTGTTGACACGCTTTAATTGAAGCAATAGGTGTTCGTTAGACAATCCTTCTAAATTGTCAGTATTATTTTACGATTTCATGCAAAAAGCCCTAGATAGGTAACGAATCGTAAAAGTTTTCTGAAACACGGCTTCAAAAGCTGGCTGAAAGAGGTTGCTGCGTTTAAAAAACCACAGACCTCAATTATTATGGAATGAAGCAGATTCGCGGATAGCGCCAACCACATTTTAGAGCTACCCTAGTTTATTTTATTGTTGTTTCTATCTAGCACGCAAGACCAGCGCGACTTTTGAATGAAAACATATTTCAGTACGGCGAATATTACGTCAGTGACCATTGGCCAACACTGGTGGTAGATAAACTATCATATTCGATTGTAGACTTTTAGTCCGGATTTACTTACGGGTGTTGTTATATCGGAAAAGTCCGACCAGGTTTCGCTCAGGAAAGTGCAGTGATAGTGAATATCGAAATCGACACTGCAAGAACGAAGATGTCGTGAGCTGTGTCTGTGCCATCATGCCTAGTAACATTGACGACGGGAAAGCAGTAGGCGCTGCGGCGCAAGCCAGCGGGAATCCCCCGCAGCCAGTGTCGGCACCCGCCCCACCTATCTCGGCGCGGGCGCGCCGCGCGCTTGCCCGTAGTGTGAGACAAGCAACCGACGACGCGAGCTCCGTCTCTGCTCACCATGATTAAGCTCTGCGAATCGGAGCGAAACCTGGTCGGACTTTTCCGATATAACAACACCCGTAAGTAAATCCGGACTAAAAGTCTACAATGTGTTGTGCTTACGAAAGTTTTAGTTCAAAAATATCATATTCGATATTACCCTCGTGCATCGGCATATCAACGCCTCTCCTGTCTCTATATCTTTCCACTGCTCTGGGTGGAATTTCTGAATATTTATTTCCCTATGCTGCGATCTGTCAAAAATATTTACAATCATTAACTTAACTCGGGCAAGAGTCAGACCATGTTTCGCTCTATCGCTGAGCTTAAACATGGCGAGCTCTGCGAATCAAAGTGAACCCTGGTTGGACCTGGGGGGCGAGTCTCTAAAATGCATAGTTATTCAATAGAGTCATAGTAGACCGGTAATGGTCGTTTCATTCACACTATCGGTAGTCTGGTAATAAATCACATTACAATGGTATAACCCGTGCTACTTAACTCGGCGCCCCACGCGATTCGATCTTCTTCGCGAGAGATGCCTGTTTAATTTGTGCGGGTTATACCCCTAGAAAGTCATTGTAGTGCTATTGCTTTGTAGACTACCAAATTGAGGCAAATAACAACCATTGTCGTGCTTAGATCATTCTATTGAAAAACTATGAAAGTATTAGACTCTAGGGCCTTGTTATCGAATACGGAGTTACGTTAATAATACGTAGTGCTTACGTATTAATTAAGAAGCGGTTGAAAGACCAATGCATCTGTGTCATAACTTTGACCTATATTATCTATGTGTAATTTTCTAATTTTCTCTTTGGGTACATAGCTTATGCAGTTTATTTAATTTTCCTATAAGAAGGTAGTTATTTAGATTTTTTGTAGTCTATATTGTACATGTCTATAGACCCGTTTTTTACTGCCTCTCCCCTGCGTCAGGTTTGCTGAAAAAGTCTCTTTCAGAGATAAGCTCCCTTTGTACATTTCCTTTCTTATGTAATGTTTCGTGTGTAAAGTATAACAATAAGTTCTAGTTTAAAAATAGAAAGCAATATGTGAAAATTGCAGAATTATTTACAGGTAAAATATAATAACGGTAGAACCGAGTGGTCTATGTTGGACATGGCACTCCTATAAGCGTGGTCGGCGTAAGCCACTCTAGAATAGTAGATTGTTAACGAGGGTGAAAAGAATAAATTCCCGAGGTATTTATTCGGCTATAGTCCGAGTAGGAATTGATTCTTTGTTAAAGTTAAACAACACTACTTTTCATTTCGAATATAAGGAAAATAAAAACTCATATTTAATATTCAAATCTTAGCATTTAAAAAGATTATTACCAATTTTTTTTAATTCCACCACAGATACATATAACCGATTAGTATCCCACCAATCAATGTCGATTTTTTAAATTTTAAATATGGAACTCGCCGCGTAATTGTTGCGGCTTATTTCGCTCAGAAGTTTGCGCTAAGTTCACACTGGCTGTTTAAAAACACACATGATTTTTTTGTAATAAGTTTTTTTTTACATAAAACTCTTCACAGCTGACAGTAGCTCTATTTTTAAAGTTCATTCCTGCCCTTAGATGGGAAGTAATTTGAATGAGTTTTTCCCTCTCTAGGGAGGGAAGCAGCCTTTTCAGCCCAATAATCAGATCAAAACAACACTACTTTCCGAGTATAAGGAATGAAAACAAAGTTGGCCCATCGTGGAGTATGGCCTTGTGGTGTAGCATGAAATACCCCACGTAGTTTTGGTGAGGAGCCAACACAAGACACACTGTTCCACATTAAAATTGCATACAACCTCTGACAGCCCGTGTGCATCGCGCCGACGTAAATTATTTTTCCACCACTTTTCACATTGTTGAATGTTCAGCGGAGGAACGTTTTCGTGTTTTATTTCGCACTGAAATATTATGAGGCAAGAAATAATTGAAGCGCTCGTGGCCTAGGCGAACCTCTGAGTTAAGCATCACCAGTTGCCGTTGGTGCCGGCTGTCATGTAATGGCAGTCGTTAAGTCATGTGGGACTTAACGTTAAGTATGGGCGGCTTGATTACTTCTGACACTAAGGCCCGCCATGGCTTACAATCCTCCACCAAACCAAACTTGGCCCCCGTGGTGGAGTATGGGCTAACCTTCCTGCGATGCAGGAAGTGACCCGTGTCCCAGCAGTGGGGACATACAATGGTTGATATCGATTATTTTACTCGTTCAAGGACAACTGCATGAACGTGGCGATTTAATTTCGTTGCTGCTTTAAGTCTACGCGCGCACATACATCGAACCTTAACAAATATTAACCACCTGGCCCCTGATTCTGGTAATGCATTGTATACAATGACAATTGCACGAATGCGGCGATTTCATTTCACTGCTGCTTTAAGTCGAAGCCCGCACACGTATCAAACCTTCTAGGCGCCAATGGTATGAAAAAACACCCCACGTGACCCGACCATGTATCTGTCATGCTCATGGTACTATAATGCACTGACAGAATCGAGACCCAGCGCAAATGATTGTGTTGTGTGGAATTATTTTATTTAAATGATACTTTCTACTATTTTTAATGCACTAACCCGTGCTAAGGACAATTTTAAAAACCTATTTAGAGGCTAAAAATTCCACCCATGCCGGGATTCGAACTCGCGACCTCTGGCTATCCGTGCCAACGCTCTTTCCAACTGAGAACAACGACTCTAACGCCCATTAGCTCAGTTGGAAAGAGCGCTGGCACGGATAGCCAGAGGTCGCGGGTTCGAATCCCGGGATGGGTGGAATTTTAAGCCTCTGAATATGTTTTTAAATGATACTTTCTACTACAAATAGGTCACTGAAATCTGGCTGTTGCCTCGCTTTTCCTGCAGAGGAATCTTTCTTTGCACCCGTCTAGTTCGTACCAAGTTTCTTTAGTTTGAAACTCAAATTCGCGAGCATAATTGTCTAACAATGAAAGTGTACCGACTGGGTGCACCAAACACCGACTCTGACAACATTTGCATTCACTTGTTGATGTCAAGTTATCAAGACAGCAAACGGAACTTTCTTCTCGGATGCACATAGAATTTAGAACCCAGAAAGAACATGAACCAGTCGAAGAAAAAGTCTTGATCATTTGTAAGACATAACCATTAGTTATTACAAAGACACACTCTTCACGTACGCATACATACAAAACAAAGTTGCATGTACCTTTTATAGAATAAACATATTTTTACACACACACATGCATACATTACACTATTTTTATTTTTAATGCACTAACCCGTGCTAAGGAACAAATTTAAAAACCTATTTTAGAGGCTAAAAATTTCACCCATGCCGGGATTCGAACCCGCAACCTCTGGCTATCCGTACCAGCGCTCTACCAATTGAGCCAATGGGCGACTCACGGCATCAGTGAAATTTCGAACCTCTTTACAATATTCTCTGTATTACGTACAGGCAGCGACATCTGACTTAAGCAAATTGCATTACTTACAGCCCCGACTACCTACTTTGCAGTTAGGTTTAACATCGGAACGATATCACTGTACCCACATGATTACACTATTTTTATTTTTAATGCACTAACCCGTGCTAAGGAACAAATTTAAAAACCTATTTTAGAGGCTAAAAATTTCACCCATGCCGGGATTCGAACCCGCAACCTCTGGCTATCCGTACCAGCGCTCTACCAATTGAGCCAATGGGCGACTCACGGCATCAGTGAAATTTCGAACCTCTTTACAATATTCTCTGTATTACGTACAGGCAGCGACATCTGACTTAAGCAAATTGCATTACTTACAGCCCCGACTACCTACTTTGCAGTTAGGTTTAACATCGGAACGATATCACTGTACCCACATGATTACACTATTTTTATTTTTAATGCACTAACCCTAAATAAAAATAGTGTAATCATGTGGGTACAGTGATATCGTTCCGATGTTAAACCTAACTGCAAAGTAGGTAGTCGGGGCTGTAAGTAATGCAATTTGCTTAAGTCAGATGTCGCTGCCTGTACGTAATACAGAGAATATTGTAAAGAGGTTCGAAATTTCACTGATGCCGTGAGTCGCCCATTGGCTCAATTGGTAGAGCGCTGGTACGGATAGCCAGAGGTTGCGGGTTCGAATCCCGGCATGGGTGAAATTTTTAGCCTCTAAAATAGGTTTTTAAATTTGTTCCTTAGCACGGGTTAGTGCATTAAAAATAAAAATAGTGTAATCATGTGGGTACAGTGATATCGTTCCGATGTTAAACCTAACTGCAAAGTAGGTAGTCGGGGCTGTAAGTAATGCAATTTGCTTAAGTCAGATGTCGCTGCCTGTACGTAATACAGAGAATATTGTAAAGAGGTTCGAAATTTCACTGATGCCGTGAGTCGCCCATTGGCTCAATTGGTAGAGCGCTGGTACGGATAGCCAGAGGTTGCGGGTTCGAATCCCGGCATGGGTGAAATTTTTAGCCTCTAAATAGGTTTTTAAATTTGTTCCTTAGCACGGGTTAGTGCATTAAAAATAAAAATAGTGTAATCATGTGGGTACAGTGATATCGTTCCGATGTTAAACCTAACTGCAAAGTAGGTAGTCGGGGCTGTAAGTAATGCAATTTGCTTAAGTCAGATGTCGCTGCCTGTACGTAATACAGAGAATATTGTAAAGAGGTTCGAAATTTCACTGATGCCGTGAGTCGCCCATTGGCTCAATTGGTAGAGCGCTGGTACGGATAGCCAGAGGTTGCGGGTTCGAATCCCGGCATGGGTGAAATTTTTAGCCTCTAAAATAGGTTTTTAAATTTGTTCCTTAGCACGGGTTAGTGCATTAAAAATAAAAATAGTGTAATCATGTGGGTACAGTGATATCGTTCCGATGTTAAACCTAACTGCAAAGTAGGTAGTCGGGGCTGTAAGTAATGCAATTTGCTTAAGTCAGATGTCGCTGCCTGTACGTAATACAGAGAATATTGTAAAGAGGTTCGAAATTTCACTGATGCCGTGAGTCGCCCATTGGCTCAATTGGTAGAGCGCTGGTACGGATAGCCAGAGGTTGCGGGTTCGAATCCCGGCATGGGTGAAATTTTTAGCCTCTAAAATAGGTTTTTAAACACATGCATACACACAAAGAGAGCCAAACAAATCACTTTTTTTTTTATTATCACAACAAAAACTAATAATTTAGTTTTTGTTGTGATAATCTTATTTTCTAAGCCGTAAAGTATAAATGCTGGGCACTTTAGATTTCCGTTGTTAGTCGGAAGTTATATTTATGGTATGTCATATGAAACACTTTCATTGCGCGATGTGTTGGAGTTCGTAGTGCGCGCGCAGTGTTGGAATGTGCTCACCACACCTACCTTTCCGGGATCATATGTCTGACAAGGCTAGCCCAGCTAAAGGGGAGGTCTTTGCCCAGTAGTGGGACACAGTGATGGCTACTTAAAAAGAAATCTAACTACTATCATTTCTGCTGTAACCAGTAGCAGATGTGTCTATAAACTGTTTTATTTAACTGAAAATTAAATAGATATAGAAACAACCTTATTGCAAAACGGTGACAAACAAAAGGTTACTGGCTCCCAAACTAGGATTTATGGGTAGCCAGGAAATCCTAGTGCCACTGGAGAATTGACACTGCTTGCTCTTATACAGGTGCTAAGCCTAGCACAGCAACATAAGCTAATGTAATAATGTAGATTGATTAATTAGTTATAATTCTAGATTGTATCAACTCTGCAAGGTCTCTGGAAATAAAATATTCTTATTCTTAAAAGAAATTAGTCAAACTGAATAATCGAATTAGCTTTGTTTTAGAAGTTCGTCGTTTGAAATCGAGCGGCTCTGATTAAATACTTTTTGACTGTTTCATAATTTTTCTTTCCCGTATATTCGCTCGGAGTTTAACGGGGAAGTTGATGCAAATTTTGCGGGAACTTCGTTCACTTACTTCTGCTAGTAAACATATTACTTATTTGTTTTTTATTTTTTCTTCCAAAAGCTTACTTTTCCTTCAGCAACTCTCCATCGTGGGTTGCCTGGAAGAAATTTATCTAAGCAATAAGGCCGCCAATTGTACTGTATCTTTATAATTATGTTTTGTTTGTTTTTTTCCTGGTGTACAATAAAGAATATTCTTATCTTATCTTCAACTTAGATTGCCTTAAACTGTGCTCTGACTTAAATCTTTATACAATGGTCTACGGCGCGCCTTCTGCTAAAAACAATTATACAAAACTAGACTGTTTTAAAGCAAAATAAAATAAATTTTGCGCAATTTTCATAAAATGTTGTACGAAAATTATTTTTCAAATTATATTTTTTAACACTTCAAGTCTTTCAAGATTGGCGCATTTTTGATATTTACAGTGGATTACATACAGATTGTGGTTTTTCTGCCTCCAAGTACTAATGGATGTAAGGCGCGGAACCCCGATATTACGAATGTAAAATGAATAAAAAACATAAAACAGTAAGACCTGAGATAACCGCACTTAGCCTCATAGTTGGGTACGACAAGCAAGAGAGTGAAAGTGAAAATAATTTATTTACCACAAATTTTACAACAAAATTTAGTTGAGGTATGTTAACACTCCAACCACAGGGTTTCCTCACGATGGTTTCCTTCACATTAGCGAGTGGTATTCGCTATAACTTCACAAAAGTACATAACATAGAGAACAAAGTCATTGGTACATGCCGAGATTCGAACGCACGACCTCCGCATTGAGAAGCAATTCACTTCTCCGCTGACATCGCTCTTGAAAAAAATATAACAAAACTCACGTCTTAAGTTTGACAGTGAGTTTGCCACTTGCCACGATCCTGACAGACCTCATTCGCTTCATCAATAAGTATTTATTATTCATTGCATGGACGCATGCCATGGTTTCTTGTACTTTTTATCATTTTGAAAACGAAAACCTATAAAAAAACTAGGTCAGAATCAAACGTTTTTTTTTTTTCACTATTAAAATCAAATGTGTATATAATGAACGTCAAAGCTGTTAGTTTCACAATTAATAGATTATGTGAATAAGAAACTAACAAAGTACCATTTATTCAAAACAAAAGTTGTTGTTAAATAAAAACTGGGATATTCCGAGAATCGTTTGAGGTAACCCTGGTTTCTATACTTCATTTCGTTTAGGTTTTCTTTAAATATAAACAAACCGTTCATTAAATAGTTTTACAGTACGAAAAGTGATAACGTCTTCCAACTTGTTTGCCATTATTCCTATTTACTCTACTTCCTCATAATAAAACGCATAGATTTCAATGAAAAAACTAAATCTAATAGCATTTTTACTATTTATTTTTCCTTGGTTTGGCGGACCCGAAACCATAAACAAAATATTTTTGAGGTTTCAACTTTAAAAAAAGTTTTGTTTTTGTGTGATATTCTAAGCCGGACTCAAGTGCCCCATTATAAATATTTGACATTAATATTTTTTCATATCTCTTTTTACACACAGGAAAAGTTGAATGGCATGAATTTGTTTGAGCAAGAGGCAAGAGTTCGGTCCCTTTCTTTTGTTGAACGCCCATCAATATGCGACGCGTACTCGCAGCGTCAGCAGGGTCGCGCTATTAGAACTTCCGACTAATGAACAAAATACCAACTAAATTGAAATTCTCGATAGAATTCGAAGTGTACACCCGCCGACCACGAAAAGGTTTTTTTTAGCTGAAACATTAAGATTATTAGGAGATAATAGGTAGCTAAGACAAGTCAATACGGAGCCAACCGTTCCGGGGATTTCCTCACGATGTTTTCCTTCACAGTTAGCGTGTGGTATAGATACTATAAATTTTCAGATGTACGTAACAGGGGCTTGGCTGACTAAGCTGTGAAGATGTTAAGGATAAGATAAGAATATTCTTTATTGTACACCAGAGCACATCATATAAAATATATAAAGATACAAAGTACAATTGGTGGCGTTATTGCTAAAAGCAATTTAAGCAAGAGGTCTCGGGTTCGAACCCCGTCTGGGGATAAAAATAAAACCCCAGGTCTTGGATGTTTACATGTTTGTGATGTCGTTGTTTCTGGTTCCCACGACACAGGGTATCCTAGTGTGGGGTCAGAAGCAATGTATGTGCCTGTATGTAAATGTTATGTTTATGTTATGTTATTTCAGGCAACCTTATGACATAAAGTTGCTAAAAGAAAAGAGAGACTGGGTGGACTGGGCTAGCCTACACCATCTCAGGCATGTTGTTAAGATTTCTCATGTCCACTTTTATATAAAAACGATCTATAATACAAGTTATTATTTTTATTCCATTAGTGGTGATAGTACTGCCACGAACCACCTTATCTTCATTACACATACTGCTGCCCTAAATTTCTTCACGTTTTTTCTACAATCTCGCCTTATCACGCCTTTTCACTTTATTTATGAACCACTACTTTCCTAAGCACCACACGTTGTCAAGTGAATTCCGAAATCACTTAGTTAAATTAATTCCGGAATAGCTAATAATTACATTTTCTGCTGAGGAAAGGGCAGTGCGGTGGAAAATGAAACATCCTGCACCCACTGGTTTTGTAAACCCCCAAGAGGCTCCCAACGGGTTCCGATCTGCAATGGCCTTCGTGGCAGTCACTCAACCGACTCCGGACCCATGTAGGTCGCTGCAGACAAAACCTAAGTAGATGTGGTTATACTGCACCAAAGAAGGAGCAATGTGATTGTGGAGCCTCATCGCAATCCATGGTGCACCTGCTCCAATGCTCATTGTGCCCTCCCTGTCTGCACTCTGGAGGACCTAACAGAGGCCAACGCTGCTGCAATTGCAGTAGCCAACTATTGGGCAGGAAAAATATAAACTGGTCGAATCGCTGACACGAAAAGAAGAAGAAGAATTAGATTATCATTATAAGAAGTAGGTACATATTGTTTACTTGGAAGAACCGATTTTTATTATTTTTCTTGTGAGTTGTAGATGTGACGTCTCCGCCTGTTTAGAAATTATAACACCGGGACGCTATATCTGCATAAGAAGTATCCTATGTCTCTTAGGCGTGATCGTTGCAAAGACGAACCGTTTTATAAGACCGTTTTGTGTTCCGCGACGATAGGACCGTTTTACGTTTCATTCTAAAGCAGTGCCAGCGACTCTAAAGCAGTGCCAGCGTTTGTTCGTCGCGAGACCAGTCCTTAGATTGTTTGACGCGAATAGGTCCTTTAGTGCTATATTAATAGAGCCTAGAACGTAATGAGATCATTGCGACGTCGTCGTCGGCTCCTTGCTCGTTCCGTTCGTTTTGGTCTGTGATACAATAAAGTAATCTTTATGTCTATGAGTATACAGTCGAATATCGTGTAAAACAACTTATTTTTTCCGATGTTTCGTGATTTCGTCTCGTTCGCACTTGTTTGACCGTCCTCTGCGCCTTGCTCGTTCGCATACAATGAAACCAGTTGCGAACGAGGACCGTTTCGAGGACCTGTTTTCATTCCAGAAAAAACGGTTACGTTTCGTCGTCGAAAAATCGGACAACGACCCACTCCTAATGTCTCTATACAGAGCTTTGTCTTTGTGTAAGCCAAGTTTCATGTAAATCAGCTCAGCCGTTATTGCGTGGTTAAGTAACAAACATCTAAACATCTTCACAACATTCACATTTATATTAATATAGGATATACAATTTTCATCACAAATTTTGACAAAATTAGTGTATGATGGATAACAGCAAGTTATCATGCATAAAACTTGTAAGTCTCAATAGGTTACAAGTTTTATGCATGATATGGAAAAACACTTTATGGAAAAACACTAACGTAAAATATTTAGTATCTTATAGACCTACTGGCATAAGTAGAAATGAAGACTAAGGAGTACACTTGAATTTAGCAGTAGCAGCACATCTTAATCCCTGGAGGGTCCACGAAGTCACAAGATAGATGCGTGGATTCTCCACTAGAAAATACCTTTACGAGATCCGTCTAATATTAATTATGTTTGTTTATGTAGCCTTTACGTCCCAAAGCATATCATAGGCCTTCTCTCAGAGAGAAAGAGAGAGATAGAGTGTGGGCTTTAATTACCACGCGTGCCCACCGTGGATTGACAATCTCAAGTGCCGAGGTATGTGAACATCTCGGACACTCAGGTTTCCTCACGATGTTTTCCTCCAAAGTTAGAAAGTGACATTGCTACTAAGACTAACATCACAAATTTACGTTACTTAGAAAAGAAAGTCGTTTTAAAAACCTATTTAGAGGCTAAAAATTCCACCCATGCCGGGACTCGAACCCGCGAAATACAGAGAGTATTGTAAAGAGGTTCGAAATTTCACTGATGCCGGGTGGTCGCCCATTAGCTCAGTTGGGAGAGAGCTGACACGTTTAGCCAGAGGTCGCGGGTAGAATAGGTTTTTAAAATTGTCCTTATCGGGTTAGTGCATTAAAAAGAATATAATGTAAACTCTGTCTAATTATTATATGGAAGACAAAGTTTTTTTTTTAGTTTGAGTTTATTCCAAAATTGATGATACCTATGTGTTTTCGCGCAACAGGCTGTTAGTGACTCTGAAGTATAAAATATGAACGATAGTAGTGGATAGCGGTGAATAGCGGTGGCAGCCGTGCTGTAAAAGGCCGGCCTCACATTTGGGAGGTCGTGGATTCAATCACGGCATGTAACAACCACTTTGTTTACATTCTTTTTAATGCATTAACCGGTGCTGAGGACAATTTTAAAAACCTATTTAGAGTCTGAAAGTTCCACCCATGCCGAGACTCGAACCCGCGACTTCTGGCTAACCATGCCAGAGGTCTCTACGTAATACAAATTCAATATACTGTAGGTACGTAATACAGATAATATTGTAAAGAGGTTCGAAATTACACTGATGCCGGTAATGCGCCCATTAGCTCAGTTGGGAGAGCGCTGGCACGGTTGGCTAGAGGTTGCGGGTTCGAGTCCCGGCATGGGTGGAATTTTTAGCCTCTAAATAGGTTTTTAAAACAGAGTTTACATGTTCAGTCTGGCGTCAGTTAAGTCCGTGACCTGGATCAAGCTCGGATTGATGCCAGACTGATGAAGCATGAAAATATTCGAATATCCGTCAGTCTGTCCACCCTTCCACTGAGTAGACAACCAGCCTGCCGTCAGTCTAACCAGACTGATGGAATTGACTGACGCCAGACTGAACGTGTAAACTCCGTCTTAGTGTTATGATAAGTTTTTTGCACAATAATGCTTAACACACGCCGCATCGGTTGTAGACAGCGCCCTATACTATGTATTAACTTGTGCAAGTAAAAATCGGGGAAACTTATATTTATTCCTAGTATCAAAATTATGATGTTTGCCAATATTTTCGAAATTGCTGACACTTTTTCTAACGTACAAACTTACACAATATTTTCATAAATGGATTGAATTGTATTTGTAACTGTTAAGAGTTTCTATAAAGAAATTTTGAAACAAAAGTGCAAAAATGATTTTTATTCTATTGGTGTCCTAGTTAGCACCTCAAAGCGCCTTAAAAGAAGACATGTCATTTGTCAGGGAAAGTGACACAAGAAAGCAGTGTTGCCACTAAATAAAAATAACTTTTACCGCAGACCATGTTAAGGGTCTGTGGTAAAAGTTATTTAAACTAGGACACCAATAGAATAAAAATCATAACTTGTTTTGTAATAGGTTTTTCTCAAAAAGTAAACATCAAAAATCTTAATATCTGTGACAACTATTTTTAGCTAGCACCCCAAAGCGCTTTAATCTGTAGCTTCTTATATTGCCATCCAGGCAGACCGCTCAACTAAAATGGCAACAAATTTCTACTCGATTTTCTTGCGATAGGAATCAGCTCTAACCTTCCTAGTGCGAATCAACTCAATACAATCAAAGTCCATAAGTGTCGTTATTTTACTCTGCCCATAGTCTAATTTTGACCACAAATAATAAAAAACAGCTTACTGAAATTATACAAGAAAGTTATTATAACTCCCACACAACACAACACTTGTTGAGTATTGTCCTGGTGGCGAGGTTGGATGTCCTGTGCTATGGTAACCAGGCATGAACCCACAAGCATGGAAATACAACCAGAGTGAGGCAGGTAGGAATCGAACACACGACCACCGGTATTGAGTCAGACGTAACACCGCTCGACTAACGAGGCAGTCAGTACTACTTTAAAGTTCACTCCCTTTCCCACGCTCCACCGACTACGTCTGAGTTTGAAATAAATGGTCATTAGATATGTCATTATACCCCATACAACTCTTCACTTTTTAACTTTTTATTGGCACAATACAGAGAATATTGTAAAGTGGTTTGAAATTTTACTGATGCCGGTGAGTCGCCCATTACCTCAGTTGGAAAGAGCCATAGCACGGATAGCCAGAGGTCGCGAGTTCGAGTCCCGGCATGGGTGGAATTTTCAGCCTCTAAATAGGTTTTTTGAAATTGTCCTTACCACGGGTTAGTGCATTAAAAAGAATATAATTAAAAATGTTATTTAGCTCATAAAACTCTTAACTTTCTAACTTTTTATTGGCACAATTTTCCTTACTATTATATGCAAACTCCGCTGTGTTTGGTGCTGTGGTTATAATCGCGTCTGTTACTCGGCAAACTAAATGGGACAGTTATTGCCAGATCCTTTGTATCGTGGGGCGACGTGAATAAATAATCGTTATCCTTTGCAATATCAGTGAAATCGGACAGATCTGATAATGTCGGACATTACCAGGCGGCCTCTCCGTAAGACAATGCCTGCATAATGGAACAGGCAGTACCTATCCTGATGGCACTAAATGAATACAGGCCGAAGGTCTACTTAGCCTCGGTTTTATTTCAATTACCTACACAGAATAATGGACGAACACATAGCGTCGCCTTTACATAATCTCTAGCTTGTCCTACACAAGGTTATTTTTGTATCGGCAATTTCTGAAATTTTTCTATTGTCATTAGTACTCTTGTATTTTGTTGAAAGAAACATTTTACGCGAATTCATAGTTTTTTTGATTTCACGGAATAAAAGCTGTAGTGAAACGTAAACTCGGCTCTTACTAATAAACACCGTATAAGCCTAGTATGGTTACACAGTGTTTTGTTCACGTCATTTGAATGTAATTTTCAGTTGGAAGAAAAGAGACAAAACACTGCATAGTTATACAATACTTACACCAAGTTTATTAGTAAGGCTGTAATTATAATGTTTCGGAAGTAGTGCATTTTGAAGTACTTCATACTAAATCCACTGTACTGCGTATCGCCCACCCCCACCCCAAGCCTATTTTGTATTCAACCGCCCGCACGCGTTAAAACCCGACGATAACTGGGTTTTAACCCGCCCAGATTAAAACCCGGATGTTATGCTCTGGTCGCAACTAACTCTCTACGTATGTGAAGTGAAAAGTTAGTTCAGATGATAGTAGATTGAGTGTGGAAGCAAAATCCGTATCTTTCTAGGTCGCCGTTGTGTTGACTGACGTTCAGTTGCCTTGCCTATCATTAACCTCTATGAGCTACACATCTGCTGTGCGACAGAGTCAGGCTGCGCCCATGATAAGACGCAGGTGACGCAGCACAGCGCAGCACAGTTCAGGTCAGGGCAGGGCAGTTGATGCAGACATAGGCCCCCACCGCATGCTGCGACGCAACTATTCGCTCCATTCCTTGGCAATTCTCGCCCATAATAACTCTTTCAATGTCTTTTTTGGATAGTCTGGATGATTTGTATCCTACAAACAAGGTTCACAGCGAACTAATTTAATTAAATGTTCTGTCATTGCAACAAAATTGTTACTAAACACGCCTCGACGTGCACGCGTCGCGCAGAATTCTCTGCCGGCACTACAACGGGACGCAGAGCAGGGCAGACACAGTCATGTCAGCGTCGCACGTCCTTGCGTCGCAGCGTACGTAGCTCAATGACGTTCCATGATTTACAAAATCTGCGCTGCCCTGCGCTGCGCTGTGCTGCGTGGCCTGCGTCTCAGCATGCGCCCAGCCTTAGAGTTGCACACGCTCTCACTCCTCTGCTCGTACAGACTAAGCAAAGGAGATTTGTAAGGTTGAGAAAGGCAACGGGTAGTTACAGTCCATTTATTTTTACTTGTCCAATTTAGTAAACAACATCCTAACCTTAAAATTTACATTTGCTGCCAAAACTTGATATTTGCTCGCAAGTTTATGAACTCTGTTTATAAAATTGCCAGCGTGTTATCTGGTGTCCTAATGGCAGCTTTTGACAAAAAAGACATAGGGACTTTACCAGTAGAAATTTGTTTACTCAAATGACAACTAAGGCTCAAATAGACTGTACAGATAAGTTCTGCTAAACTAGATCACTAGGTTTCGTTCTAAATATTTCTTTGTTATCTACTTAAGTCAATGTATGGGACAGATGTTGATTTTTATTTTCTTTAATTAGGACAACCAACAGTCGTTACAATAATACAGTCACAGAGAAAAAAACACACACACACCAATAACATAGTGATTGCTCACTTATAGTGCCCACTTATAGGAAGTTCCATCATGTATGTTAAATGTTTTTGTTTTTGAGAATCTTTCTACGACATCCAGTATTGAGAGAAAACTATTCTTCTGTCAATGTTGTACAGAAAGCCCGTTCGTGTCTTAATGGCCTAAGATGGGTATGGCATTGTTTCAGTTTGATTCGACTATGGTGGCCACGATTTCACACTAACTTCGGACTACTTAACATTACGATTAGGAAACATAACATGGATCGACGAGATAAGTAAACTATTTATTTAAAAAAGAAAATCTTTGCACTATACGTCATTTTATAATACCTATTAAAATATTGGCTTTTCGGACTTCCGCAACTCGACAGTTAATTAGGCAATTTAGCGTGAAGATTCATACACTCATAGTTAAAAGTAATATAATTATTAAATTCTTTATACTACCAGTGGAGATTGTACAATAGGCGTGACGACAGTATAAAATAATCAAAGATTTAACGATATTAGTGGAAAGAACATATTAAAAGATTTAATTTACGTAATACAGAGAGTATTGTAAAGAGGTTCAAAATTTCACTGATCCCGGTGGTCGTCCATTAGCTCAGTTGGAAGAGCGCTGGCACGATTAGCCAGAGGTCGCGGGTTCGAGTGGGTGGCATGGGTGAAATTTTTAGCCTCTGAATAGGTTTCTTAAGATTTGATTTAGTTTTATAAAAAAAGAGATAAACAATATTTTCCATAAAATAAAAGATTGTTATACTGGTTTCAGCCATTTTGACTGAAACACCCATCACACCGCGTGACGTCACGCTTAGTAAACTTCACGCGTACTTTGACTCCGTAATTTTTTACCTGAGCGTGACGTCAGATTCGACACCATGACACTGCGAGCTGTTTTCCCACAGATGTAAAATAATTTTAGAAAAATGCCTTTAACCTTCGTTAAACGAGGTTAAACTTTAGTTTATTACTGAAATATAGGTTTTATTTTGTAAACAATAAATGTGTCTATATTATGGATTTAAGAATCTTTCGTCATGCCTATTAGCGCACTTAATACTAAATACCTAGTATTTTATTAAATGTTTGTAATGTTGCCAACACAGCCCTCCGTTTGTTTTGAATGACTCTGCATACGTATTTACTAAGCACGCTAGCTCGCTCAAACTTGCCACTTCAACACCACTATCCTCCAGCTACTTTGTTAGCAAACAATATGGTCACTTTAATAAAACTGTAGGCAAGCGTAACAGTATGTAGGAGCACCAGTTAAGTACCACTTAAGCCTCGTTCCCGGCGTTGCATTAGCAGAACAGAGAGCGCTCCACATTCCGCAGTTTCACGATTTTGAATAAAAATTTCACGCCCCAATCTAACTGAGAAGGAGCTAACAAGGTTAAAATTAATGCGGGGAAAAATCGTACCGGATTACAGGGTGGCTTTATTAAATTTGCATTTCGCGCGAATTTATAATGCTCAAGATCCGGCGGCTTTGTTCATTGATTGTGAGAATAGCCCGCTCATAAATTCACCGCATTGTGTTTCGAGCCGTGCGTGCGTAGGAGTAGGCCTTTTGCCGGGATGTGAACATTGGTATGCTTCGAACTTTCGTTGAGCTAGAAACACAAGGATAGGCCCTAGGTTCCGTTCAATCCAATAAATTCAATTTATTTTAGACGTACGTTTCACAAATAAAGTATTTGTACGTCCATCTTCTTCTATAATATAAAAATGATTCCCCTAATGTGTTGGTAAGCGCAAATCTCGAGAGCAGCTGAACCGATTTCGCTAATTCTTTTTTTTAATATTCCTTGAAATCCGAGGATGGTTCTTACGGAGAGAAAAAAGTAAAGAATCGATTGTTAGGTTAGGTTCGCTGGGTCAGCTAGTATAGAATAAAATTGACAGGACGTTGACACTCGTCCTGCCATGACTTATCCTGTCTTTGAGAAATGTTTTTATTCCGTTATCCCTTCAAGCTTGCTCACACAAATGACTGAAGCCATTGAATTAAAAGTAAAAAAATCAGTATTTTGGACTGGTGTTTTAATCTTTTGTCTTAACATTTACGCCCCCTAGTGGCGGTGCCCACTAGCCGTCCCCATGATAACGTACAGTCTATTTATTCTTACTTGTCCAATTTAGTAAACACGATTCTACCCTTGAACTGTGACTTTTTAGTCCAAAACTGCCATATTTCCATAAATGAAGTAACCTGGAACACTCTCTCAGATAACACGCTGCCAATTTTATAAACATAGTTCACGATAGTTCATGAATTTGCGAGAAAATGTCTAGTTTAGGCATCTAATCTCTATTTTAAGGTTAGAATCTTGTTCACTAAATTGGACAAGTAAGAATAAATAGACTGTAAAGCCTACCACTCGACAAAATTTGTAATTCTTTGCTGTTTAAATTTTACTGTAGGTCTGAATATTGTACCGTTGAGTTTGGAATAAAACCTCGGCTAGGGATTTTATTTCAAACTCAAGAGCACAATATCATGAAGCTCGGGAGCGATATAAAACGGAGCTTTGTTTATTTGGTAACTCGTTTGTGGTATAGACTTAGATCCCACGCAATTCAGGCCGGAACCATTGTGATCAAGTAACCTAATAAACCTTATAACTTAACGGCCTCGGTGGCTCAGCGGTTTAGTACGCTCACTGTAAACCCGAAGGTCTCGGGTTCGATCCCCGGTCGGGTCTTACTAGGGAACGAACTTTTCTAGTTGGTCTCGGGTCTTGGATATTATCTATGTATTTATTAAATTTATCGTTAAGTTAGCACCTATAACACATGTCATTTAGTTGTACTAAGTAAAGGGCTAACGAGATCTGTGTAATATGTCCATAAATATTTATGTTTATTAAATAAAGTCACTCATTTTGGACAACACGTTTATTTTTAAAGTTAGGTACATCTACCAAATTTGTAGTATTAATAACACACGCCAACCGTGAAAGTAAACATCATGAGGAAACCCGCGAATTAGTGGCTCGGCACGTATTGACTTGTCTTTCCTATGGGCTAGGCCGACGAAGCTGTCAGTATGGTATAGGTGCTGGGCAAACCTATTACCTATAAAAAACCATATCTCAGGCACTGCAGCGTCGGAGTGGTCCCTTCACCCATCTAGTGTGAGTGAAGGTGTCACTACAATCGAACGAACGAACAATCCAACGAAAAACCAATCGAACGAACGAACAATCGAACGAACGACCAATCGAACGAACGAACAATCGAACGAACGAACAATCGAACGAACGAACAATCGAACGAACGAACAATCGAACGAACGACCAATCGAACGAACGAACAATCGAACGAACGAACAATCGAACGAACGAACAATCGAACGAAAGAACAATCGACCGAACGACCAATCGAACGAACAAACAATCGAACGAACGAATAAGTAATGAATAATAACGAACAAAAAAAGGTGTACACTTTGTGCCAAAAAGGCTACTATAACATGAAGGATTATTTAGATGACAATGATGTCTGGAATTAAAGCCAGTACAATGCATGAGTTCTATGTTTTTAAATAATTATATAAACTCTGTTAATTAAGGACTTTGAAAAGACTAAGTTTGGAGTTTTTTTGTCGATAGTTGCCTTAGGGCGGCTTAAAAACTTCTGACAGTGAGACTACCCACTAGTCTTGCAAGCCTCCACCAATCCGGACTTGGCCCCCGTGGTGGAGTATAGCCTATACCTTCCTCGGGCAAGAGACTCGTGCCCCTCGTTGGGGACATATTTTTTTTGATGATTAGTGTATCCTACTGTGGGGCCAGAAAGTGCCTTTGCAAAGAATGTGCCTTTATGTAAATGTTATATTATGTTACTTTGTTTTTTCGGGTATTTGTTATCTTTCCGGCAAATACAAATTGAGTCAAGCCAAGTTTCACGCTTCAGTGCATTTTTAAAATGATTCTGCATGGGATTTCAGGATATGGGATATAGGTCCGCAGCTTAGTGCAATGAACAAGCAAGCTCTATTTTTTTCACATAAAAAGATCGCTTACGCAAACTCCGATATTGGATTTCATTTAATAACACTGAATCGTTAAAATCCCTGGCAGCCCGTTTTCATTCGGTGAATTTGAACCAATTCATTCGGATTTTCCGCGCGGTGCGATATTACAGCGTTGTGCCGTTTTCAGTATACTGCACTGCATATAACCAAATATTTTTTTTAATACTATGAAGAAATTGAAAATAGCGCTTTTATTAACGCTATATTTAAATCTAGGAAAACTGAATTTAATTTGGAACGAAGTACTACTTCATAAATGTACCTAAATAGCAACATATTATATACGTTACAGTTTACGCCTGATATGTACGAGTACGAAACATTTTTATACATACATAGCCTCACGCCTGTATCCCAGAGGGGTAGGCAGAGAAAATAGGCTTTTATTAACGCTATATTTAAATCTAGGAAAACTGAATTTAATTTGGAACAAAGTACTACTTCATAAATGTACCTAAATAGCAACATATTATATACGTTACAGTTTACGCCTGATATGTACGAGTACGAAACATTTTTATACATACATAGCCTCACGCCTGTATCCCAGAGGGGTAGGCAGAGAAAATAGGCTTTTATTAACGCTATATTTAAATCTAGGAAAACTGAATTTAATTTGGAACGAAGTAGTACTTCACAAATGTACCTAAATAGCAACGTATTATCGGGGGGCACGGCAGCGACCCCGCCAAGTCGAGCGCGAAACAAACACTGCCCGACCATCTTTACTGGAACCATTTCGCCGCATTTTCAGGCCCCTATTTGAGAACCTCTGGATAAAACCAGAACGCAGAAAATTTCGTCATCCAGTATATTATAATCACATACTTAAAGTCTAAAATTTCAAGTCTGTAGGTCATTTAGTTCCGACAAATAAATAAATATAAAAATTGTAAACAATTTATTTTAATATAACGTTACGTTACTTTAATGGAAACAGTCAATATAATGTCATATGAAAAATAAATGAATATAAACTAATAAAAATAAATACCTATAAATAATTTTATATTTACAAATAAAAAACTTGCCCCAGTTTGCCTCGGTGAATGCTGGCAACATTTCCCCTTTGGATGGCCACACTTATCCTCTGGCCGAGGTATGCCCATAGGATAATTATATTTAAACAACGTTATGCTTAAATCTAGAAACACTGTATTTAGATAGATAGAGAACACTTTATTGTACATAAAAATGAAAATTACACAGATATTTCTATAGATATTTATTATTTAGTGTGGAACGAAGTACTACTTGACAAATGTACGTCACTAGCAACGTAATATATACGTTAAAGCTTACGTCTGATTTATACGAGTACGAAAAATTTTTATACCATGAACTAAAATTACTTTTAGGTAGGTAATAATGAGTTATAGAGAAAAATCTTTTGGTAGTTTTAAAAACAACACAATTCCTTTAAAACACTCCTCAGATGCAGTTTAAATAGCCTAACCTGCATCTGAGAAGTGTCATAGATAATATTAAAATATTTTTCTTTACAACTTTTGTAATCAAAAAGGAATATACCGTAACAAGAGAGACCATATTATTATAAAAACACTGCAACTGAATTTATTAAATGTAGGCATACTTCAGAAAATCCTAGCTGAACCTTTGTCAAGGGCAGCTCGAATGTTGCAGATTTTTTATATTTTTTAGATTTGAATAATATAGATAAGTAGCATTTAAATGGTCAGACTCGTATTTTCTTTCACGGCAGACTAACGTGGACATGGCGAGACGACCTTACGATCTTTCTGCTAGGGTGGTAGGGAATGGCCGGTGGTAGACAGGACTAGACCGCAGCAGTGGGACATCAAATCGGCCTTAAATAATAAAACGTATAGGTCCAGACAGATGGGCGGAAATTTCCACTGAATGGGTAGGTTCCACGCGACTTCAATACTTTAATATTCTTTATTTAACTAAAATCATTGGAAAAAATAATTACACCATTAAATTAATTCAATTCTTACACTAAACAGTTAAAGTTGTACAAGGTTAATTAAATAAATACATATAACCAATTAAAAACACGCTATGAATTAAAATAAATAGAACATTACATTTTACATTAATGTGGGTATTCTCAAAAAATATTGTTTCCGTTTGTTTTGCCTGTGATCTCCACACTAGGCGAACCTGTGTCGTGGAGATCGACGGTTGCCGGTTTGTGTGTGCCAAAGACGGAGTGCGCGGTCATAAGCGAAACAGATTCTATGGATGTGGTTGAGCTACGTATAAGGTTATACTTATATAGTTGTTGCTTATGACATAATCAGTACACATATTATCATGTATTTTTTTTTGTTGAAGAAATGTTTATTTTAAATTAACATAAACATAACTAGGCTGTGTAATTGTTAATGTAAATTTATGTGTGTGTGTGTGTGTGTGTGTGTATAAGAAAGGGAGAAAATGTGTGTACGAATGTGTGTTTATCTGTTTGTGTTAATATATATTTAATATCTACGTAGTCTTAACATATTTTGTATGATATTATTAAGTAATTTGGGTGAATATAGTCTCCGTTTCTTAGTAAGTGGTGCTTAGCAGGTATGTACGGATAATCGACTTAGCCTCGCGTGTTGAACAGCCCTTGATTGAGCAAAGTTGGGCTACTTTGTTGTGTATGTGTGGGTGCAGGAAGCGACTGTGTCTTTTAGCAAAGGTTGTTTTTACGCCAACAGTGGGAGCCCTGTAGACGCGTTTTCGTAGAATGCTAGGGTAGTCAGGAGAGTTGAGCAGCGTTTTATGGACTTTTAGTGTTGCAGATTCAATGTATAGCTTTCGTACGGTTAAGAGCTGTAGTTCCTCAAAGAGTTTAGTTGTAGAATAACGTCTTCGCCTACCAAGCATCACTTTCAGCACTGATCGTTGCGCTCTTTCGACTTCCATTACTTTAGTTTTAGCAGCTCCTCCCCAGACTGGTAAACAATAAGATAGCAAGGATTGACAGATAGCCACGTATATATATTTGAGCAATGCTTTATTGGCACTATGTCGCAGAATTTTCATTATGTGAATTACCTTCCTCACCCTTCCCGATAGTGCGTGTATGTGGTCTTCGAAGGTGAGTCTCTCGTCTAGCACGATCCCAAGATACTTGATTGTGTTGGCTCTGAAGATTTGCGGACATGAACAATTCGGTTGATTTTTGCACTGAGATTCCACACTTGTGGATAGTGATGCCGGTGGAATGTAAGAGATCAGAATGTTTTGTTTTGTGAAATGCTAAATATTTTGTTTTTTCAGCATTTAGCGTAAGCAGATTTTTCCTAAGCCAACCTCCGATCTCAGTCATACCAGGCTCCGCCTTTAGAAGTGCTTCCCTCCAGTTTTTGCCACGGAAGATCACTGCCGTATCATCTGCATAGCAGAAGAGCTCAGCATCGGGCAGGTTCACATCGAAGATATCGTTAAGGTATATGAGGAACAAAGAAGGGCCAAGGATGCTTCTTGAGGGACTCGATATACAGCGTTTGCTTGTGTGCTAATGGAGCTATCTATTTTAACACACTGTTTACGATTTTCAAATAACTTTCGAACCAGTTTAGCCCGACGCCCCTTATTCCGAAGCGCTCGAGTTTTCTAAGTAGTATAGTGATTGACACTGTGTCGAATGCCTTTGCCAAGTCTAAGAAAACACCAATAGAAGCCTCACTACCATCCAGTGACACGACGATGTGATTTGTCAGGGCCCCCACAGCATCCTCAGTGGACTTGGCTTGCCTGAATCCGAATTGTCTATCATGGAGTAGTTGGTTACGCTCTAGAAACCACATTAACCGTTAATTAACGATTTTTTCCAGAATTTTGGAGAAAGCTGGTAACAGAGCAATCGCTCGGTAGTTTGAAGGAAATTGTTTGTGACCTGTTTGACTGATATCGCAATCGAGGTCGACCAAAGTGGAGATAGCGGGACGATCTCTCAATCTTCTTGCCCGGATGGGAGATGACTGCTCAAGACAGGGAGGAGTGGAAACTCATGGGGGAGGCTTTAACCCAGCAGTGAGACACAAACACGGCTGACTAAAAGAAATATAATAAAATATATTTAAAGTATTTTCTAAGGGTAACACGAGCACTATACATAATAAAAAAAGGTTTTATTAAAACATATTTACTATCTTTCTTCAGGCTATTTTAGTCCACTGCTGGACATAGTCCTCCCCTAATGAGCGCCATAGCGCAAGTTTGTGCTATCATTGGGGGGTAATGCCCATAATCCCCACGCTGGGCATGCGGGTTGGGGACCGCAGTTTGGTGCAATTGTACTGCAGGGGGCGCTGCTGCGCACCCCCCGGTTTGCGTCCTTTAGTCGCCTTTTACGACACCCGACGTATTTAGTACCTACGACCTTATTTTTTTTATGTATGTTTTTAGAAAACTACAGCTACTTATAATATTGTTATACAATAGTTTTTTTTTTATATATACAGTAAGGCCCATAATAGTTTTCCTCGACTGGTTACTTAACACAGTTGCCGAGACGTGAAAAAAAGAAACAAAAAATAAACATGAAACAGGCGAGTCTGAAAAAGTTTCAAAATGGCAAAGATATATATAGGTAAGTTTACATATAATTAATGGATTACAAGAATAAAATAAATATGTAATATGCTACAAACAAATTTATATAAATCAATAAATAAGTAATGAATAGACCTCTGTCACTTATATTGTTGAATATAGAGCCGTTCGGGAAATTTACGTTTTCCTTTGATTGGAGGATGGGGAGAGCTTACCGAATGGAGGCCGTCAACATTGATATCTATGGCAGCAGAACACAATGTACTCACCAAGGTGTTTCTAAAGCAGGACGTTATGGATGAGATTGCTCGTACAATAGGACTGATCATAGCATAATTAACCGGCTGAATAGAAGACGAATAGACGGGAATTCGATAGCATTCGACCGTAGTTTAGTAAACATAGCAGAGTCGGAATATAATAACTGTCACACAACAAAATCATTTGTCCTGATTTCAATTAATAAGAATACCCTTAGCTATGGTAATCAGGCATGGAAATAGTTCAGCGGGCTCGAACGGTTATCGAACCCAACGGCTTCTGGATTAAGACTCAAGCGTGTTAAAACCAACAATTTTACGAGGCAGTGGACTTATTTTGGAAACTAACGGCCTTATTAATAAAAATACAATTCCTTAAAACGCTCAGTTGTCTGTAGTAGAGATTTTACAAAGGAGATATGTAACCACAGGTTCTTCTTCTTCTTTCGTGTCGAAAGCGCCGCCCTCCTCTCAGACACCTCGCTCCCAAAACCGCGCCACTGCGAGCGCGTCGGGTGATACCTCCATGAGATCCCGCAAACTGCACTGTGAAGCTTCAGGGCAGACACAAAGATGCATTGTTGTTTGTGCAGCTCAGATGTCAGCATCTTCGGGCAGTATCCCCGATCTTTTTAGGTTATCTCTGGATCGAGCAACACCAGCGCGCAGACGGTTCAGCGATCTCCATACTCCCCACTGCTCATGCCCTCCAGGTGGTATTGACTCCACCGGCTTTATGAAGTCAGGAAGGTGTTTTGTCTGCTCCCTCCACCTACGCAGTCGAAGTTCCACCGGTGTTTCCCCGTCAAGTGGCTTAATAGTAGTGAAACTTTTCCGGGACTTCAGCCGCAGTAACCACAAGTTAATATAACATAATATAAAATTTACATACATTGTTTTTGGCCCCACACTAGGATACCCTGTGTCGTGGGAACCAGAAAATACGACATCACAAACATGTAAACATCCAAGACCTGAGGTTTTTTGTCCCCAGCCGGCGTTCGAACCCGGGACCTCTCGCATAATAGGCAGACGCTACCGATACGCCACAGAGGTCGTCAAATAAAACACATACAGGAGTGTTTTAGTGTATCGTGTTTTTACAAGGCAGCATAGTATAGTGGCCTAGTGTCATATTTATTTGTTGACACAATACAGGTTTGTTGTCTGAAATGTTTTTCTACAGTCTACTACATTTGTCTTCAAATTTAAACAAGAATCCGCCACATTTATTGTTAAACAACAATGAAACAGTCGCCTACGATACAGGCTGTGCCTAGCGTGGGGACACTGTTACTTTACGTTACGAAGTTATATTTTGTTCCATTCTACATTTGTCTTAATTCAAATTTTTATAAGCCTTACAAATTAATAATTATGTACTCTTACGTAGGCGCGCTCCGACTAGGTGGGATGACGATCTGCGAAAAACGGAGATGGTGGATGCGGCAAGCTGAAGACAGGGCTCTATGGCGCTCATTAGAGGAGGGCTATGACCAGCAGTAGACAAGTATAGCCTCACGATGATGGCTCTCACTTGAGTAAATTTTTTTTTATTTTTGTTTACCTTTTTTTTAATAACACTTTATTGCACACGAAATATTTAACTGGACATTACATAATAAATAACGAGCTTGTTATTATTGTATTAATATTTAACTTTTGCTTTTTATCAACAATGTGATAATTCATTACTGCATCCCACTTAAGTTTATATGCCAGGCAATAATTATACTAGTCCAAGCTATTCTAGTACACTGCTGGGCATACCCCTCCCCTAATGATGTCCATAGCGCCCTGTAATAATTTGTATTGTTTTCTACCTATACTGTCAGACATTGTTGCCTACCACGCCTGTAATTGTGTACCATAATAATGTATTATCACTTCTGTGATAACATACACCTACAGAAAAGACAACGATAATCTGTTTAAGTTATAGACTCTAAGGGCCGCTTGCACAGTTCCCTTAAATCTTGGTTTAGAACAACTTTGATAGTTTTTTGTACTGAGAATCCGGTTTAAATTCTCTTAAATCGGGATTTACGGGCTCGTGCAAGTGGCTCTAAGAGCCACTTGCACAAGTCCGTAAATCCTGATTTAAAACAGTTTAAATAGGATTCTCAGTACAAAAAACTATGAAAATTGTACTAAATGTAGATTTAAGCGAACTGCGCAAGCGGGTCTTAGAGCCACTTGCACAAGCTCGTAAATCCCGATTTAGACTGAATTATCAATACAAAACACTATCAAAATTGTACTAAGTCTAGATTTAAGGAAACTGCGCAAGCGGACCCTAGAATGCTTGTGTATAAAATGACGTCAACATTTTGACCCCGCAATGGCTTGGAGACGACAAAAAAAGAGGCAAAATTGGTAGAAGAAATTAATTTCGCTCGCAACCGGGAATCACGCGATTTTCCGAATTACTTTTTAAAAGGCCGAGGGCCGTCTGCGTTATTGTGTTCTCTGTTTCCTTTTGCGTACTTACGCAAATAGGTAATTTGAATGTAAGTACATGCGTACTTAAGTACTTGGGAGCATTTTCTGCTCCTGCTGTATTCCTGGAATACTTTAGCAACTCGTCGGGTTCATTTTGTATTCTCTTTGACTTGCTTCGCTTAACAGCATTGTGCAAATAGCACTTGATTCTAGAAGTAAAACAATCTCACATAGCCTCCGAGTCTTGGTCTTCGGCAAGATGGAAGCATTCACAAAAGCAGTTCGGAAAAGCACAATTTTTTTTTTTCGTTATTTTTCTTAACTTTTTGTATGACTTCTATGGTAGATTATACTATTTTTATTTTTAATGCACTAACCCGTGCTAAGGACAATTTTAAAAACCTATTTAGAGGCTAAAAATTCCACCCATGCCGGGATTCGAACCTGCGACCTCTGGCTATCCGTGCCAGCGCTCTATCCAACTGAGTTAATGGGCGACTCACCGGCATCAGTGAAATTTCGAACCTCTTTACACTATTCTCTGTATTACGTACAGGCAGCGACATCTGGCTGAAGTAGATTGCATCACTTACAGCCCCGACTACCTACTTTGCAGTTAGGTTTTTACATCGGAATGATATCGATGTACCCACATGATTATACTATTTTTATTTTTAATGCACTAACCCGTGCTAAGGACAATTTTAAAAACCTATATAAACCTATAAACGTAAATAGGTTTCTATGGTAGAGTTAATTAGTTAGTTAGACCTGAAATTTTCGCACTTAGCCTCATAGTTGGACCATAGTACTTAGCAAGCGCTGAGGTACGTTAACACCCCAAACACTAGGTCTTCCTCACGATGTTTTCCTTCACAGTTAGCGAGTGGTACTGCCACTACAACGTCACAAATGTACATAACTTAGAAAGCGAAGTTATCGGTACATACCCACAGGATTCGAACCCACGACCTCTCGATTGAGAAGTCGGCGTTCTACCCCTCCGCTACAACCGCACTTGGGCCTCTAAGTTGAACTCAAGTTCCCCATAGTTGGTTTGGAACCGTAAGGACACGAGTCCTACTTGCACTTTTCGTATCTATCTTCAGCGTCTTGATTTTCGACAAAATAGAAGCATTCACGGTCGTCAAAGAAACGTATGTGTCCTCAAGGAACCGGCATCTAGCTCGTCGCGACGTCTAACTTTACCACACATTTCGACTCTCCGTTTAACTAAGAGATGAATGTAGACGCTCTCGCAAAGAATAATATTAAGTCGTCAAGTCAGCTCAGAAATTCAATTTAAAGTTCTTAACATTAAACCACGAGCCGGAGTAAGGACAGGGTAAGCCTTTTTGCCACAATCTATATTCGTATAGTGGTCTAACTCTTGTTAGGTCTGTTTTTCATCATTATTTAAAAAAAACTGTACTTCAAATAGAAAATGTGGAACCGTATAGTCGTCAGGCTATATTAGTCCACTGCTGGACATAGCCCTCCCCTAAAGAGCGCCACGTTGTGCTATCATAGAGGGTAATGCCCATAATCCCCACGCTGGGCATGCGGGTTGGGGATCGCAGTTCCGTGGAATTTTACTGCAGGGGGCGCTGCTGCCCACCCCCCCCCCGGTTTGTGTCCCTTAGTCGCATTTTACGACACCCGCGGGAAGAATTGTTTAGGTGCTATTCTCTAGACCACGAGCGCTTCCATTCCAACCGTATAGTGGTTGGAATGGAAGCGCTCGTGGCCTAGTGGAATCGAGTGATTGGAACCAATCACTTGGGCTAAGCAACAACAGGCGCGGTTAGGTACTGGATGAGTGACCGTCCCGACCACCGCTTGTGGCATTTTTTCCGAACGCTTCCGTGCTTCGCATGGCACGCCAAGCCATTGGTGCCGGTTGTCATGGAATGGCAGTCGTTAAACCATGTCAGAGGCCTTATGGGCGGCTTGATAAGCTCTGACAGTTAAGTCCGTCACTGTCTTACAATCGTAGACCAAGCCGGATTTGGCCCTCGTGGAGGAGTATGCCTAACCTTCCTGCGATGCAGGAAGAGACCCATGCCCCAGCAGTAGCGGCATGATTATGAACCCTTGTATGTTCCCACTGCTGGGGCTCTGGCCTCTTCCTGCATCGCAGCAAGGCCTTACTCCACCACGGGGGCCAGTCCGGGTTGGTGAAGGATAAGATAAGAATATTCTTTATTGTACACTAGGAAAAAACAAACAAAAAATAATTACAAAGATACAGTACAATTGAAAGATTACAGAGGATTGTAAGACAGTGGCGGACATTAGGGTTGATATCAATAGTAGTTGGAATGGATCAATTTTGGTCGCTCTGTCTGTCAAAATCCGTTTTCTCAAGAACGCGTAAAGGTTTCTGATAGATCAGGTTGAAATTAGTATAAAATATAATCCCTTGGCAACAACAGGCGCGGTCAGGTTCGGGATGGGTGAGCGTCCCGTGACTACCGCTAGTGGCATTTTTCCGAGTGCTTCCGTGCTTCGCAAGGCACGCTAAGCCGTAACGTTGGTGCCGGCTGTCATATAATGGTAGACGTTAAGCCATGTCAGAGGCCTTGTGGGCGGCTTGATAACTTCTGACAGTAAGGCCCGCCACTGTCTTACAATCCTCCACCAACCCGGACTTGGCCCCCGTGGTGGAGTATGGCCTAACCTTCCTGCGATGCAGGAAGAGACCCGTGCCCCAGCAGTGGGGACATACAAGTGTTGATAACGATAACGTATAATCCCTTGGAGCTGTAAAAAACTAAAACTTTTAATACAACGCAGTCACGAGAGACGCCCGGTTATGCCGCATATTTCTCACTAACAAGGGAATCAAAACCTGGAAACTTTCTGTTGACCTACCATCATGGAGTTTAGCAAGAAGCAAGGTCTCTCTGAGAGAATACCTGTGCCAGGTAGTGGGACGTTTATAAGCCACAAAAAAAGTGTTATAAGACAAGTAATAAATCCCCTGCCTACCCCTCTGGGATACAGTGTGAGGTTGTGTATTTATGTAATAAATCCGAAAAATTTTAATCTGTAGTTATATTAGGTACATAATCGATGGCCTCTGTGGCTCAGCGGTAGCGCATCTGCCTACTATGCAAAAGGTCCCGGGTTCGAACCGCGGCTGCGGACAAAAAAAAACCCCAGGTCTTGGATGTTTACATGTCTGTGATGTCGTTTTCTCTGGTGCCCACGACACAGGGTATCCTAGTATGGGGCCAGAAGCAATGTATGTGCTTGTATGTAAATGTTATGTTATATCATGTTAACCTGTGGCTATGGTATTTTTATTATAAGGCCGTTAGTTTCCAAAATAAGTCTACTGCCTCGTAGACTCGTAGGTTTTAACACGCTTGACTTTTAATCCAGAAGTCGTGGGTTTGATTACCGTTGGAGGCCGCTGAACTATTTCCATGCCTGATTACCATAGCTTAGGGTATCCTTATTAATTGAAATCAGGACAAATGATTTTGTTGTTGTGACAGTTGTTATACTCAGATTCTGCTATGTTTAATAAACTACGGTCGAATACATGTTATGTTGTTGTACCTATTATAAAAAACATCCACAAACTGTCTTTGCAGTTGGTTTGTTTGTTTTATCTTTTATACTGTTTAAAATGCTGTGAAAATGTTTGAAATACGGAAAACGGAAACCTAAGGGCCTACGCACACTTGTCCGTTTCTTCTTTATGTCTTACTTACTTCAATAAATGAAAAGAAAAATACATTTAATCAAATAAATGAAGAGCGAAACAGCGGTCCTCAATAGGCTCTGATGAGTGACCGCACTGGAGTGCTATCCTAATACTTATTCAGCGTTTTCAATTATTCAGTGCCCGCTTATTTTCGTTTCCCTTATTTTTCCATCAGCGAATTGATTACTTGAATCCATTTCCTCGGCGGGATTGGCCGATTTCATTATTTCAGTTCCACTTGGCCGCCGTAGGTCTGTGTTTTCATACTGTCCTCCGCAATGTGTTGATTAATCTGTCTGTATTTCGCGACAGCTTTTCGCTCCGATTGATAGAGTTCGGCCCCAAAATTGTTTGTTTTCGTTTACCCCTGCCCGCTCATGCAGAATAGTACTTTCGTTTTCAGGCTTTTTGAGCAGCGGTAACCCAGTGGGTGGTTTCACCAATCATAGAGTAACTTATATAGGTAGAACAACGGACTCGGAAAGGAGATAAGATAAGATACGAATATTCTTTATTGTACACTGGAAAAACAACAAATACAAAACAATTGCAAATATACATAGTACAATTGGCGGCCTTATTGCTAAAAGCAATTTCTTCCTGACAACCTTACGATGGAAAGTTGCTGAAGGAAATTAGAAAGACGGGTAGCCAGTGCAAATTTGAATATTGATACATACTTAAACTTCGATCTCCAGTGCGGAAATGACTTTGTTTAATTTAAAAGTTACACATATTGGCGTAATTACTTACATTTGGTAAGCGTTGGTAGAGGAGCGGTAGAACACCGGTTTCTCAATCGGAAGATCGTAGGTTCGAAGCCCGGTATGTACCAATGACTTTGTTTTCTAAGTTATGTACATTTGTGATTTTATAGGAGCAATACCTCGCTAACGGCGAAGGAAAACATCGTGAGGAAACCCTAGTCTCTGAAGTGTTAACATACATCAGCGCTTGCTACGTACAACGGCCCAACTATGAGGCTAACCTCCAGTTTCTCGTACACTAACATTCTCTTAATCTACTATTAACAGCTATCAAATGCTGCATGTGTATTCACTTACACATACAGCATTTACTGACAGATGTTAATAATATATTAACAGCTTCTCAATGTACCAGAAACCGGGGGTTAAGGTGGCAATCTCAGGTAAGACCTGTAGGGCTAGGGTGGAAATCTCAAGTGTGACCCGGGGGTCAGGGTGGTAAGTCAATCTGTTCAAAGTATATTAACAGATTGTTAGTGTACGAGAAACTGGAAGATAGTCATTGATACAGTGTGATTCGCGAAAGAATAACCGTAAATGGCTTCATCCAAATGCGTGCCAATAAAATGCTTTATTACTGAACTCGGAGGCTGTTCAGAAATAAGGGAGGCTTTACTCAAAATGTCGTTTATACTCATCGTTAATCCGTCGCGATTGTATGTTATTGGTTCCATAATTGAAGCTTAATAGCTTCGATGGACCATTTTGAACCAAATAAATACCCGTAGGCACTCGTGGAAACGTTTACAATATTAATTTAGCCATTTGGTACATATTTAGCGTTTATGAACGTGGAGCTAAGTTAGGGGTCGTCAATTGTTTAATTGAGGCGCTTGTGTTGTCACGTAATGGCAGTCGTCAAGCGATGTCAGAGGCCTTATGCGCGGATTGATAACTACTGACAGTAAGGCTCGTCACTGCCTTTCAATCCTTCGGACCCGGACTTGGCCCGTGGTGGAATATGGCCTCATCTTCCTGCGATGTATGAGGAGACTCGTGCCCTAAGAGTGGGGGACATACAAAGGGTTGATATCAATTGTTTAATTATTTAAGCTAAATATGGGACAGAAAATATTCGGTGAAATCGCATTTAGGGAGCTTGCGGGTGAATTAAAATATCATGTTAGCTTTGTAATCCAGACAAAATAGGAAATTCTCTGTTCTATATTAAAATAATAATATTTTCTTACCGAGATTTAATTCTGCAAGTCCCAGCGGTGTAAGACAGAACCTCTTACCGTCTTATTCAATCTCTCCAAGGGACTCAAATAGACTCAAATAACCTTATTTATAAAAACCGGATTCCAGTAAAAAAGTTCTAGAGACGTTTAATTTAATCTGTGGTTACCACTTTTCCTTGTAAAATCCCGTAAAATCTCTACCACAGACTATTTTGATCAGCGTTTTTAGGAGTGTTTTAAGGAATTGTGACAATTTTAAAACCTATTTAGAGGCTAAAAATTCCACCCATGCCGGGATTCGGGTTCTTCCACGTAGTCAAACGATTTTGTCAAACTGATTTGACCACGTGAAAAATTCGTTCCTCGGACCACGTGGAAAATTCGTTCCTCGTGGTCAAATTAAAGTAATGTCCGTCCTGTATAAGATTCTAAATGCCAAAAAGTACAGTCAAACCATAGTCAAACTATTTTGTCAAACTGATTTAACCACGTGGAATTATCTTTCCGCATAGTCAAATTAGTAAAATGCTCTTATTCCGTACCGAACATCTAAACGAATCAACTAGTTGTTCCGATCGGAACTCAATAGGTGGGTTTATTCCTGTCGGAGTTCTGAAATCAACCATATTAAGCTTATATAAGAGTTCCCAACGGAAACACTATAAAGTTTTATTCTTCACGGAACAACTCGTTAAAAAAACAAAAAAAATAATAAACTTCATGCTTACGTATCTATTTAAATAAAAAAATTATCAACTTAACTAAACTTAAATCTTTGTGGCGAACTAAATTCAGTACATAGGTATTGGCGGCCATTCACTACAAGTAAAAAAAAAACAAACATGTACTTATTGGGTTGTTTTCTCGTGGTCCTATTATTTTGTCCCGTTAACGTGTCCACGAGGCATGGTTATCCCTCTTGGTCCCGTTAGTAAAAATGATGCCTCCTGATGATAATGATGAATTTTCACTGGCCTGTCGCGTTTCTCTCCTCATCCCGATACTCACTTTCCTGGATATTATTTGTTTGATTGTTACCGTTCCATTTTAGAAATGAAGTACTGGGATTGCATGAAGTCATGGGTAGATATTGTAGGTATATTTGATTAGTCCGAGTCGAGTTTTGATGTTGGAAAAAGTACTAGGCTCTCACGGAACTGTAGGAGTTAATTTTTATAAATAGTTTATCTATCCTAGAATTTAAAAGTAATTTTTTTTAATGATTCGCGATGCTCAGTTATACTCACGCATGCCCAGCGTGGGGATTATGGGCATTACCCCATATAAAGAATAAGACTTTATAGTTGTTCCGTTGGGAACTTTTATATAAGCTTAATATGGTTGATTTGAGTAGTTAGTCCGACAGGAATAAAACCACGTACTGAGCTCCGTTCGGAACAACTAGTTGATGAGTTTAGTTGGTCGGCACGAAATAAGGGCATTTTACTAGTTTGACTATGCGGAAACATAATTCCACGTGGTCAAATCAGTTCGACAAAATAGTTTGACTATGGTTTGACTGTACTTTTTGGCATGTAGAATCTTATACAGGAAGGATCATTACTTTAATTTGACCACGAGGAACGAATTTTCCACGTGGTCAAATCAATTTGACAAAATAGTTTGACTACGTGGAAGAACCCCGGGATTCGAACCCGCGACCTCTGCCTATCCGTGCCAGCGCTCTTTCCAGTGAAATTTTGAACCTGTTTACAATATTCTCTGTATTACGTACAATTGTGACAAGTTTAATTTACAAAAAAAAATAGTTTTATTGTAAAGCCTTAAAGTGGTTGCATGGGTTAAACCTACACCACAGCCTTGACCTCATACGATTATTTCTTCACCTGTATTTATTTTATCTTTTATTTTACCTGGGAGTGGTACCCCAGTGGGGAGAACAATGGACTCGAAAGCGAGAGATCCAGGATCGATTCCCAATGCGGGCATGTACCAATAGATTTGTTTTATTAAGTTATGTACCTTTGTGAAGTTATATTAGCAATACAACTGTGAAGGAAAACATATGAAGTGTTTAAATTTACCTCAGCGCTTGAAATTACCAATGCTAATCAAGCCTACTCTCTCTCTCTCTCTCTCTCTCTCTGGAAGAAGCCTTGTGCCTTGCGTTAGGACGTTTATAATTAAATTACATTGTTTAACTTAAAAGACTTTATATTCTTTTTAATGCACTAACCCGTGCTAAGGACAATTTTAAAAACCTATTTAGAGGCTAAAAATTCCACCAATGCCGGGACTCGACCCCCGCGACCTTTGGCTAACCGTGCCAGCACTCTCCAGACTGAGCTAATGGGCGACTTACCGGCATCAGTGAAATTTCTAACCTCTTTACAATACTCTCTGTATTACGTACAGGCAGCAACATCTGGCCGAAGTAATTTGCATCATTGTACATAATGACTTTGTACATAACTAAATAAATAAGTTGTCTTCCATCTATAATATAAAAATGAATCGCTCCACGTCACCTTTTGGTTGGCTAGAATAAAATACTATTTAGTATTAAGCCCGCCAATTGTACAATCTTTACAGGTACAATAAAGAATTTAATAATAATAATAATAATCGCTGAATGGGTTGGTAAGCGCAAATCTCGGGAGCAGCGGAACCGATTTCGATATATTTTTTTAAAAAATATTCCTTGAAGTACGAGGATGATTCTTACGCAGAGAATTTTTTTTTAAAATTAAAGAATCGACTGTTAGGTGGTACGAAGTTTGCTGGGTCGGCTAGTAAGTATATAAAAACTTAAAATTGGATTACACTAACGACTGAACTACATAAAAATAAAACTGCACATCCGAAAGGTCGCTAATGGCAGCGCAGCGGCACGGTCCGACGTGAAATTGCGCCCGCTCCTTTGCATTTATAGCACCGAAAAATGAAAGATCCCGCTTGGCAAATATTATAGAAGGTGGTTAGCTACTGCATGAAATTACACCCGGAAGAGAGACCGCTTTCATTTCCGACTAACATGCCCTTGCGGGAGCAACCCTGTTTTATTTGTTAATTAACCGTTTTATCCCTCACCCAGACTGACACGAGTGGACGGCCTTGCCCGACAGATTATCGAATTATTATTCCGTCCTCCCACTTACACAAGTTTCTTTATTAAATCCTCCCCCCATCGGGCAGGCTCAGGACAAAAACGAGTAATTGTGATGTCTGGAGAAATGCCAACTATCATTTTCTTGGTCGCGTCGGCGTCGTCGCCTAGATTCTCACAAAGTTGCCAACAGACAAGCTGAGGAATAACTTCATAAATAATTCGACGTGGCAATTTCTCAGAGAAATATTTTTACTGGAGATAGCTGGTTTATTTTCGCTCACGCTTGCGCTTCCGCGACGCTGCCCTGGGATGTAACTTGCGGTATTTCTTTCACCAACTTTTTGCCACTATGGTCCCGTAAATAGGCTATTTATTACGTATATACTCTACATACCTGTTAGAAAGTACTCAGATTTATGACTAACGAAAATAAAACACCCTTGTGTTGGTTTTGCTTATGCGTTGGACGTATTAAGCTCATGTACAGTTTTGCCAAAAGTAACAAAACAAGGTTGCGACTTCCCAAACTCTACATTGCGCGCAAAAAGGTTAGAAAGTTTACTCTGCAAAGTGTTTGGAGATGCTCCAACCCCTTTCGGACACTTGGATCAAACGGCGACTTGAAAAGTTTTAGGCAAAAAGCGCCTCCAAGTTGTTGCCATTTTTAAAGATATTCAGATGACCCATCCACTCAGGAACTGCAGCAACTATCGGCCTATCGCACTGCTACCTACTTTTTCTAAAATTTACGAATCTGCAATGTGCCAACGCATAAATTCATTCTGTGAAAAATTTAAAATTTTTAGCGACAATCAATATGGTTTTCGAAAAAGACGCTCTACGGCACTAGCGGTCTATAAATACATAAATAGTGTTTTGAATATTATAAATGACAAAAAACATGCAATAGGTATTTTGCTCGATATGTCCAAAGCTTATGATAGAGTTTCACACGAAATACTACTCAAAAAACTCAACGGAATAGGAATAAGAGGCACAGCTTTGAGTTGGTTTATGTCCTACCTTTCGAAACGCGTACAATATGTAGATGTTGAACATTATAACTTCATCACAGGAGAAATTAAGAACATAAGGTCCACAAAAACCTACATAAGACAATCAATTCCTCAAGGTAGTGTGCTCGGATGTTTGCTTTTTTTGATCTACATCAATGATTTGCCTGAAATAATCAACATCCCGTGCACCCTATTTGCGGACGATATTTCGTTGGTTTTGCCCTGCCAAAATACCATTAAATTACCGGAACTCTTAGATAACAATCTATCAAAAATAACAAATTGGCTCACCGATCACAATCTTGAGTTAAATTTCAATAAAACAAAGCTTCTGCATTTTCGACCTCATCAGAAACGTCCCTTTGAGATAGATTACTCATTCGATAAAACACCAATAGAAGTTGTAAACTCATATTGTCTTCTAGGAATCACAATAGACAGCCATCTTAACTGGAAAAATCATGTTAGGAAAGTGGCAAGTAAATTATCCAGCTTTGTATATGCACTAACAGAGCTAAAAAGAACAACGGACCTCAAAAGTGCAATGGGTGCTTACTTCGCTTACGCGCAGGCCTGGCTAATGTATGGTGTCGTACTCTGGGGAAACAGCACGAATGCTAAGAAACTGTTTATTTTCCAAAAAAAATGTATTCGAATACTCGCGAATATCGATGCAATGACAAGTTGTAGAAGCTATTTTATTAAATTTGAAATTCTTACACTGACCTCATTATATGTTTCTGAAATGTGTACTTTTGTAAAAAACAATATTGACCTTTTCCCACAATATACACGCCCTAAAAACTTAAGACCGCATAAGAGATTAGAAACGCCAACATCAAAATTACAATTAGTAAATTCTGGCCCCCATTCAATGGCTGCAAAAATATATAACCACATACCTGAATCAATCAAATCAAACGCAAGAACAAACGTTTTTAAGAACGCACTAAACAAATACTTACTGCAAAAGAGCTACTACTCGCTGAAGGAATTTTTCGATGACGATACCACCTAAAGTTGTTACTAAAAGATTTATAAATTATTATGTTTTTATATTGAATGGAATAAAATAATAGCTGTACAAACTTACTAAATATTATAATGATTGTTGTGTTTAATAAGAGTCTATAAAAGAAAAGTTGTAATTATATAAGTACTATGAACTAGTTATTTAAGTTACATAATGTTTCATTAACAAATTTATATTGGCAGCGCCCTAGCAGGGTTCTTGTTTGACACTTTTACTATATAAGACATCTAATGTACAACAAGAAAGCTCAATAAATATCTTATCTTATCTTATCTTATCTTACTCCAGACAAGACCTTACAGTGAAGCAATAGTATTTAAAAACCTATTTAGAGGCTAAAACTTTCACCTATGCCGGGATTCGAACCCGCAACCTCTGGCTATCCGTGCCAGCGCTCTACCAATTGATCCAATGGGCGACTCACGGCATCAGTCAAATTTCGAACCTCTTTACACTACTCTAAATAGGTATTTAAATTTGTTCCTTATCACGGGTTAGTGCATTAAAAATAAAAATAGTGTAAGCAATAGTATTGTCAATTTAAGTATATGTTCCATAACTGCGCCGTTGGGACACGAGCTGTCGTGGGTGATGTAAGTAATTTATTTGTGGTTTAAAAGACTTATACTAGACTATAACTGAATTTTGACATAAATGTACATACATACATACATACATACATACATACATACATACATACATACATACATACATACATACATACATACATACATACATACATACATACATACATACATACATACATACATACATACATACATACATACATACATACATACATACATACATACATACATACATACATACATACATACATACATACATACATACATACATACATACATACATAACCTCACGCCTGTATCCCAGAGGGGTAGGCAGAGACCAGGGCCTGCCACTTGACATGAATGTTTTGGTTTATAACTAAAATTTTTGAGCATTCGCTGCTGTGCTAGGCTCATCACCTGTATTACAGCAGAAAGTGCCTACTTCCTCCGTTTACAAATAATAATCTGCACCAAATCCTAACTATGACAGTTTCAAAAAATCTGTAAATTACTGTTTAAAAACAAAAGCATTTAAGGAAAAGTGTTCAGTGTTAACTGTCCCTCTATGTGTGTGAGTAAAAAAATAATGTAAATGTGATTAATGTAAATGTGAATGCGTGAGTGTTTGAGTGTGTGAGTTTGACAGAGAAAGGGTGAGTACTACTGCCAAAAATATGTACTTATATTATTTTTGGCAGTAGTGCTCACCCTTTCTCTGTCAAACTCACACACTTACACACTCACACACTCACGCATTCACATTTACATAAATTTTTTTACTCACACATATGGAAGGAGGACAATTAACACTGAACACTTTTCCTTAATTTTTTTATAACGGTGAAGTATATAAATAAGGTGATATTAAAATGAAATAATTACATGATGAAATAAATGTAGAAGAATTATGTAAGAGCACCCTGAGCAAATTGCGCTACACGAGAGAGGATCAAAGAGCTTATTGTTTTTCCGGACACTTTCCACAAACTATGGTGCATCCTTAAAGTATGAATACGATGCATCTCACTGCGCACTCCTCGTACATGTGATGAGAGGTCTAATTATGCGCAGCAAGTCCTGTTTTTTTATAGTATTTGAGAGGTAACTATGGAAATTGACATTTAGACGATTGAATTTGTTCAGGATTCGGTCGTTTCTGATAATTTGGCCCCGTTGCCAACAACTTTTTGCATGAACATCAATTTCTTTTACATACATTATGTATGTATGTCTTTGCAGCAATAAGGCCGTCAAGAGTATAAATATGTAATAAATCACTCCTATATTATATTGTTTACTATCACTAACCCTCCCACTGTCCGCATCATCATGGGTTAGCTGGAAGAAAATATTATCTAGTATTAAGCTCGCCTTTGTACAAATTTGTTTAACACTTTGGCGGGCGGTACGCCAATAGGCGTAGAAACGGAAGTGAAGAAAATGACAGTACGAGTAGGTACGCCTGTGCGCGTTCATAATTAATTCATTTTTATGCCAGTACGCCGTGAAGCGTACATTTTCCCATGCAGTTAAAAGGCAAGGTAGAAAGTACTGTCACAGCTCAAGCAAATTTCATCACTGTACTGGCATAACAAAGGGTCAAAATTTTCGATCATATCTGATGCGCCTACGCACACATTGACATTTTGTGTGCTACCCCGCATGCACACTACGCCTGTGAGCGTCGTCCGTGCATACAATCAGTCGAGTAGTGTCAACTGGCAGGACGCCGCGCGCTTGTTCCTGTTCTCTCGTGCATTGTTTTTTCGAAGGTAAGAACGTAATTACATGACATGATATGACAGTACGCCTATAGGCAATGTATGGGAAAAAGTAATGTCATGGCGCAATAAAAAAATGAGGCAGTACTGCGCGCCAACGTGTTAAGTTCCATAAAGAATTTTCATTCATTCATTCATTCGTTCGTTCGTTCGTTCGTTCGTTGGTTCGTTCGTTCGTTCGTTCGTTCGTTCGTTCGTTCGTTCGTTCGTTCGTTCGTTCGTTCGTTCGTTCGTTCGTTCGTTCGTTCGTTCGTTCAATCATTCAACCTATCTTTGTAAATATTTAATTTTTGTTTCTCCTGATGTACATAAGGAATATACTTATATTATATTATATTATATAACAACTACGATTTTTTTACAATATCATTGTATCCATTTATTTCTATTAGATGTAACAGCCAAAGTCTATGTCCTGCAGGTGCAGAGCCCGATTCTGGTTGTAGAGTTGACTCTGAACGCGCTAGAAGGCACGCAGCTGCGCGCGCTCGGCTTATTGAACGTGTTTGGGCTGAACGTGACTTACGCGGTGCACGCGCAGCCACCCGCTGCGCCCGCGCAGCCCCCGCCGCACTCATGCAGCGCGCTCGAGTGCCGTCTACTCGGCCACTGCTACGCAAGCAGTGACTACCAGTAAGTTCGAACAATTACACCTATTACCCACTCCATCCAAAGGTTATCTGGAAGAGTGTAACATTACTTAGATTTAAGAAAAGATAAGATTATGCTTTATTCATACACAAGACAAGAAAGATGTTTGTATTTTTTTTCTGGTTGTACAATAAAGTGTTCTCGATCTTTATCTATCAAATCTGTTTTCTTTCTTATTTTAGACTAGCTGACCCAACGAACTTCGTACCGCTTAACAGTCGATTCTTTATTTTTTTTACCCGAACCGGCGTGCGTGCGGCGGGGTTCTCTGATCTTCTTCTTTGCTAATACATCCCCTATTTGGTCGATGTATGTCCGCCTGGGACGTCCCTTACTAGCCCTCCACTCACATTCGCAATATATATTTGTTTCGTCAATCTTTCTTCCTTCATCCTCTCCACATGTCCAAACCAACGCAACACTCCTTTCTCAATTTTAGTCACTACATCCTCTTTCAGTCCACAACGTTCTCTAATCAGACTGTTGCGTATCCTGTCATTCAAAGCAATACCAACAATATTAATACACAAGCAGCTTTATCGAGTCTCTTCTTAATTAAATTAATATACCCTTACATCCTGTTTATTTTGACTTCATACACTGTGTATTCGCATTAGACCCTATTTGTGACCTGAAAGCAGGTCACAGAGTCATAGGGTCTAATGCTGGATGCAGATATTAGTCCTATTACGTCAATCTGCTTTCGATGTAATTCAAATCATTTATCCCAATTATGTAGTTCACAAGGCAGGCGGTAACTTTAGAATGGAACAGCTTAGCTGCAGCGAACAGTTCCCCATATTAGGATGTATTTGTATGGTCGAGAAATCCTCTCATAATTAAATTTGAGACTTTGTTACTCTGCACGGCCGTTGAACTTTTCAGGAGCTTTAGCAATATCATCGACCTATCGCTTATAGGAGTGGGTCGTTGTCAGATTTTTCGACGACGAAACGCAACCGTTTTTTCTGGAACGAAAACAGGTCCTCGAAACGGTCCTCGTTCGCAACTGGTTTCATTGTATGCGAACGAGCAAGGCGCAGAGGACGGTCAAACGAGTGCGAACGAGACGAAATCACGAAACATCGGAAAAAATAAGTTGTTTTACACGATATTCGACTGTATACTCATAGATATAAAGATTACTTTATTGTATCACAGACCAAAACGAACGGAACGAGCAAGGAGCCGACGACGACGTCGCAATGATCTCATTACGTTCTAGGCTCTATTAATATAGCACTAAAGGACATATCCGCGTCAAACAATCTAAGGACTGGTCTCGCGACGAACAAACGCTGGCACTGCTTTAGAGTCTCTGGCACTGCTTTATAATGAAACGTAAAACGGTCCTATCGTCGCGGAACACAAAACGGTCTTATAAAACGGTTCGTCTTTGCAACGATCACGCCTAATCGCTTAGTGCCTATCCCGCAGAGGTAGACAAAGGCACCAGGTATTCTAACATTAAAATTATTACAAGGTACATTATAAGATAGCAACGTTACCAATCCGCGGTGGACACGCGCGGTAAATAAGTCCACATTCTCTCTCTTTTTGAGAGAAGACCTATGCCCTGCCCTATCTCTGTAGTGGGACGTATTATAGACTGCAGATATCAATACCCTGTGTAGCCTCCACTGCTGGGGCACTCGTCTATTCCTACATCGCAGGAAGGTTAGACCATACTCCACCACGGGGGCCAAGGCCGGGTTGGTGGAGGATTGTAAAAAAGTGGCGGGCCATACTGTCAGAAGTTATCGAGCCGCCCATAAGGCCTCTGACATGGCTTAACGACTGATATTACATGATAGCTGGCACCAACGGCTTAACGTGCCTTGCAAAGCACAGAGCGCTCGGAAAAATGCCACTTACGGGACGGTCACCCATCCTGCACCTGACCGCGCCTGCTGTTGCTTAACTCAAGTGATTTATTGCAATCACTCGGTACGACTAGGCCACGAGCGCAAGTTACTTTGTACATGACATCTTTATTCGTAATTATAATTTACACGTCATTTTATCAATAATTCGGATTCAATACTACAATTCAAAATAACACAATAAAATATAACGCAACATGTGCAATTGACAATCAACACACTTGTTTTATTGTGAAATTACTATTAGTATAGCGCTCACTCACAGGTTCTTATACATACATATTTTATGTAAGTATAATTATCTTAAATAATCAGAACAGCTAATTGCAGTAAACCAGCCATCAAAATTATAATACATACCTGTTCAGTCTATTAATCCAAACCATCCAAAGGTTGTCTAGAAGAGATCACTTTTAGTACAAAGACCGCCGTCTGTAATCATAGTTTCCGTTCCCTTTTTTGGGCATATTATAGTGTTGCATCTATCTACCAAAAGTTTCTGCTCTACATTCTACTTGACGTTCAAATTGAAGCCGAGCTGACTGCCAATAGAGTTCTAAAAATTTAAATCGTACGGGCAACCCTGACCGGTACGGCAACGATGCACCGAATCGCTCAAAAAACCGAATGGCCAAATGAATCCGGCAGCCAACATGGTCCACCGTCAACGTTCCATTATTCATTGCCGCTTATAAATTCACCCAGCCTGGACGCACTGGCCGAAAACCTCACGCGCCGTTTCATATTGTGTGACACGCGGCTGTGCGTGGATTTGGCAACGCTCGATATTAGACGACAGAGGAACAGCTTTAATTTCCATGTTAGTCAGTTAGTTAGACCTGAGATTTCCGTACTTAGCCTCATAGTTGGGCCTTTGTAGATTGATAGATAGAGATAGAGAAAACTTTATTGTACATAAAAATGGAAATTACATAGATATTTCTTAACCTAAGAGTACAGAAGGCGGCCTTATCACTAAAAGTGATCTCTTCCAGACAACCTTTGGATGAACTGGACTAATATATTTAAAAACCTATTTAGAGGCTAAAAATTTCACCCATGCCGGGATTCGAACCCGCAACCTCTGGCTATCCGTACCAGCGCTCTACCAATTGAGCCAATGGGCGACTCACGGCATCAGTGAAATTTCGAACCTCTTTACAATATTCTCTGTATTACGTACGTAATACAGAGAATATTGTAAAGAGGTTCCGTACGTAATACAGAGTATTACGTACGTAATACAGAGAATATTGTAAAGAGGTTCCGTACGTAATACAGAGTATTACGTACGTAATACAGAGAATATTGTAAAGAGGTTCGAAATTTCACTGATGCCGTGAGTCGCCCATTGGCTCAATTGGTAGAGCGCTGGTACGGATAGCCAGAGGTTGCGGGTTCGAATCCCGGCATGGGTGAAATTTTTAGCCTCTAAATAGGTTTTTAAATTTGTTCCTTAGCACGGGTTAGTGCATTAAAAATAAAAATAGTGTGGACTAATATATTGAAGAAGGAAGTAGATGTACAAATATACAAGATTATTACAAAGGTATAAATGAATACATGCCTAAACACCAGTGTAGGTACATATAGTTATCAACAGATAAATACAAGTAATTTACATAAATACACATAATAAAAAATATATATTATAATATAAATACATAAACACTTAACAGAATATAACTACATATTGAAAGGACATAACAAAAGACACATACAACAACAGATCAATATTACGGATTACTAGTGTTATAGTGTACCTACTAGCGTGATAGAACTCCTTTACCATAACCTTAAAATTGTACGTAGCAAGTGCTGAGGTACGTTAACACTTCAGACACTAGAGTTTCCTAACGATGTTTTCCTTCACCGTCGGCGAGTAGTATTGCTACTATAATTTCACAAATGTACATAACTTAGAAAACCAAGTCATTGGTACATGCCGGGGTTTGAACTCACGATCTCCCGATTGAGTAGTCGGCGTTCTACATCGCTCCGCTACAACCGCTTTTCATTTCCATGTTTATCAAGATCATTGTTAATGTTCGCTTGTATCGAAAGATTGGTCCTAATGCATGTGAGCGGAATTCCAGGAAGGGACTCTTGTAATTCGGAAGAGGATGTCTCAAGGAAGCGATTACCATACGCACGTGGTTGGGTACTAATTTACAAACTTAATAAGTATATTTTTAGAGGATACGAATCGAGGTTTGATCACATTTTTAATTAGTTTTTATGAAGCTTCTTCTTCTTCAGGCTATATTATGTAGTCCTCTGCTGGACATAGCCCTCCCCTATTGATCGCCATAGCGCCCTGTCTGTAGCTTGCCGCATCATTATGAAGCTTATGAAGAGCTAATTGTATTTTTTTAATGTCAATTATAAACACGATCCCACATCGATTTTTGTTTTCTTAACAAATTGATAAACGTTTTATTTCAATCCTGTTTTTCATTTGTAATTTAAATTAGGCGCCTTCTTAACCACATATACCTACGTTTGCTCATGTTGTAAGCTTTCATGCATGTGTAATCTTGAATAAATATTCCTTTTAGGCATGTGGCGTAGCGGTAGCGCGTCTGCCTACCATGCAAGAGGTCCCGGGTTCGAATCCCGGCTGGAAACAAAAAACAAGTCCAGGTCTTGGATGTTTACATGTTTGTGATGTCGTTGTTTCTGGTTCCCACGACACAGGGTATCCTAGTGTGGGGCCAGAAGCAATGTATGTGCCAGTATGTAACATGTTATGTTGTTATGTCGGATTGAAGCAGCGTTGCGTTTTTATACCAACTAGATTTTGTTCTAGACACCCGATTGAGTTTACTTGGCACGCTCGGCTTGGATGACGGTGCATGAAGATATGAAAGTTACGAAACCCTATTCGGATGAATACTGATAAGTTAAGCGAGCGGCGAGGCGAGTGTCCCCTTTCAGCGGAGTGCTGAGAAACCTCAATCGAGTTGCATTTATTTCGTAAGGTCGACAGCAAATCATCCTTTGCGTCTCAGTTGCATTCTACCATAATGTAACTGAATAGAGTACTCGTTTGAAAAGGTTCGTTCTAATTTAGCAGCGTGCCACTGAATAAGTTTAGGTGAGAAATATTTGGATAAGTTACGAGTAAGACGTAGACACGAAAAAAATAATATAATTCTAAGATTTAATTGTGTTACTTAGACTTAAAAAAATATGGTTCTTTTTTCTGGTTGCGCAATAAAGTGTTCTGTATCTATCTAAGATTATAAATTGAGTTCTTTTTAGAGCAGTCTAAAAACATATATTAGAGAATTAGAATTTACTTAATGAAATTCACAATTCATGAATCAGCGGAAAGCCTTCCTGTTAATGAAACTTTTCCGTGTAGGCGTGCGTACATGACTAAACAAGAAAAACAGCACGAATACGAGAATATTTTGACAAATATCATGCAATCACGCATAGAAGACTATTGGACACCAGTAATAAAAAGCAAACCACACACACACACGGACTATGTCCCGCTTTAACATATGATGAGTTCTTGTCCGAATTCCATGACAACGAAGACATGGATACAGCCGATTTAAAATGAGTGATATTTCTGTTTTCTAAGGCGGCATCTGTTCCGCAGGGGGTTTTTCTGCTCGTGTTTCGAGGGCTACACAGGGGCCGACTGCGGCGTAGGCCCCCTCTGCGCCGGCACTGGCGCCACCCCTGTCTGCAAACACGGCGGACTCTGCAGGTAAGCGGGTTTCGAATGACGCAGGTGCCCTTTGACGTCAGCGGAAAAAATGCAATACTTCTTTTTTGTAGTCGAACCACAGCTTTTTGAATGCTTACGAAGATACAATATAGTAGGCCGAGTTGGTTTGGTAGAGCATTTGTGAAGATGTGGGTCATTAATTCAAATTTATTCAAAAGATGACATAAAAAACCACACTTGCTTGCCAAACTGCTAATGCAGTTTATCAAAAAGCTTTTGGTAACAATTTTTTCTATATATAAACTATGTTAGGTGTGTAAGGTGTGTTGGACAAGTCCGCGTTCTTTCATGATTTGTTCACTTGGAAACATGACCCTCACTTAAGTTAGTCCAGCAAGGACGAACGACGGAAAAAAGAACACGCGCGCGCCATATCTTTGCCAGATTTTTAAATTAACTTATATATCTCTTATTAAAAATACTTCGGCACTTGGGCTTGCCAATCCGCGGTGGGCACGCGTGGTAAGTAAGCCCATGCACTCTCTCTGCGAGAAGGCCTGTGCCCTACAGTGGGTCGTTTATAGCCTATCGTTATCGTTATCAACCCTTGTATGTCCCCACTGCTGGGGCACGGGTCTCTTCCTGCATCGCAGGAAGGTTAGGCCATACTCCACCACGGGGGCCAAGTCCGGGTTGGTGGAGGATTGTAAGACAGTGGCGGGCCTTACTGTCAGATGTTATCAAGCCGCCCATAAGGCCTCTGACATGGCTTAACGACTGCCATTATATGACAGCCGGCACCAACGGCTTTACGTGCCTTGCGAAGCACGGAAGCGCTCGGAAAAATGCCACTAGCGGTAGTCACGGGACTCTCACCCATCCCGTACCTGACCGCGCCTGTTGTTGCTTAACCAAGTGATTGATTCCAATCACTCGGTTCGCCTAGGCCACGAGCGCTTCGAACGAGTTTATAGCCTATAGGCAACATATAAAAAAGTACTAATAAGAAACGAGTTATTTCAATATCATACTTGTTACTAAAGCTAAAAGACATCTTTCTTGCTTAGGAGTTTGTATTTAACACGTTAATTTAACACGTTAATATTAGACTTGAAAGTATTTTTCGATCAAATGCAGTTTCAGAAAAACTAATGTGTTTTCCCCAATAATTGCAATTTTGTTGTAACACGGAATTCAAAAAGCCAGAGTTTGTGTTTTTGTTCTTTTCAAATGTTTTTTTTTTCAGTAGCACCTTAATAAGTATTGGCCTTTTTTGCATCTACTTAATGAGATGATTTATACAGCGTCCAGTGGTATCTTCACTCACAGTAGATGGGTGAAGGGACCACTCCGACGCTGTAGTGCCTGGGACATGGTTTTATAGATGGTGTAGGCTTGCCCAGCACCTATACCATCCTGACAGCTTGGTCGGCCTAGCCCACAGAAAAGACTAGTCGCTGAATAACTAACACAAGAAAAGACTAGGCGCCGCTGTGCTTCCGCGCAGCGGCGCCCCCCCCAGTCGGTCCTTCATTCGGTTGGTCGCCTGGGTCCCGCTCCACAGAGTGAAACAGAGCCCACGCGACCCCTCCCGCCGTGATGGAGGCAGAGGGTCCCCCGACCCTCCGCCCACGGCCACTCTGGTCCGACTGGTACGAGGCGCGCGCGCTTTCGCGCAGCGGCGCCCCCCCCAGTCGGTCCTTCAATCGGTTGGTCGCCTGGGTCCCGCTCCACAAAGTGAAACAGGGCCCACGCGACCCCTCCCGCCAGATTATTCGCCGTTAGCCAGTAAGTTCCGTTAACAACTTACTGACTAACGCTCAGGGTGCACCGACCCCACCACTTGCCCCTCCACCTGGTTCATAGAATCAGATGGAACGGAAAGCGGAGGGGTACACGTGAAGGTTATATGGCATCGCACCCCACTGTCTTACAATCCTCCACCAACCCGAACTTGGCCCCCGTGGTGGAGTATGGCCTAACCTTCTAGCAATGCAGGAAGACAACCGTGCCCCAACAGTGGGGACATGCAAAGGTTGATATCGAAAGAATAAACCTCCAGTCAGCGTCTGTATTCCTTTACACCCCGACAGTGTATAAGCGGCCTCATGCCGCCCTGACCATGTCTGCCTCGCGAAACTTCCCCTCGTTACCAACTTAAATGCATAATGCCGAAGTAGTTACCGTCCTATTCGAACAGCAAGTATTTGTTGTTAAAGAATACATCTCGAGCTTGTTTGTGCGCTGCACGGCAAATAATCGTCCGCACAACTTCTCAGCGGGCCCGCCTTTCGGATACAATTCAACTCGACTTTAGTTATTTAACTTGGAAAATTGTAGTATTTAACTCCTAACTCGGCGTCTTCGCTAAGTTAGGAGATGCATACAACTTTCTATTGTCTGTTAACTTGATCAACTCTACTTGGAGGAACTAGTAAAACGTCGTCAAGTAAGTAATGTGTATCCTGTTTTACGTCAAAACCGAGTATGTAACTAGTCTTGTATGTAATTCCTGCTGTACATGCGGTAAAGAATATTCTATCTATATATCTACCTATCTACCTAGGTAGCAATTTTACGTCATGGCGATGTCCAATCACGGTCATTTTCGAAATGACGTTGTTAAAGACGTACAAGTAAGTAAAACGTCGTCAAGTAAGTAATGTGTATTCTGTTTTACGTCAAAACCGAGTATGTAACTAGTCTTTTATGTAATTCCTGCTGTACATGCAGTAAAGAATATTCTATCTATATATCTACCTAGGTAGCAATTTTACGTCATGGCGACGTCCAATCACGGTCATTTTCGAAATGACGTCGTCAAAGACGTACCACAGACGTACAAAATGACGGTCTAATGTCAGGTCCTAGCGACGTCTCTGAAGACGTATAAGAACCTCTCCAGATTACGCCATTGAAATCCAAGTGAAAGAATAATCGTCATCAGGAAATTTTATATTGAGTGACGGGGGTTTACAAAAATGAACTCAACCTCGGTTCAGCAAACGCGTTCTCGATTACTCATGGTCACGATCAACTGTTATTGGAGGCGTCACATAATTGACCATACATGGACGTTAATAAGAAGTTCAATGCATATCCAACATCCACGCTAAATCGATGTCACCAAGGCGTACCCTTGAGTACCATATGCAACGAGACGCTGAAATGACATCATTACAGGGTTCACCTAATGCGAATGGTATGTTAGTTAGTTAGTTAGATCTGAGATTTCCGCACTTAGCCTCATGATTGGGCCATTGTACGTAGTGGAGCTGTCAGTTTACTCCAGCCAGCCTATCTCTTTCCAGAAAGCCAGCAGTGCTCCGATGTCACTGCGGGCTTCCTGAAGGGACCCCGGCTTCCCAATGATGGCGGTCCGTTGCTTTTCCACGCCTTCACAGTGAATGGTCACGTGGGCGGGTGTTTCCTCTTCTTTGAGGTATCCCCGGCAAAGCGGGCTGTCGGTTAGACCCATGTTGTAGAGATGTCTGTTCAGTGAGCAGTAGCCTGTTAAGATTGCCACAGCTTTGCGCAGATGTTCTCTTCTCAGAGGCAGCAGGCTACGTGTAAGACGTTTCGAGATTGTTGGTAAAGCCTCTCTGGCTTGTCTACATTTGGTTTCTGTTCTCCAAAGTTCAGCATGCTGGCTTTCTGTTCGCGACCTCAACCATTTTCTAAACTGGTTGTATGGGATGCGAATGGTATGCTACTTCAAAATATTTAACTTACCTCTTATCTAATCTTATCTCTAATAACATCCATATAATGGCTATTTACATAAATTAGGGATGCAAAGTTTTTTTTATGATCGGATTTTATTTTATATTCTGATAGTAGACGTAATTTTAAGAAACTAATTTCATTTTTTTCTTGATTAATCGAGTTTCTCATTGTTATTTAATTAAAATTAATATTATTCGGCGTGACGTCATATGTTACATACTATGTGTGTAGGTAGAGTTCGCAATAGGATTTGTCTGTGGTTAAGTGTAAAAAGACAGAGGTTCGACAGATGAAGTTGACCAGTTGGCCATTGGTAGTTTTTCCACAGAATAACTATTCCCACAGACGATTTAACATGTGACGTGATGACGTCACGCCCTTCATATGACCTCTATGATGATATAGGTCATATGAAGGCATTTAGATATTATTATTTACTTAAAATGAGGCTCATCTTTTATGATAAAAATCTCTTACATTAAAAATACTGTAGTACTGTAGCTCGAAATAGTTTTCGATTCAGGCAGTTCACTTTTTTTGGCATCCCGAATTGTCCCTATAACATATAACAAACAGTGCTATTCTCTTGAATTCACTCAGAGCAACATGGAATAAGTCGGCCTGTTCCGATATAATGTTTAAAATGCGGCAGGCACGTGTGCGGAGCGTGAGCCAGCAGGTTGATGCGCGCGCGCGGCACACGCAGCAGCGGCGGCCGGCGGCGCCCCACGTAACCGTCCGGTACACACAGATATAAGACTCTATCTGGATGGATACTGTTTTGGGCCGCGAATCTGTTAGTGCTTTATAGTGCCATGCATGACAGATATACCTACATGGTGTTCTTGTTTATACCAATGACGCCTAGAAGGTTCGATATAATTATGTGCGCGCGTAGACTTGCAACAGCACGAAATTAAATCGCAGTGTTCATGCAGTGGTCTTTGTACCACATTAGCAGAATGCAGGCCCTGACCTACGGAACGTATGACCGAGCCAGATCCGAGACATCAAGATCCAGTCAGTCGATATCGAGCTATCGAAGGACTTCCGGAGCGCACCGTAAGATGGCGCTGTGTCTCATGAATAAAAGCCGCCTATGAGAGCGACCCTCTCTCGTCTTTTCGACATGTAGGTACCATCATCATTGTGCATATACCTGTATCTTATTATTATATTAAATAAAACGCTACACCCCGAATGAATTAAAAACTACTCATTGAAATACACTGCAGTCAACCCAAGCAGAGCCTAGAATCAAACAGCCTCTTAGTCGTCAATGTCCACAATTCTAAGTTTGAGATGGAATGGGGCAGAATCTTAGGCGTTTATTCATAAACACACCTGCTGGTTATTGGCTAAGTCTTTCGGGATAAACCACGTTGCGCATCAGGATTCATCAGGACTTCACTAGTGACTCTGTCATTGGCCTCGAATATAATGTAATTACTACCAAAAATGTATGAAATGTAAAAATAGGTTTGGCTCTCGGAGTGCCACAAAAGTAGCTTTGCAAAGAGATGGAACTTATTTAAACTTTCACTGGGAGGATCTAGATGGTTTTCCTCTCCAAGCTACTATTAAGTATTTTTTATTTTTTTAACTTATGCAAGGTTTTTTCATCTCTATAAGATGAAACTTCTTACTAGGTAGTTATTTCTTCGTCAATTTATAATTTCAAAAACGATTTTTAGTATTCATCGCCATAACTTTTTTTATTTATTTTCTGTCTGATGTTTATAAACTAACGACAAAGTATTATTTCATAAAAACATTAACTTTTCAAGGAGCCTTATCGATTTTTTTACGGTTTCTTTATTCAATATTTTATTTTAGCATTTCGCTGTCCAGTATGCGGGAGTGTCTATTTTCTAACTACAGGGTGATCCATATAATTTCTAAACGTTTAGGTAGCCTAAGGTAGCCAAAGATAGGACGTTATAACAATATTAATGCTTGGTAGACTTTATGCTAGTACAAGCTACTAAAGGCACTGCAGTGTCCGAGTGGTCCCTTCACCCAACTAGTGTGAGTGACGGTGATACTGAACGCTGTATAAATCATCTCATTACATAGATGCAAAGGCCAAAGTTTAGACTTTGTGCTATGCCCTAGAGTTACATACACTGCGTTAGCGACCTTCGAGTGACATGTCTCGACGATAAGCGTGAGTCCTGAATTGTTTGGCCGGACTGAGTTTTGTATCTATGAACATAATAATGCAGCCTATGTAAGTGCCACTGCAGGGTCGCAGGTGCATAGTCTTTCTCTCAAAGAGAGAGAGAGTATAGGCTTAGTCACCACGGGTGCCCACCGCGGATTAGCAATTTCAAGCCCTGAGGTATGAAAACACCTGTACGGGGATGCCGTGTACACGAATACGCGGCGTCAGCACTTTGCGCGCCCGCGCGATGTTTAGTTTCCTTTATCGACCTAACTTCAGTTCATTATAAATCAACATTGCGTAAACGCGAATCAAAATAAGATCTGCCAGATGTCATTATCAATGTATCGTGGGTTATCAATATCAAATAAAACTATAGTAACATATTTTAAACTTTCGCGAAAATTTTCGGGGCTTAATCGCGTAGTAATTTATTGCTATTTTACCTCGTCGTTTCGACGACGTTACAGTCATCGTGGTCACGAGAAGACTGATGGCTGGTACCCGTTCGCATCTTCGGTTGATAAGGTTCCAGACTACCCTCAATCAGCCATCACAAAGCACTATTATGGTTGCGACACACTACACTGATAATGTCGGACGATAAGCCATGCGACTTATTTCGACTCGAATACTCCTTGATGACCGGATCCCACGTTTGCGACACTACGATACGACGATACTACGCGATTAAGCCCCGAAAATATTCTAACAACTCTATAGTGTTCTCAATATCAAAATCTTTGTTTCTATCAATCAAATCATCTATTGATGTTTGGGGAAACCCGTCACCAGCCGCTCAGGTGCACGTACGTAATATATTATTTATTACAGACAGTTAAAGAGCCAAACATTAACATACAGTTTGTCATATCGTGGTTGGTAACGCGTTGCCAAGGCCTCTAGGTGCTTTGCTAATATTACGAATCTTATTAGACATGTTTCTTGGCAGACAAATGGGACCTGCGGCCGTGAGCTGTATCTGCCCCCCAGGGTACAGCGGAGACCTTTGCGAGATCCACATTGCATCCCCAGGTAAGTATGTTTAGTTTTAGTTACTAAACCAATGGTATTGTTCATATATATATATATGTCACCGGAAGATAACAAGATCCGCAAGTTTATAAATTACCTAGGAAATTTATAAACTTTCGTAGGATTGTAAACGAGAGATAAATTGTATTATTTTACGCTCAAATTTTCGCAAATTGATAAACTTACCAAATTCAAGCGTAAAATAATAAGAAAGCCTTAACAAAACGCCACCTGCGCTCTGATTGGTCCAATAAGTCACGTGTTCCTGCTCCATCTAGAAATATCGTTGATGAAGTGAAATTTACCACAGAGCTACGAAAGTTTTATAGTGGTCATGACCAAAATAGTAAGAAGTCGATTAAAAAGGAAACTGGCGGATCTTGTTATTTTCCGGTGACATATACACGAGAAACTAAAACGAAGAGTGTTTTGCAGTGGCACTATAATTAATTTGTGGTTAAGCCTATTCCTATACCATAGACTATTTAATCTTCATCTGAGGAGTGTTCAGGGTTGACGACATTGGCGAAAGAGTCTCGAGTCAAAAATAGAAATGTGTGGGATAACTAGCGAGGCGGAAAGGCGGCAGGTGGACCTCGGAGCCAATGCTCACTTCATTGGCAAATAATTCTAAGGCTTATGACTTGAATTCTACATAAAAAGTCGAGAACAGCCAAAATTTGTATTCCGAACGCCATGCTACATTCAATTCGAATAAGAAAATAAATGTCTAATAACTCTGTTCATGCGACAAATGTCTAATCCTTCGAATATTTTGCGTCTACGCTTTCAATTCGCATGGGCGAGAATCCCAGGGCAATCACAATCACCATGTTGCTTTTAAAATCTCCACTATAGTTTAGGGAGCGCTTTCGGAGTGTTTTAAACTTATGTTTTAATAAAGGTGTAAGCAGCAACCGGGGGGTGGGCAGCAGTGCCCCCTGCAGTGCAATTCCACCGAACTGCGATCCCCAACCCGCATGGCCAGCGTGCGGATTATGGGCATTACCCCCTATGATAGCACAACGTGGCGCTCTTTAGGCGAGGGCTATCTCCAGTAGTGGACTAGTATAGCCTGACGACGACGACAACGGTGTAGGGCTGTAAAGATGGGATTTACGTCAAAAATGCGCAACTACTGAAACGTGTCAATACAGGACAGTGTCCAATAACTTGCATCCGGGACGACCTTATGAGGGCTACCCCATAGAAGTGGCGAGACTAGTCATCATCATCAACTCATTATGTCCCCACTGAGGGACACGGTTTCTTCCCTAAGGAACGTATAGGCCATACTCCAACACGTGGGTCTAATCCGGATTGGTGGAGGCTTGCTATACTAGTGGCTGATCTTACTGTCAGAAGTTTTCAACTCGCCTCGAGGCCTTAGCCTCGGCTGACTTGGCTTAACGACTGCCATCTATCGACGGCAGCCGGCACCAACTGCTTAACGTGCCTTGCGAAGCACGGAACCGCTCGGAAAAAATGCCACTAGCGTTAGTCACAGACAGTCGCCCATCCATGCACTGAACGCGCCTTATGTTGGTTAAACACCAGGCTTGCCAGGTGTTCGGTATTATTCTACCGAACCGTTCGGTATTTTAGCACTGTGTTCGGAGTTCGCTATAACAAAAATCCCGAAGTATGGACGGTTCGGTATTTGTTGCTGCCGCTCATTGTTTTCGAGCCATTTCGCGGATGCCTTGCGATGCGGAGCGTGCATGACGTTTTCTTCTAATCATCGTATATACACGTACTTTGGACTTCACTTCACGGACTGACTTCACTTTGGACATGGTAAAGGCTGAATGATGTATACGATGCAATTTCAGTCTGACATGTCGGGAAATGCATGGAGCAGTTAAAGCAAATCAGACATTGCTGGAGTCGTGCATTAGTGAAAAAAAATAGAATTTTTATAAGTTAGATTAGCTAGTTTATCGGTACTTTTTATTTTAAAGTCAATAGTTTAAATAAACGATTAAAATAAAACTTGTTTTTTTTGCTCACTGTTCAGTATTTTTTCAAAAGACCTGGCAACCCTGTTAAACACACGCGGCTTGATCTGATCACCCTCACTTGAATAAGAAGAAGATTAGAACAATCGCCATCGCTACCCAAGGTATCTTTTCTTTAGATTTCCAACATGGTTTCCTACTCACTGTTATTCTAGACGATAACAGTTCAGTTACTATCTCTACATAGCAATAACCCTCAACGCGCTCGAGTACTCTTTGAATAAAAAAAACGTTCGTTCGTTGAATGAAGTGACGATGTTAATACCAATTAGAATTAATGCACGTCAGGTACAATAAGGAGAAAAAATCATTGAATCTCAATTAAATAAATTAACATAACATAACAACACAGCACAACACAACACAACACAACAACACAACATAACATAAAATTCACATACAAGCACATACATTGCTTCTGGCCCCGCACTAGGATACCCTGTGTCGTGGTAACCAGAAACAACGACATCACAAACATGTAAACATCCAAGACCTGGGCTTTCTTTCCCCAGCCGGGATTGGAACCCGGGATCTCTTGCATGGTAGGCAGACGCGCTACCGCTACACCACAGAGGTCGCCAAATTAAAATTAAAGTTTTAAACTTTGTGCGTAGGTTTTGTCAATCCGCCAATCCGGAGTTGGTGTCCGTGGTGGAGTGTGGTGGAGTATGCCTATACCCTCCTCAGGGAAGAGACCCGTGCCCCTCGGTGGGGACATAATGGGTTGATGATGAGGTTTTTTCAAATAGACAAAATAACAGACAAAGATGACATTTTGTTTTGTTTTAAGGATAGTAGGTTTTCTGTTTGTTTTCTTAGAATTTTCTAAAACTATTTCTCTAAATAGTTTTTTTTAAATGGTCCTCAGCACGGGTTAGTGCATTTAAAAAAAGAATCATTATATTGTTTTTATATGTATATGAAATCAGAATTAATATACATATTATGTGTATATTAATTCTGATTTGTTAAATACTGTTTCCATCATAAGTATGTATTAGTTAGTTAGACATGAGATTTCCGCACTTAGCCTCATAGGTGGCCCATGGTACGTAACAAACGCTGTAACACTATGTAATGTATGTTAACACATCAGACACTAGCGTTTGCTCACGGTGCTTTTCTTTAGCGATTGTTATCTGGCTTGCGAGCTCATTGTTCTACCCACTGAGCTACCACCGCTGTAGTTTGGGATAAAACGAAATTAAAATTGTAGTACTTGGTTTTGCAGGTCTAGGTATAATTGAATCGCGGTTTCGTCTTTGTCAAACTCTGGGTAGTGTAACCAATACTGACATACACGCCTTGCATTTTAAAGCGTTGCATCAAAGCAATGAAACCTGCTCAGAATTGTAAGAAACTCCTCCTTCGCCTTCATTGCGCCTTATATTCTTCTTGTTTGTCTGAAGTTTGCATAATTTTCCTTGCAGAGTGCGGCGCGGAGTGCTCGGAGGGCTGCGGCGACGGGGCTGAGTGTCATTGCCATCCCCAAGATATTGATAATGGTATCGCAAACGATTTCAATTACTAAATTCCTCCATTCCGATATAGTGAACGTAAAAGTAAAAAACATTTCGTTGTACACAAATAAACATTCGATGTCAACCTTTGTAAGTCTCCACTGCTGGGGCACGGGTCTCTTCGCAAGTTTAGGCCATACTCCACCAAGGGGGTAAGTCTGGGTTTGTGGAGGATTGTAAGACAGTGGCGGGCCTTACCGTCAAAACTTATAAAGCTGCCCATAAGCCCTCTGATATAACTTAACAACTGTCATTACACGACAGCCGGCACTAACAGCTTAACGTGGCTCGCGAAGCATGTATGCGCTAGGAAAAGATGCCTCTAGCGGTGGTCACCCATCCAGCACCCGACCCCGCCTGGTGTTGCTTATTGCAATCACTGACGTAAGTGAAATGCTAAATCAGAGCTGAACTAGTACTGAGCTGATACTGACCCCGTGTAAATCTATTTCAAAATTTGTTCTGCACTATCGCGTAGTTTGTTTACCTACTTGTTTACTGGTCCACTAACAGACAAACAAACACACGTTGGTGTAAGCATAGTAATATTATGGTTCTGTCTTTGGGTACAAAACTGTAGAAATAAATCTAGTCAAATAAAAGTCTTCATAAGAAGACTCATCATAAGATATGAAGATGGAACTTATTACTTTTGGTTCTAACTGATAGGATTCCCGATTAGATCATTAGATATGAAGATGACTTTTGATTCGAATTGATTCGATTGTCAACTCGCTGGTACAGTGCTACACAAGAAATAATTCCCGCGGATGTACCTGCGCAGATGACAAAATTTTGGATGTGCGGCAAGCTGATCGACCAATCAGATAGTTTCATTTTATGGCAGGCCGCGCGCCTTTGTTGCTATTGGTTGATTCAACGTCATCGATGCAGGTGACTATTAGTTAGGCAATATAAGCGTGAGCGAAATAGGTAGCGCTACTGCGGCAATCAATTCTGCACCTTAACGATACGCTTAAAGATCATGTTGAGTATACTTATATCTTCGGGTACTTTCGTTACACTTCTTCGTAGAACGTAGATTCCCGAAGGGACTTTTATGATGTGTAGTACTGCACGCTTCGGTGCCCGAAGAGTGCCAATGGAACCATATTACGCTATTATCTGTCTCCTTAACCTATAAAGAGCTTTTTCTCATCGTTATCAACCCCATGAAACATAATTAATAATATAACAACAAAAGATAAAAACTGGCAAGGTATAAGTCGGACTTATACTCATACCTTACCCGACTGCTCCACAAGGAGTTTAGTGTTTATCAGGTGTATGTGTGTATATGTATATTTCTTTGTAAGTACATTTGTAATTATTTTGTATTTGTTGTTTTTCCAGTGTACAATAAAGAATATTCTTATCTTATGTCGACTGACGACCTCTGTGGCGCAGCGGTAGCGCATCTGCCTACCATGCAAGAGGTCCCGGGTTCGAACCCCGGCTGGGGACAAAAAACCCCAGGTCTTGGATGTTTACATGTTTATGGTGTGGTTGTTTCTGGTTGCCACGACACAGGGTATCGTAGTGTGGGTGTGTATGTAATTAATGTTATGTTCTGTTTTTATTTCAGTTTTTTTTTCATTATCGTTCCCTTTGATTATACTATCGTTGTTTCTGGTTCCCACGACATAGGGTGGATATCTCACTAGGATTAGTGTGGGGCCAGAAGCAATGTATGTGCCTGTATATAAATATTATGTATGTTATGTTTATTTGTTATTCATCTCGCTAATTTCGTTGATTTCAGTTTCGGCTCGTTACGAGACGACCCTACTGATAACGGAGCAGCCCAACCTGAACATATCTCAAGTTACGATAAACCAGTTGAGGCAGTATCTGAAGGCATCAAATATCACATTAGACGACGAGATAGAAGTATTGAATATAAGGTGAGACGGTTCTGAAATAGAAAATTTACGAAATTTACCACATTCCTTTCACAAAGTAGACTCATAAAATATACTAGCGGACCCAACAGAAGTTGTCCTACTTGCAGTGCCATCTGTCGGGCTGCTTTGTGCAGTATCCAGGGCGCCACCCAAACGCATACAAAATATTCATTCAAATCTGTCCAGCCGTTTACGAGGAGTAAGGTGGCATACACACGTCCAGTAGAATTATTTAAATCTCACCTGGCGTAACTGGCTTACAAGCTCCTGCATACCATCTACTGGCATGGCACGTATATCTAGCATTTAAAGTTATCGATGGCAATCATGAAATCTTATCATTCGTATAGGTGGCTTCACTACGGCCTCCAAAGCAGCGGCTTACATTTTACATTGAGATTCAGCAACCAGAATGGAATTTAAAACATTGAAATAAAATTTATTTTAATTTTATTTGATTATTGATTAAGCTTCAGGCCAGATTCTCTTACTAGACTTTTCAAATGAGTGAGTAGGGAATTAATTATCTCATTGCTCCTATATATGAGGACTACCTTATTTAGTTTGTCTGTGCAGTTAACGTGCATGTATACTTTGGGTGTCAATCTAGCTTAAAACTAGTACTACAATTATATTGTACTAAGATTGCCTGTTATGACTAATAAACAAAATAAAATATCAAGACCATGACAAACGACCATGGTCAAACTCGATCCATCCTAGACCTGATCTTAACCGTCGGGCCAGATGGAGGTCAAGAGTAAGCCATTTCTTATAAAAAAAAACTACTCCCCAGCTCTGGAGACGGCGGCGGGGCACGAATGGTGCGCGTGCGCGTGTGGTGCGCGCACGGCTTGGCCGAGCCTCTGCGCGCGGCACTGGCGCGATTCACGCGCGCGCGTGGCGACCGGGCGCGCGTCCAACCCGCCACTTTGCACGTCGACATCCAGCCGGCGCTCAACCTACTGGTAAGGCTGGGCGCACCCTGAGACGCAGGCGACGTAGCAAAAGTCGCTACTTTCCAGTACTTCTTCCTCAGGATATATTAGTCCACGGCTGGACACAGCCCTCCCCTAATGAGTGCCATAGCGCAAGGTTGTTCCATCATTGGGGGGTAGTGTCCATAATCCCCACGCTGGGCATGCGGGTTGGGATCGCAGTTTGGTGGAGTTGTACTGCAGGGGGCGATGCTGCCCACCCCCCTGTTTGTGTCCCTTAGTCGCCTTTTACGACACCCGCGGGAAGAATTTGGGTTGGTGCTATTCTCCAGCCCGACACCACACAGGACATTGATTGTCAAATTCTGATACTTTAGCGGTACAATACGCGTGAGACGTGCCTTCGCGCCTTCGCATTACCCACTTTATTCCATGCTAATTTGACACTTAGACGATTGGAAGACGACGAGTCAGTAGTGGTAGCCGAGAAGGGTTATTCCACTAATCCCCATTGAAAATCCCCATTGATGGGGATTTCTGAACTTTTTGTTCACAAATCCCCATTGCCAATACTAAGATACACCAATGGGGATTTGTGAACAAAAAGTTCATAAATCCCCATTGGTATATAAAACAAATATAAAGAAAAACACATTAGTATGAAACAAGTATTTATATTGTATTACTACTAATACATATATTATACAAACACAGTTTATAACAATTTATCAAATCAGAGATGATGGATTAGTTTTACACTAACGTAAATAACGTTAATATAAAATTAATAGAATTAACTTGTTATTACAACACAATCACATTTTCACCGTCATTAATAAAATCACATATTTATTGTCAATTAAATTCTATATTTCAATCATCTTAATTTTTCCAAGCAATGGCCAATCGTAATTTCGCCATTAACAAGCTCCATTTGGACCTCCCGTATGTAAACATCGCGATCAATACTTTGGATTGATCTTTCTGTAATCCCTATGCTCCCTTGAGTAAGCCGCAATGCAAGGACTTCGTAGTACAATGCATCTTCAGCCAACGAAGTGAGAAGCCATAAGATTAGGATTCTTTTTAACCACGCGATGTTTGATTTGTTTGTTCCATGATTCGACTAAATTATTAGTGCGATGGCTGTGACAAAATGCACACCATATTTAAATGAAGTCCAGTTTTATCAATGACGGTGAAAATGTGATTTTTATGTAATTCTTCCTCTTCAGGCTATATTAGTCAACTGCTGGACATAGCCCTCCCCTAATGAGCGCCATAGCGCTAGGTTGTGCCATCATTGGGAGGTAATGCCCATAATAATGTAATACCTAGTTACATAGAATCTGTGATTTACTTAGTAAATGTAAAACTCATGTTCAATTTAGGTAAGGATGTCTGATTCAAAAAATATGTTAAGCACAATTTGTGCCAAAAGGGCTACTATAACATAAAGGATTATTTAGTTGACAATGAGGTCTGGAATTAAAGCCAGTACAATATATCAGTTCTATGTTTATAATAATTATGTAAACTATGTTAATTAAGGACTTTTGAAAAGACTAAGTTAGGAGTTTTTTTTGTCCATTATTCTCCTAAATGATCTAGATTTTGAAATGGACACCTAGTCTGAATTGTACGTTCATTAAGCCGCAGTTTCTGTGCTACTTTGAATAAAACCTTTTCATTTCATTTCATGATTACAACTCTGATTTTATAAATTGTTGAACACAGTTTGTGTTTGTATAATGTAGGTATTGGTATTACAAAATAAGTACTTTGTGATTCATAATTAATGTGTCCTTTATATTTCGTTTTATACCCCAATGGGGATTTATGAACTTTTTGTCCACAAATCCCCATTGCCAATACTAAGATACGCCAATGGGGATTTACGGACAAAAAGTTCACAAATCCCCATCAATGGGGATTTTCAATGGGGATTAGTGGAATAACCCGCCGAGAACCGGGCCGATTGTCATAAAACTTCTGATTGATATCAACTCGTTATATGTCCCCACTGCTAGGACACAGGTGCAGCACAGCGCAGTATAGTTGAGTACGGGGCAGGGCAGTTGAGGCAGACGTAGGCCCCCACCGCATGCTGTGACGCAACTATTCGCTCCATTCCTTGGCAATTTTCACCCATAATAACTCTTTCAATTTTTTTTTAATAGTCTGGATGATTTGTATCATACAAACAAGGTTCACAGCGAACTAATTGAATTAAATGTTCTGTCATTGCAACAAAATTATTAGTAATAATTCGCCTCGACGGGCACGCGTCGCGCAGAATTCTGTGCCGGCACTACAATGAGACGCAGAGCAGGGCAGACATGTCTGCGTCGCACGTGCCTGCGCCGCAGCGTACGTAGCTCAATGACGTTCCATGGTTTACAAAATCTGCGCTGCCCTGCGCTGCGCTGTGCTGCGTCGCTTGCGTCTCAGCATGCGCCCAGCCTGAGTCCATCTTGAGTAGTATGGCGACGGTACATGCAAAACGTCGACGTCCAGCCGGCGCTCAATCTGCACGCCCATCTTGAGTATTATGACGACGCTAGTCGCGCGTTTCGAATCTCAAAAGTCGCTACTTTCCAGTAATTTCATTGTCAAATTCTGATACTTTAGCGGCACAAAACGCGTGAGACGTGCCTTTGCACTGCCCGTGCAGTTCTTAATTCGCTACTAATTTGACAGACGGTTGGAAGACGACTAGTCAGTAGTGGTAGCCGAGAACTGGGCCGAGTGTCATAGAACTACTACTGATTGATATCAACTCTTTATATGTCCCCACTGCTGGGGCACAGGTGCAGCGCATTGCTGGAAGGTAAGGCCATATGCCGCCACGGGGGCCAAGTCCGAGTTGGTGGAGCATTGTAAGACAGTGGCGGGCCTTACTGTCAGAAGTTATCAAGCCGCCTATGGTCTGACATGGCTTAACAACTGCCATTATATGACAGCCGGCTCTAAGAGCTTAACGTGCCTTGCGAAGCACGGAAGCGCTCGGAAAAAACGCCACCTGCCGTAGTTACGGGATGGTCACCTGACTGCACTTGTTGCTTTTGCTATTCGTAGTTTATTATGAGGTACATTGCGTAGAAAATGCTGTTGGCTGTACTTCAAAAATATTTTAAAATAGGGAAACGGAGACCACAAAGATTCTGAGAGCGGCAATAGAAAAAAACACTAGTCAATGACAGTGGCTTGTCAAAGGTTTCATGCACTTTTGCTTTAACAGAATTCAGGGCGAATACTCCTTGTTTTCTCCTTGTTCAGGAACCAAAATGATGTTTGATGGTTTTTGACCTTAGGTACTGAGGTTATGTTTGAATAGGTGTCACACCTATTCAAACATAACCTCAGTTTACTAATACTGTCGTCACGACAGTATCAAATAATCAAAGATTTTACAATATTCGGGGAAAGTAGGTACATATTAAAAGGATTTAATCAGTGTTTTAAATTTATTTATTAAAATTAGTTTTATAAAAAAAAATAGATTACCAATATTTTCAATAAAATAATAGTACTTTATGGTACTGTTGCATAATAAGGGTTCTTAAAACACGAGTGTGTTTTAAAAAAACGAGCTTTTTATGGTATCACACGAGTGTTATTAGACAAAGTTATGTACAGTGTCATACACTACTTTATCTTCTCTCATACTATAATTCATAATAGTAGATTATGCATTAAGGGAATAAAACCATGTATTACGTCATGGGCGGTATATTGAACCCTGAGCGGAGCGAAGGACTCCGAGTTAACTCCCGAGCGCAACGAGGGAGTTAAATTTTAACTCCTGAGCGAAGCGAGGGAGTTATGTAGAGTCCTGAGTGAAGCCAGGGGTTCATACCGCCCGAGACTAAGACATGTTTTATTCCAGAGGTGAATACTCTACTTTTCACACCATCTGGGAGACAATAAAAAGACAGGGCTGCATAAGTTGAAAAATATTTATTAATATAAAGTCCACACTCTTTTACGGCTTAGCAACTTAAATTGAATATAACTTTTAAATTCGTATTTGCAATTCGCGCCTTTTTTTCTTTTTTTTATTGGTGTTTCGCGCGGTCACACGACACAGTAGTTCAGAAAAAAAAGAAAAAAGGGGTGAGTTTCGAACAACAATTCGAATTTCGAATTGCAATGCGGGGCTTCTTCATAGTTTTCATGCGAATTTTGGCATTCTAAATTCAAATCACTTTGTTCCCTAGGGAAATTCTTCATTATTATTGCCCTCGAGAGACAAGGCTATGCTTTACGATGATATTTGACGGTACGTAATAAGGCATTGTCGAGCAGGAGGTGTGAAAAATAATATTAAACAGAACCAAACTTTCTATAAATATTGAAAAATTTTTTTTAAATGTAAAACGTTGGCGCCCAAGCGCAAACATCGATTGCGCATGCGTGTTGCGTCGCCGCGGACTCGCTCATTGAAACCTTTTTTTTTTTAAAGTAGAGGTTCAACCTTCTTAGTCCAGCTAGAGGTTGTATAGGTAAATCGTTATGATTAAAAAGTTATATTATGATACAGGTGTCCATACAAGACCTGTATCGTAATATAACTGTTTTTTTTATATTTTTGGCCTATGCGTAATGTTTGTCATAAGAGTTTTGTTTTCAGTTTTATAATCTTTGTATTATAGTATCAGAGTAGATAAAAAATCTTTCATCATGCCTATTATATAGTGCTCACTATGGTTACTTGACAATAGTACATTACACAACTAGGGTGGTAATACAAAGAAAGGCCGAGATCGCAGAAGTTTGCGGCCCGAGCTGCAAGCGAGGGACGTAAATATGCGATCGAGGACTTTCTTTATTACCTCCCGTGTTGTGTACATCTTTTTATGTCTACACTTGGCCAGAAAGCGGCTTTTTCCGTACGCGCAGCGTGCGGTAAAAGCCACTTTATTGCCAGGTGTGGCATAAAGCTTTTTAACCAAAAACGAATGCAGAGACACACAATTCGAAATTGGTCTGGACGCTCACCTGCGGGACACACACCAAAATGAATTTAATGTAAAGCTTAGTAACAAACACATTACGCGAATTTATGTCCTGGTTAATAGTTTTAGAGCGGTTTAATAGCACCTTTCCCGTTATTAGTGTAATAAGGTGGTGCTATGTCAGGTTAACGAGTACTATCAGTCGGGGGGTGGGTCTACAGTCTCGACTGCCTACAGAGACTTGGCAGGCAGCCACGCTCGCCGGCGCGAACAGAAATACCCGCTTGAATAAATTAAACCTACCTTGATGCTGTCCATACTATCGGGGCTCGCAATAATTAATCAGACGTTTCTAAAACTAACGGCATTTTTCACAATCTGCAAATAAAATTCCGGATAAGCTATCCGCAACCAGGGCTGCCGTTTGTTCTAAATTTAAATAAATAGCGTGTGTTAGTTTATATTGCGTGTGTTAGTTTATGGCTTCAAACTTAGAACAAACGGCAGCCCTGGTTGCGGATAGCTTATCCGGAACTTTATTTGCAGATTGTGAAACAGGCCCTTAATTTATTTAAAATTTGCCACCAACCGCTACCGATTCCATTAGTGAAATTCCTCCGTCCACGGTGTAGGCTGCGCCAGTGATGCTTTTAGATTGTTTATCGTTGGCGAGGAAGACGACGACATTGGCCACTTCTTCAGGTTCCAGAAAGCCGAAAGGTAGCGCCTTATTCTTCTTGTTGGTGATGTCGTCGAGGTTGGCTGAAGCGTCGCAGCTCAGCCAGATGTTGGTCCTGATCGCCCCCGGGTGCACTGAGTTCACGCGGACGCCGTGGCTGGCGAGGTCTAGTGCCGCACACTTGGTGAACATCTCTAGACCCGCTTTGCTCAGACTGTACAATATTCTCCTGTGACTCGGCCTGTTAGATCTAATACTGGATATGTTGACGATGTTACCTTTGCTCTGTATCAGATATGGTGTGGCCTGGCAGGTCAGTAGGACGGGAGCCTTCAGGTTGACTCCAGTCACGAAGTCGTATTTTTTTTCGATCGCGGCTTCTTCGTCGGTCATGCTTTCTTCGGTGAGGACTCCGGCGCAGTTGATTAGGACGTCGATTCTACCGAAGTGCTGTATCGTTCTAGGGATCACGGTGAGGACGTCTTCTGGGTTCAGGAGGTCGGCGACGAATACCTGATGGTCTCCCGAGGTACACAGCTCTAGAGTGTGGTTCAAGCCGTTCTTATTAATGTCGACAAGGGCCAATCGTGCGTTCAGCGAGGCAAACTTAATGGCGATTGCAGCGCCGATGCCAGAACCTGCTCCGGTGACGATGACTACTTTCCCTTGGAAATGCATCTTCGGTTATCTTAATTTGATTGTAACTATCAAGTGATACTGGAGCGACTGATAGTATTAGAGAATGCTTTAAGGTTTATATAAATCGATCAATTAGACAAGCAGGCTTCGTTGCACCCAACGATCAACACCATATGTTTATTTTGATTGACAGATTAATTCTCTTCGATTAATCTGCATTTCACGATTAGCATAAAACTGCATTTCATTTAAGAGTGTAAATGAAGAGTGGGAGAAATAAACTACGTAACGGCAGTATTTTTAAGGGTTCCGTAAAAAAAACCGTGTGTAGGTAGAGGCACGCTATTTTAGTTTTTTAAATGTTGGGGTAGTCCGTGCTACAAACTTTCGGATACAAACAAACAATTTCTTAAGTTACGATCAATGTCAATAAAAAATAAAGATGGCTATTTCTTGAATAAGTTATAATGAACGAAGGAGACCGAGATCTAGGACCAGCTAGAGCGGTGGCAGGTAAAACTTATGCATCAAATGTACGAGCGAACTGTAAGGAACATAGACTTTAATCCCCCGAAACTGACGAGACGGACAGAAGATAGGATGAACATTGGATATCACGTTGACCTTTACATGAGTAGACTTTACTTGACTACGACATGCACGACTTTGCAACGTAAATTTAAAGGTGAAAAGTGAGGATAAGCAGTCGTGTCTACGTAACATGTAGCGAATCATAAAGGAATAGTAAACGGTTTTCGCGTAATTATAAGCGTTTGTTATTTGACTACAGAACCCTTATTCTCTTTATTTATTCATTCTATAAATAAAGCGTACAAATTGTTGACGTCTGCGCTTGTCAATATTAAACAATTTTTTTGTGGCGATATTGCACTCGCATTTTCGAACGATTTACAACGTTACGATTTAGAACGTTACTAACAAAACCCGGAGGACAATGATATGAACCCTTTGTATGTCCCTACTGCTGGGGCACGGTTCAGGAAGGGCAGGAAGGTTAGGCCACACTCCACCACGGTGGTGAAGTCCGGGTTGGGGGAGGATTGTAATAACGTGGCAGGCCTTATTGTCAGAAGTTATCAAGCCGTCCGTAAGGCCTCTGACATGGCATAATGACTGCCATTACATGACACCTGGCACCAAAGGCCTGCCTGAAACGCTCGGAAAAATGCCACTAGCGGTAATCACGGGATGGTCAACCATCCAGTATATGACTGCGCCTGTCGTTGCTTAACCCAAGTGATTGATTCCAATCACTCGGTTCAACTGGCCACGTCAAACACAGGAAGTGGTCCAAATATGACTTGCGAAATTCTTACTATAGCATACATGCATAGTTATTATAAAATAATTAACTTTTAAAAAAAAAAACCGACTTCAAATGCGTGAACACAAAAAAAAACTAAAAATTAAAAAATAATTCCTATTACCTAATACTATAATTTTCCTAAACTATGTCAAAGTAATTCATCAGACACGATCGTTTATCTTGATAAACATTGGATGGCATTGCTTTGTCCGATTTGGATGCTAGTAAATTATTAAATCGACCACACGACGACAAAGCTCTCACTGAAATGATGAGGTTGCGTAATCTTAGTGAATAGAATGTAATTAGTAAGATTTGTCAAACTCTACGCACGCCACTCAGCACTCCCAGTGCCATTAGATATCTCGTAACAACTAACGTTCTATTCTTGGGGGTGAAATATTTTCTTCATATTCACATGGGACCACCCTTGTGATTACCTATGTAACAAAAAAAGAATTGTTCAAATCGGTTCATAATCGGCGGAGATATCGCAGAGATAAGGGTACACCCCTAAAGTTCTACCCTTGGGGGTGAAATATTTTCTTCAAATTAGCATGAAACCACCCTTTTGCTAATACCTATTCAACAAAAAAATAATCGTTCAAATTGGTTTATAATCGGCGGAGATATTGCGTATAAAAAAGTTCATCCCCAATTTTCCACCCTTGGGGGTTGTTTTTTTATTATAAAATTTAAATGGGACCATCCTTGAGGTATTAAGTATAAGCCAAAAAAAGATTTGTTCAAATCGGTTCATAATTGGCGGAGTTATCGCGTAACAAAGTAGTCCTCCTTTTTTTGAAGTGGGTTGAAAAGCATCTTAAACGGAACCAGTATGTGCCGATACAAGGTAATTGCAGAATTTTCAATAATAATGTTTCTATTGTCAGCCTTAAGTCAGCCTTAGTCAGCTTGTATTCGCACGTATCTACTGATAAATTTAATACAGTGACTTACCAGGTCTACGATGTTTACATGTTTATGATGTCGCTGTTTCTGGTTCCTACGACATAGGGTATCCTAGTGTGGGGCCAGAAGCAATGTATGTGCCCATTTAAATGTAATGTTATGTCATTTGAACTCTTTATCAGACGGTTTATGCTTTGCAGTGTATATTAGGCAGACGATAATCTACATAAAAAAGAGCTTACTAATTTAGTGATGTGTACTTCACAATAATATTGTTATTTTTGAAATATTTTTTTTTCTACGTTCGTACATCTATTCTCTTCTACATTAAATTGTGTATCCCATCCAAAAGTTGTCTGGAAGAGAACATCTAGTGATAAGGCTACTGTCTGTGCGTCAATAAATTACGGTGTGATTTCTTTTTTATGTACGTACTATCAAGTGTTCTCAATCTATAAGTTATCTATACAAGTAGTTTTTTTGCCATATTATTTAGTTTATGAGCTATTCTCGAACCTTCCAAATAGAAATAATCGGTAAAGCCGTTTCGAAGAAATTCGATAAAAAACACTGTGACACGCGATTTTCATATAAAATATTTACTAATACTAAAGATTGTAATAATATTGCATTGGACATTTGTTTCCTACGTAATAAATAGATACATAGATAAATCATTTATTTTGCTTAAAGACACACACAATGCATCACATAAAAAGTTGATTACATAAATAAGTTTAGGTACAAGGACAGCTTTATCTTACAAACTAACTCATATGCATCAAGTTCTATGGCCTTTTAGGCCGTATGTGGGTGTGCCACATAAGCTCAATAAATTAGTTAAATAAATAAATTAGTACCTACCTAAAGCTTAATGCCTTATAAAAAATATATTTTAGTAATAAGGCCATTGTTTAAATGTAATTCCTGGTGTACATACAATAAGGAATATTCTCACTATCTATAAATTTATCTTTCTTATTTTTTCCACTATTAAAAGACGATCTAACTTGGTACGGTCCGGACAGTGGATTCGGTACGCTCCACACCATATCCGTTCGAGTAGAAAGTTTTCTGCTGAACACAATTACTACTATTTTGTGTTCGCTGCGAAGTGCGATCGTCTATTAGTACTATTATTGTGTTCCTGATAAATTATTTGCATGTAAACTCTGCCCGTACATGTATCATATCGTCTATCAGTTATTTTATAGAGTAAAACCTATTTTTACCGATGAATGGTTTTCTCTAATAAAATATGTGCGACTTGAACTTTGCCAAGTTCTAGACCAATGAACTCTCTTTCCTTATTAAAAAATAGATGTCTGTAAAAAATATTTACATACCATACGCACCACATTTTTTTTTCAGTTAACATAAAATAACATTTACATACAAGCACATACATTGCTTCTGGCCACACACTAGGATACGCTGTGTCGTGGAAACCAGAAACAACGACATCAGAAACATGTAAACATCCAAGACCTGAGTTTTTTTTTTGTATAGTATTTTCTAAGGTTAACACGAGCAGTAGACATAATTAAAACTGTTTTTATACGGATTTATGCTCGTTTATTACATTTTTACAATTTTCCAACGTTTCGGCACTTTTTCAGGGACCACGGCACCTGAAAAAGTGCCGAAACGTTGGAAAATTGTAAAAATGTAATAAACGAGCATAAATCCGTATAAAAACAGTTTTAATTTTTTTTTTGTTCCCAGCCGGGATTCGAACCCGGAACCTCTTGCTCTTATAAACTTACATGCGAAATCTACATGTCTACATATTTGTACGGACCAGAGGGAAGTTATTTGTACGGACCAGGGCGAAGTAAGTACGTTAGCTATTTACGTATTTATAAACAACAAATATTGGTCTCGAAGAACTTTTAATTCTTCATTGACGCATGTTTACCCGCTGAAGCGCTAATGGCCTAGTGAAACCGAGCGATTGAAATCTATCACTAAAGTTAAGCAACAGCAGGCACTGTCTGGGGCTGGATGGCTGACCGTGACTACCAGTAGTAGCATTTTTTCCGAGCGCTTCCGTGCTTCGCAAGGCACGTTAAGCCGTTGGTGCCGGCTGGTATGTAATGGCAGTCGTTAAGCCATAGCAGAGGCCTTAAGGGCGGCTTGATAACTTCTGACAGTAATGCCCGCCACTGTGTTACAATTCTACACCAGCCTGGACTTGGCCCCAGTGCGGTGCAGTATAGAATAACCTTCCTGCGATGCTGGAAGAGACCCGTACCCCAGCATGTGGACATACAAAGGGGTGATTAAAACTTTTCTATGAAATAGTCATTTATTAGTGATACTCCCACTTTATCAGGAATAGGTATTATTAATTTTTAAACTTTGGGCGGTTTCGTTGTTGATTATTATAATAATAAAATGGAACATTTGAAGAAAAACGTGAACCTATATTTGTATCGAAAATCTTCGTCACTTAATTTGAAGGGATTCACACGATGACGAAGTCCAAATCATGTCCCATTAATGTTATTGGCGTCACACCGCTAAAGTAATTGAAGGATATAGAATGTCATAAATGATTACTGAGATAGGTTAAGCCACGGATGTAAAGTGCGTTAAGCGTCCAATGCTTAATGTTCAATACTTGTTAATGAAAATGTTTCAATTCGGAATTGTTATTTTGTTGGAGCCGTGCAATATCGCGTTGATATTGCACGTTTCAATCCACTTATACGCCATCCCGTTTTCGGGGAGTTTTCTTTAATATCTTCAGGCTATATTAGTTCACTGCTGGACATAGCCCTCCCCTGATGAGCGCCGTAGCGCAAGGTTGTGCCATCATTGGGGGGTAATGCCCATATTCCCCACGCTGGGCATGCGGGTTGGGGATCGCAGTTTGGTTGAATTGTACTGGAGGGGGCGCTGCTGCCCACCCCCCATTTGTATCCTTTACTCGCCTTTTAGAATTTGGGTTCGTGCTATTCTCAAGGCCGACACCACACAGATATAGGTACACATATACATAATAGGCAAACTACGAAAACCCGAAAAACTATAAAACTGAAGGTTTTTCATTGTTGTAAACGTCAAGGACAAGAGAGCGGTTTATTGCCACAAGACGCAATGCATTATTGACACCTGCAGACGTCAATCACTTTGAACGTTTAATACGCAGAATTACAGATAAATAAAGAATAAGGGTTCTTTAGGCAAATAAGGAACCCCCTTATTATGAGAAATAGTTTATTAACATAACATAATATAACATAACATTGCGGCACATACATTGCTTCTGGCCCCACACTGAGTACCCTGTGTTGTGGGAACCAGAAACAACGGCATCACAAACATATAAACGTCCAGGACCTGGGGTTTTTTTTGTCCCCAGCCGGGATTCGAACCCGGGACCTCTTGCATGGTAGACAGATGCGCTACAGCTACACAACTGAGGTAATGTACGTAACTTTGAAATTAAACAAAGTCATTGGTGCATGCCCGCACTGGGGATCGAACCTGGGTGTCACGCTTGCGAATCCTTTGTTCTACCCACTCGTTCTTACCCACTTTGTTCTACCACCGCTCGACAGTAATTAAACCTTAAAATTTACGTTGCAAAGCCCGTATTGTTATCAAGTCCACGCATTGGGTTGACGTCGACTGTCCATCCAATTATCAGACCTCTCATTAGTTTAAAATCTATGTATGTTTCTTCACCGTTAGCGAGTGGCATTGCTACTACAAATTTACTTACCTAACTCAGAAAATCCAACTCATAATGTGGGATTCAAACCCACGCTCTGTCATGTGAGGCAGAAACTTCTGCCGCGGTGTCAGCGAATCAGTGAAACTTCACCGATTCGCTGACACCGCTCTTGATCCTTAGTTCTTCACGAATATAATTTATTCTATATATACCCAGCCCTACGGTGAGAGAAATAATTTCTTAACATTTATTACTGAACCCGTGAATAAAAAAATTTAATTACTGAAATAAAATTCTTACACTTCACATTTGCACATGCAAATGTATGTCAATCAATTGTCAATTGAAATGTGTTTAGCATGTTGTCCAACGAGCTTGTCTAATTGGTTGATTTATATAAACCTTAAATAATTTTCTACAACCATCAGTCACTTTAGTATCACTTGATAGTTACAATCAAATCAAGACAGCCGAAAATGCATTTACAAGGGAAAGTAGTCATCGTCACCGGAGCAGGTTCTGGCATCGGCGCTGCCATCGCCATTAAGTTTGCCTCGCTGAACGCACGATTGGCCCTTGTCGATATTAATGAGAATGGCTTGAACCACACTCTAGAGCTGTGTACCACGGGGGACCATAAGGTAGTCGTCGCCGACCTCCTGAACCCAGAAGACGTCCTCACCGTGATCCCTAGAACGATACAGCACTTCGGTAGAATCGACGTCCTAATCAACTGCGCCGGAGTCCTCACAGAAGAAAGCATGACCGACGAAGCAGCTGTGATCGAAAAAAAATACGACTTCGTGACCGGAGTCAACCTGAAGGCTCCCGTCCTACTGACATGCCAGGCCGCGCCATATCTGATACAGAGCAAAGGTAACATCGTCAACATATCCAGTATTAGATCTAACAGGCCGAGTCACAGGAGAATACTGTACAGTCTGAGCAAAGCGGGTCTAGAGATGTTCACCAAGTGTGTGGCACTAGACCTCGCCAGCCACGGCGTCCGCGTGAACTCTGTGCACCCGGGGGCGATCAGGACCAACATTTGGCTGAGCTGCGACGCTTCAGCCAACCTCGAAGACATCACCAACAAGAAGAACAAGGCGCTACCTTTCGGCTTCCTGGAACCTGAAGAAGTGGCCAATGTCGTCGTCTTCCTCGCCAACGATAAACAATCTAAAAGCATCACTGGCGCAGCCATCGATAGCAGTAGATGGCAAGTTTTAAATAAATTCGTTTATAGAAATATCTGATTAATTATTGCCAGCCCTGATAGTATGCATAGTATTAGGGTCGGCTTAATTTATGCAAGCGGGTATTCACGATGAAAAATTTATTCACATTACACACAAATACTGTAAAACAATGAAAGAAAGGAAACAATAAAAAAATTAAGTACAGTAAAACAACAGAGCTTTGTGGGTGTGAGCGATGTAAAAAGATTCTGACTCAGCACAACGTGCTGGGGTGGGAAACCAACTCAGGGCTGTTATTGAGTCAGTACCCGCTGGTAAGACAGCAGCGTGCAGGGCCCGGAAATATGTAGATGGCTCTGCTCTGAATATAAAATGTTATACGAAGAACTTTTTATTTAAAAAAAACCGTTGTAAATATTATACTATTTTTATTTTTAATGCACTAACCCGTGCTAAGGACAAATTGAAAAACCTATTTACAGGCTAAAAATTTCACCCATGCCGGGATTCGAACCCGCAACCTCTGGCTATCCGTTCCAGCGCTCTACCAATTGAGCCAATGGGCGACTCACCGGCATCAGTGAAATTTTGAACCTCTTTACACTATTATCTGTATTACGTACAGGCAGCGACATCTGGCTTAAGCAAATGCATCACTTACAGCCCCGACTACCTACTTTGCAGTTAGGTTTTACATCGGAACGATATCACTGTACCCACATGATTATACTATTTTTATTTTTAATGCACTAACCCGTGCTAAGGACAAATTGAAAAACCTATTTAGAGGCTAAAAATTTCACCCATGCCGGGATTCGAACCCGCAACCTCTGGCTATCCGTGCCAGCGCTCTACTAATTGAGCCAATGGGCGACTCACCGGCATCAGTGAAATTTCGAACCTCTTTACACTATTATCTGTATTACGTACAGGCAGCGTCATCTGGCTTAAGCAAATGCATCACTTACAGCCCCGACTACCTACTTTGCAGTTAGGTTTTACATCGGAACGATATCACTGTACCCACATAATCCTAGGCCAGTAAAGTAAGTATGAAAATCCATTACCGTCCGCTGCTCTAACTTTTTAAATTTACTCACTAAAATTAAACTGACCAAGGAAAAATTACATACAGCCAACCACCTACTAAGTTATGTAAGCATACTTGCAAGATTAAAAAAAAACAATCTATGGTATTGGTTTTTGTGCGGTTAAACATGGTGCTCAAATATGTTAGTGTATTTAAAAAATAAAAAAGGCGGCAAACTAAACTATTATTTCTTAATTACCTAGTAATTATTTTAATATTAATATTTCCTCGCATTGTTTGAGAAAAGCATTATACAATCCTCGGCTGGAACAGGGATTGCAGGACTCGTTCTAGACGGCCTCTTCTACGACTCTGCCGTCTATCCCAAACTCGTCCAGCAATCCCTTACTTCTCGACCTCTGCAGTAATGTATTATTACCCCCTATGAGGTTATTTTTTAAATTAATGAGATAAACGAATGGCGTAGAAAGAAATAAACACTTTATAGGCATTATTTCTTTCAGCACTTATACCGTTTCTATAGACGGTTTGTTTACATGTAGAGCAAAGCTGATATTATGTAAATTTATACATGTACTAGAATAAATATATGCCAGCGCCATCTAGTGGCTAAAAGTGGTACTGTAGGACAGGGTTTCAGCAGACAAGAAGAGAAACGTTGTTTCAGCACGACAGCACGTACTTAGGGATCTATTTATTGAAGCAATATGAAACTTTCTAAAGATTACGGATTAATAACTGTACTACTCGCACCACAGCGCAAAGCGAGGTATATTACCTACGTCACTAGTCGTGCCAATTATTAGTGGACAGTCAGTATTGGTCGAAGTGATTATCCAATTTTGTTTAATATTATGTAGGGCCTTCGGACAAAACCATACCGCAATTTAGAACACAAACAGCGCCATCTGTGGTTGGGTAGAGGAACTAATGCTACAGTACTTTAATTACTGAGAAGTGAATATTATTTGTGTTGCGTTTGTTCTCTATTAATGCTGATTTTATGTAATCAACGACACCCGCAAAATTCTCTTTTAAATACTTTGCACCTGTTAGGCGTAGTTAAATTTTTTTTATTTTTTAATTAAATGAATGATCTAGAAGGATCAAACCACTTTATAGGAATTATTTCTTTCCGCATTTGTACCGATTCTATAAATGGTTTGTTTACATGTAGACCAAAACCGAAATTATGTATACACATGTATTAGAATAAATAAAATATAGCAGCGCCATCAAGTGGCTAAAAGTGGTACTTTAATTGCTTAGAAGTAAATGTTATTTTTTGTTCCGTTGGCTCTCTATTAATGCTGATTTTATGTAACCTACGTCATCCGCAAAATTCTGTTTTAAATATTTCACACCTGTTGGGGGTAGTTCAATAAAATTAGTATTCGAATTCAATAAACTAAAAAATAAACAGTGCCATCTAGTGGCTCCTAGCTGTACTTTAACGAAGCTTCTTAACAAATTTTATTTTTCGTCACGGTTCTGATCGCATAATTATGATTTTATATAGCCTATGACACCCGCGCAAGGATGCCGAATCGAATGACACCTTGTTTAACAAAATCTGACCATTGGTTAAGGAGTTATGAGGGAACATAGAATCGGACATACTTACATACATACATACATACATACGCACTAAACACATTACCCTCCTTTTGGGCTTCGCTGCAGTCGGGTAAAAAGAGAAGGTAATCCCACTTTCTCTTACACTATCAAATATTTGCAACAATAATAGTTGCCAGTAGATTAATATGTCTTTTAAGTGTGCGAGAAATCGTGAGTCAGCGTTGTTGCAAGTAATTATTTTATCTTTATTTGCGAGTCACGCAGCAAGCAAATTAAAAATACTTTGTAGCGATAACCTGCACGCAAACTTATTCCATTCCTTATCTTAAACTAAATGTCTCCTTTACTGCGACTGATAAGTGTGCTATTTACACCTCTACACATAAAATACGATCCCTCTAAAACAGTTACAATGCTGGATCTGGGTGATAGCGACTGTTTTCAATTTCACCGAAGGCGAATCGACACCCAAGCAAACTTTCCACGAGCGAAACTACACGGGCGCGAATCCTACAAGCACTTGTTTAGTTACTTTTCATATAAAAATACGCCCAGGTCAATAAACTTACGTACTCCTCTTGCTCAGCGACCCCGAAGTGGGTCCTGGGGGCTGATCCACGCCCATGCGAATTGAAAGCGTAGACGCAATATTCGAAGGATCAGACATTTGTCGCATAAAAATAAAATAAAATAGCTCGACAGAGTCATTAGACATTTATTTTCTCGTTCGAATTCAATCTAGCATGGCGTTCAGAATACAGATTTTGGCTGTCGCTCGACTTTTTACAAGCAAATAAGTCGTTTACGATTTGCTAAAAAAATTGGCTCCCCTGGCCTCCGACACAAGAAGTCTCTCGCGGTCCTGCGCGGTCTCTTGCCAGTCGCCCGCCTAGAGAGGTCCTTGGCCACTTCGTCTTTCTTTGGGTCTTAGGCCGCTTGGGGGTCCCAGGTTTGTCATCTTCTCCCATCCTTTCTAAGTTTGACGACCTCTGTGGCGTAGCGGTAGCGCGTGTGCCTACCGTGCAAGAGGTCCCGGTTTAGAATCCCGGCTGGGGAAAAAAAGCCCAGATCTTGGATGTTTACATGTTTGTGATATCGCTGTTTCTGGTTCCCACGACACAGGGTGTCCTAGTGTGGGGCCAGAAGCAATGTGCTTGTATGTAAATGTTATTTTATGTTAAGTGAGCCAGCGGAGTCGGTGGGATTTGGTTTCTCCAGTTCAATAAAAATTATCGAATTTTATCAATCTCAATAACGGGTCCGTTTTATTGAAGCAAACCACTATAGATAACTTTGGATTATGCCCATCCCCAATGGCACTTTCCGTGAAACTGGAATCACTAAAATGTTCCAGAAGCTACTCGTACAGCACAAGTAAAGTATCTATAAATAGAAAATTACAAATTAGCGACTTCGGTCTACAACGTACCGTTAATGTGTAGTTATATGAAATAAAAAAAATTTTAGACTGTAATAAACTTACATTTGGGTTGTACAGGAGAACATTGTATTTTAACTGCAATCAGTTTGTTCGAAACTACATCTAGGAGTCCTACAAGCATTTGTCCAGTTAATTTTCATATAAAAATACACCCAGTCCAATAAAATTTATGTTTTATTCCAACGAATATATACATTAAAACTTTCCGCCAACAATTGCAGACTCGAACAATGAAACACCTCCATCGATGTAGTAAGTCGATCCTGTGACACTTCTCGCATCTTCACCGTTCGCCAGGAAGACGACCACCTTTGCCACTTCATCCGGCTCGATGTAACCGAAGGGTAGAGCCTCGCGTTTCTTCTCATACACTGCATCCAAATCGACTGACGCGTCCCATCCGTGCCAAATGTTAGTCTTCACACACCCAGGATTGACAGCGTTGACGCGGATCCCATAGCTTGCTAGATCAATAGCCATACACTTCGTAAACATCTCCAGGCCAGCTTTACTTACAGTATACATCACGCGCCGGTGTGTTGCCCTACTCGATCGGACACTGCATATGTTCACGATGTTTCCTTTGGTTTCCCGCAAATACGGTATAGCCTTGTTGGTCAGTAGGATAGGAGCTTTCAAGTTCACACCCATTACGAAGTCGTAGTTGGCCGTGACATCTTCCTCGGCTAAATTCTCTTGTGTTATAACGCCAGCACAATTGACTAGGACGTCGATCTTTCCAAATTGCTCAATCGTTTTAGGTATGATGGATAACACTTCTTCGGTGATAGAGAGATCGGCGATGATCATTAAATGTTTCTCGGTGTTAAATTGTTTGCACTGCTCCATAGTTTTCTTTAGGCCAGCTTCATTTTTATCGACGAAAACCACCTTGGCAGATAGGCGAGCAAACTTCAGGGCGGTGGCAGCTCCTATTCCAGACCCCGCTCCGGTAATAACCACGACTTTGTCTTCGTACTGCATCTTGAGACGTTCGTATTTGTGTAACGTCCTATATAAATTGATAAGTACCCATATTATGCCAAGTCTTATCAATCTCTATAACGTGTCGATTTTATTGAACCAATTAACTAACTCGTGCAAATGTTAGATAACATACAAGAGTATAAATGCAACTGTCATCGAATTGTATTATTATTTACTTCACGGAGGGTCTGCTCATCTCTTACAAGCTTGCCAGTAACTTGGTATGAAGCGGAACCTAGTGGTTCCTATGGTGGCCTTCCCTGCTCCCCTACAGGCCAACCCAGTCCTACCGTATGACACTTATCAAATCCTGGAGTATACCAGCTCCACAGCATCTGCGGTATAAGTACTGCCTCCAGAGTTACAATCTCAACAGGTCCAGCTTATACCGTGCTATAATTTACCAAGTACCTACCTGGATTGTAACTAGACATTGAAGTATGCCATCTCAGTCTCTATGTGATGAGTACAGACTCAAAAAATCCCGCTCACGCGTGCTATATTTATTGTCTGTCTCTCCAACCATCATAAGATCCAGCATGTGGATTTAGGTTAGAGATAGGAAAGTAAAAGGCGCTTTTTCAGTACATACATACATAACCTCACGCCTGTATCCCAGAGAGGTAGGCAGAGACCAAGGACTGCCATTTGCCACGATCCTGACAGATCACCTTCGCTTCATCAACGTTCATAAGTCGTTGCATGCACGCACGCCGGTTACGGGTACTTTTTATCCTCCCCTTTGCTAATACATACCCTATTTGGTTGATGTATGCCCGTCTGGGACGTGCCTTATATATTATATCTATAATATAAAAATGAATCGCCAAAAAATTAAAATATAATTAAAGAATCGACTGTTAGGCGGTACGAAGTTCGCTGGGTCAGCTAGTTTATTATAATTATACGTATATTTGTTTCGTCAATCTTTCTTCCTTCATCCTCTCCACATGTCCAAACCACGCCACATTCATTTCTCAATTCTTTCACCCTCTTTCAGTCGGTATTACAACTATTTAAACTGTAAAGTTTATGTTTTTAATCTTTGTTCGGAACACAAAGGGCGTGAATGCGGCATGAATGCTACAAAAACTTGTCCAACCATGGCCTAGTCGAACCGAATGATTGGAATCAATCACTCAAGTTAAGCAACTACAGGTGCGGTCAGGTGCAGGATGGGTGACCGTGTCGTTACTACCGCTAGTGGCATTTTCCGAGCGCTTCCGTGCTTCGCAAGGCACGCTAAGCCATTGGTGCCGGCTGTTATGTAATGGCAGTCGTTACTCCATGGCCTTATGGGCGGCTTGATAACTTCTGATGGTAAGGCCCGCTACTGTCTTACAAACCTCAACCAACCCGAACTTGGCCCCCGTGGTGGTGTATGGCTTATACCTTCCTCAGGGCCTATACCCGTGCCCCTCGGTGGGGACGTAATGGGTTGATGATGTTGATAAAAATATACTCAATTCAAAAAAAAATATTAATTGTTTTATTCCAATAAATATATTATTTCATTAAAACTTTCCGCCAACATTTGCCGACTCAAACAGTGAAACCCCTCCATCGATATAGTAAGCTGATCCAGTGACACTACCCGCGTCTTCATCGTTCGCCAGGAACGTAATAACCTTCGCCACAGCTTCGGGTTCCATGTACCCAAAAGGCATAGTGTTGCGCTTCTCTTCATACCATTTTTCTAAATCGATGGAAGAGTCGTAGGAGTGCCAGATGTTTGTCTTCACTGAACCAGGATGGACGGAGTTGACGCGGATGCCGTAGCTTGCTAAGTCAATAGCCATACATTTGGTGAACATCTCCAAGCCAGCTTTGCTCACGGCGTACATCACTCGGCGGTGATTAGGTCTGCTCGATCGAAAACTGCAAATGTTCACGATGTTACCTTTGGTTTCTCGCAAATAGGGTATAGCCTTGTTTGTCAATAGAATAGGTGCTTTCAAATTGACTCCAATTACAAAATCGTAGTTCGCCGTGACGTCTTCTTCGGCGAAATTTTCTTGACTTAAAACGCCAGCACAGTTGACTAGGACGTCGATCTTTCCGAATTGCTCAATCGTTTTAGGGACGATGGAAAGCAGATCCTCCTTGTTGGAGAGATCGGCGACGATCGTCAGATGTTTCTCGGTGTTAAGTTCGTTGCACTGCTCGAAGGTTTTCTTCAGGCCATCTGCATTTTTGTCGACGAGTGCCAGCTTGGCGGATAGGGAAGCGAACTTTAACGCGGTGGCAGCTCCTATACCAGATCCCGCACCGGTAATAACCACGACTTTGTCCTGGAAATGCAAAGCGAGTGAGGCCAGTAAGACGTCCGTTCTTAGAGTAATTTCCTGTGAAATGATTTCGAGAATTTATAAGCGTGAATTTTTACAACTGGTTTATGCTGCTCATCGAGTGTTTAGTATTGTTAAACTAATTAAAATTCGTTACGGATCATGAGTAGTTATAGTTAGATACATATTAAGTATGCGCGGTAAAAATGTGCTTGTGTTTATACATAAGGATTTTTTTTTCCTCACATACAATGTGTTATTGGAATAACGCAATGACTGGCAGTTTAATTTAAAAAAATATATGTTCTCTCTATTTCATAATCTAAGAGTACAGACGGCGGCCTTATATAAAATTTACTATTTTTACTACATTCTTGAAAATTTACACGCTCAATTTGTATGAAAAAATATAAATAAAATTGACAATACTGAATTATAGACTTTTAGTCCGGATTTACTAACGGGTGTTGTTATTAACCTGGTCGGACTTTTCCGATATAACAACACCCGTAAGTAAATCCGGACTAAAAGTCTACAATGTGTTGTGCTTACGAAAGTTTTAGTTCAAAAATACTGAATAACTCGTAACACGTCTCATATCTTCCTTCTTTGCAGGAAATCTCGGTGAACGGCCGCCCAGAACTATGGGATGGATCCGAATTCGTTTTAACCTGTACAGCCTACGGCAGCCCACAAATTCGCTTCACGTGGTACAAAGACGGTGTCAAGGTCAACTTTAACGGGACTACTCGGTAAGTATCCTTGACTTCAAAATATAATATGGAGTAGCGATTGGATTTATTATTATCGAATAGTTTTTGTCATAGTTCAAGCTTCCCTTATTATGCATAGTCCACATTTTACTTACCGAAGATAATTTAGGATAATATTTTAACTATAGCACGCGACACTATCAACTTAAATCCGGAAAATTATGGATAGTTCACATTTCATTTTATTAAATAATATCTATTCCTATTCTATCCGATTCTATCCGAGGTATGTTCTAAAAGCTAACAGACTGTAAGTCAGAGTAATATTTTATTTAAATCACTAGATACTATTAACTTAAATCCGAAAATTATGGATACTATATTTTACTTAAGTAACATAAGTCATGGTATTATATTTTAAGTAAACCACTAGACACTATTAACTTGAATCCGGATACATTTTCTCGGAGAAGTTGTGTTGTTTCGTGGGTACCAGAAACAACGACATCACAACCATGTAAACATCCAAGACCTGTGGTTTTTTTGCCTCCAGCCGGGACCTCTTGCATGGTAGACAGATGCGCTACCGCTACGCCACAGAGGTCGTCAAATCCGGACTTAAGTGAAACTAAGTAACATTTCCACAATGTGGTCTTGATCATTCCAGAAATATCTGGACTCGCCAAATACCAGAAGACGAGCCAGATAAGTTTACGTCGGTGATGAGTGTGGCGAAGGCCGGCCCGCTTGACAGCGGTCGCTGGTCGTGCGCTGCTGTGGACGCTGGACGACGCCGGTGTCGAGCCTTCTGGCTGACTGTGCTCTCCGCGCCGGAGATTAAGCTACTGCCTACTACCTTAACTGTCAATAAGGTGAGTATCATCTACAACATATCATTGAGAATACAGTATGGTCAGGGGATCGCGGTACTGACGAACAGCTCCCGACCTTTAGGTACCCACTTATAGATCTAAGATATTCTATAAAGTTTACGAATTTATCCGCACTTTTTTTACAAATACATTCGTTATCAACCCTTGTATGTCCCCACTGCTGGGGCACGGGTCTCTTCCCGCATCACACATTCCGGCACATACATTGCTTCTGACCGCACACTAGAATACCCTGTGTCGTGGGAACCAGAAACAACGATATCACAAACATGTAAACCTCCAAGAGCTGGTTTTTTTATTGTCCCTAACCGGGACCTCTTGCACGGTAGGCAGATGCGCCCCAGAGCCCGTTAAACTTTGCCATTATACATTTTGATTACACCAAGTACCAAAAGATCATGTTATACTGAACCACTACATAGTACAAGATTATGTACCTTATCATGTATGAATGTAAAGTAAAGTAAAGTAAAGTAAAGTAAAGTAAAGTAAAGTAAAGTAAAGTAAAGTAAAGTAAAGTAAAGTAAAGTAAAGTAAAGTAAAGTAAAGTAAAGTAAAGTAAAGTAAAGTAAAGTAAAGTAAAGTAAAGTAAAGTAAAGTAAAGTAAAGTAAAGTAAAGTAAAGTAAAGTAAAGTAAAGTAAAGTAAAGTAAAGTAAAGTAAAGTAAAGTAAAGTAAAGTAAAGTAAAGTAAAGTAAAGTAAAGTAAAGTAAAGTAAAGTAAAGTAAAGTAAAGTAAAGTAAAGTAAAGTAAAGTAAAGTAAAGTAAAGTAAAGTAAAGTAAAGTAAAGTAAAGTAAAGTAAAGTAAAGTAAAGTAAAGTAAAGTAAAGTAAAGTAAAGTAAAGTAAAGTAAAGTAAAGTAAAGTAAAGTAAAGTAAAGTAAAGTAAAGTAAAGTAAAGTAAAGTAAAGTAAAGTAAAGTAAAGTAAAGTAAAGTAAAGTAAAGTAAAGTAAAGTAAAGTAAAGTAAAGTAAAGTAAAGTAAAGTAAAGTAAAGTAAAGTAAAGTAAAGTAAAGTAAAGTAAAGTAAAGTAAAGTAAAGTAAAGTAAAGTAAAGTAAAGTAAAGTAAAGTAAAGTAAAGTAAAGTAAAGTAAAGTAAAGTAAAGTAAAGTAAAGTAAAGTAAAGTAAAGTAAAGTAAAGTAAAGTAAAGTAAAGTAAAGTAAAGTAAAGTAAAGTAAAGTAAAGTAAAGTAAAGTAAAGTAAAGATTTATTCAATTACCAATATAAGGATACATTTTTGAAATTACTTAACATCATAAAGACTTACAGATAATAGTAGGTAATTGAATAGGGACCTAACTCAGCTATGAGTCAACAAGGTAACCGTCGCTGATTTTCAGTTAGGACCTGTTTGTTTATAAACACTTAATTTTTATGTTGTGCCGTAATACAACATAGCTTAAAAGTAGAAAAAATAACAAAGAGTGTGTGCTTAAACAAATAAATAATATAAAGTTTCACTTAAGTAAGTTATACTGCAAAACTGTTTTTAAATGAAAGTTATAAGTACATATAATGAAAGTAGATGCCGCTGGTCCAATTATTGACACTAAGGTGTGTTTTTTTGAATTATTAAAAGATATTCCTTGAGTTTTATTTTAAAAGTTACTTTGGTCTGCGAGTTTCGTATCGGTGGTGGAATGTCATTCCATATTTTGCTCGCGGCAAATTTGAAAGAACCTTGGAATGCAGCTGTCTTATGCGACGACATTTTGATTAGACGAGCTGATGTTTTAGAAACTAGCCTACTTTGTGCATTCATCCATTTTATTTTATTATAAAGATATATAGGTTTTTGGTTATTTACAATATCGAACAGCATACTAGCAAAGTGTAATTTTTGACGTGCTTGTATTTTTAACATATCGGCTTCGTTTAGGTACGGTGTGATGTGACTTCGTGGTGGTACATCGAAACAGAACTGGATGCAAGAGTTTTGAATACGTTGTAATAACCGCTGACTCCTAGCTAGAAGGCAAGGGCCATAAACGGCATCACAGTAATTTAGTTTAGAAAGTACCAGAGACTCTATTAACATTACACGAATATTGGTACTTAAAAATTTACGAATTTTGTATAAAGTTTTCAGTTTAAAGTAGCAACTACGTACTAATCCCAACACATGGCTTTCAAACCTTAACCTTTCATCCATAATCAGACCCAAATTGCGCGCTTCTTTGACTCGTTCAATAGGTGTGGACTTAATTAGGATTGGAAAATGCGGTAAAGAGGCAACTACTTTAGCTACATTCATCTTTGTTCCCAATAAAATGTATTGCGACTTTTTTGGATTTAACATTAAGGCATTATCGTCGGACCATTTTGAAATCCTGTATAGATCCTCATTTAAATACCTTATAGCTGATGCCATTTCACTTGGTTTGAAAGAAATATACATCTGTAAGTCATCAGCATACGTTTGGTAGCGACAGTTATGTATACAACCTACAATATCGGTACTATACAAAATGAAAAGGAGTGGGCCCAAGATTGAGCCTTGGGGTACACCACGGTCAATAGTTTTTTCTTTAGAATCAATTGAAGATCCATCTTGACACCTGACTCTTACACGCTGTTGTCGATTACTGAGGTAACTACGAAACCATTTAACTGCATTCTCATCAAACCCGTAGTAAACTAATTTAGACATCAAGAGCGGGATACTGAGGGAGACAAAAGCTCGAGAGTAATCCAAGAGGACGAGAATCGACACGTGGCCAGAATCTTGATCCGTGAGGATATTATCGACCACATCCGACAGCGCAGTAGCTGCGCCACGTTGTCTACGAAATCCTGATTGAAAAATGGGCAAGATGTCATTGCTCTCGAGAAATTCTGTTACTTGACCACAAACAATCCTCTCTAGAATTTTTGAGAGAACAGGAAGTATACTAACAGGCCGCAAATCGTGATTGTCGACTGGTGCACTATTTTTAGGAATTGGCGTGACTAATTGTGTTTTCCAACACTCAGGGAACGTAGAAGTACTTATGGACTTATTTACCATAGCTGTAATCAAGGCTAAAGTATGAGGCAAAGTAAGAATTATGACGTCAATGCTCAAGTTGTCAGTGCCCTCGGCTCTTGATTTTATCCCTAATAGATGTTTTGCTACAGTATCCTCTTCTACAGGGTGCAAAGAAAATGATAGCTGACTATCATGTCTACAGTTTTCATACTTGGATATGATAGATGTCTGTATATTAACTCCGGGTATATTCAAAAAGTGGTCATTAATTACATTTGGATGAGACATATCTTCGGGAATTTGAGGCTTATTTTCTAAAAGAATTATATTTCTTATTTGTTTCCACAATAATTTAGATTGATATAATTTTTTATTAATAAAGTTATTAAAATACGCAGATTTTTCTTGAAACAAAGCTTTGTCTACGATGGATTTCATATCTTTGTAATATTTCTTAGTTGACTCTCTTTTATTACGTCTATAGCGAGCCAGTGCTTCATCCCGTAACTTCATCATAATCCTGACAGTGTATGTTATCCAAGGTGTAAATTTAAACCTAGAGCGGACTGTACAGATCGGAGCGTGAGCATCAATCAATGCTAAGACGTAAGAATTATAGCTATTAACCATTGTGTTGACATCAGCACATTTTGCAAGTTTATTCCAATCCAGTGACTGCATATCTTTATCAAAGCTCTCCATATTAATATTTTTTAATGCTCTGAAAGAGTGCATTTTAATGGGAATTTTGTTTTTTTTTACATCAACTTCAGCTATAACAAAGGCGTGTCTACTAACTTCGTACACCGGTTTTATTACGATATTACGCACGCAGGCATTAGTGCAAAGAATGTCTATAAGTGTTTCACTATTATCTAGTAGATGCGTAGGCTCTGTAATGTGTTGCCGTAGATCAAGCAGTCTTAAAAATCTATTGAATTTTATTGTTTTCCCGCTATTTTATCTAACAGGTTTATATTAAAGTCACCTAAAAGTACCAAATTATCGTAACCTGCTAAAGATAACATGGCTTCTAACAAGCTATCCAAGAAATCATCCACGTCCATCCAAGGAGGCCTGTACGCCGTACCTACAGCAAATTTACGGCTATTCAAAACCATATGTAGCCACATTTGCTCAATGGGATTATTTAATACCGGCAGAGATTTAATTACACGAACATTCATCCAGTCTTTGATAAGAAACCCGACTCCTCCACCGCGCGAACGGCCCCCGCCCGTAAGCGTGGTCCTAGGTGTGTGCCGTAGCACGTATCCCGGCACCGTTATTCCGCGCTCGCCTTCGCGTAACCAAGTCTCGTTGAGGGCTAGTAAATCGACGTCCAGACTTTGTAATGCACTAAAAAAATGGTCATTTACAGTGTTCAATGAGCAAATATTTATAAAGCCTAGTTTAAGGAATTTTAATCTTCTATTCGCCAACATGATCATAAGATAGAGTATAATTATATTTGTAGTTAATACTCGTACAGCAGCATAGATATACATATAAGTGTATAAAAAAGTTAATATTAGAAATTACGCTATAATGGGGTCTGTCAGGTGAATTTACCATTTTATACAGTGAATTAGTACATGAAGTATTAATTATTTTTGCTTTAACGCTATAGAATGAGATTTTGGAAGAAGTACAGTTTTCGTAAACAAAAATAAACAAAAAAAGAAGGAATAGGTGCAGTTACAACTAAGAAAGTATCACTGAATAAGTATTTAGAATTATTGATTTGTAGACAAATTGGCTGTATAAATAAATAAAGTTTAGTAGGACAGGGTTACATCATTACAATGCGATTGGCTACCGGACTACCGATGGTGTTAATGAAACGACCGTTACCGGATTAATATGACTCTATTGAACAACTATGCATTTTAGAGACGTGGACGCTCGGCCACAACTGACGGCCCTGTCGTTTCAAGTCGAGTGACCGTAAACATCTGTGTAAATTGCTCCAGGGCGACAATGTGAGCGTCACGTGCCTGACGGGCGCGCGGCGCGAGCTGGGCACGCTGGGCTTCAGCTGGGCGCGCGACCGCACGCTGCTGCGGCTCGCGCCCGGCCGCGCCGTCTGGGAGGACCTTTACCCCGCCGGCAGCGTCCTCAAGCTGTATAACGTTCAAGTAGGTACTTCAGGTAACTGTTCGTGGGACTTAACATAACATAACATGGCATAACACATCATAACATGGCATAACATAAAGTAACGTAACGTATCGCAACGTAACGTATCGCTACGTAACGTAACGTAAAATAACTTAACTTAACGTAGCATAACGTAACGAAACGAAACTATCGTAACGTAAAGTAACATAACATAACTAAACATTTACATACAGACACATACATTGCTTTAGGCCCCACACTAGGTTACCCTGTGTCGTGGGAACCAGAAACAACGTCATCACGAACATGTAAACATCCAAGACCTGGGGGATGTTTTTGTTACCAGCCGGGTCTTCGAACCCGGGACCTCTCGCATGGTATGCAGATGCACTACCGCTGCGCCTGGAGGTCGTCAACTCCTTTGTCTTATGTACCGATTTAAAAAACCTATTTAGAGGCTAAAAATTCTGCTTCGTTGAATTATAATACCAAAAAAACACTTCAATACTACCATTGAATTTAAATTCAATGATACTACTATGAGTGGCATCTGCCCCCTCCACATAACAGGACAGTAATACCTACTGAAGGCAAAACTAGGGCCACTTTTCCTGGTTACAGTCTAACGCCGAAGGATAAACCAAGTCTCATCTAGTTTTTTTTCCATCCGCATGGGCTCTCGTTCGATTTTTGCCAGAAATCGGCAGAGTACCGATGCCAAGTATCGTCCGTGGCGGGAACCAGCGCGCGAGGCGTCACGCTGTGGACGCTGGGTGTCGGCGACGAGGCCTGCGAGCCCTCCACCTCTCACGGGGTGCACTGGCCGCGGACCGCGCCCGGCGCCCACGCCTCAGCCCCGTGCCCCACGAACCACTTTGGAGAAATCATTAGGTACGCAACCCTCAACGCTTTAAAGACCTATCAGATTTTCATTGTAAGTATTCTCTTTGTTTACCTGCCAGTCAACTTATAAGCGTACTTACAGTCTGTTAGCTTTTAGAATATACCTCGGGCTTTAGAGTAGGCTTTGGTTTTCGCCGAAAGCACTCGAGTGTAATACTACTTCCTGGTTTGTATAAAACTTTTCCCAACTTAACCCCAAAGGCATTTCAAGTGGTCCCTGAAGCCATATAATTGAATGAGTGTCAACCGTAAAAGGAGTATGGCCTAACCTTCCTGCGATACAGGAAGATACTCGACCCAGCAGTGGGGACATAAGAAGGATTTACCCTTGTTACCGTATATGACCCAAAAAACCAACCTGGTGGTCCCTGACGAGACAGTAATTTGGTAAGTGGTTCCTCATGACTAAAAGGTTAAGAACCACTGGTGTAGACAGAGGACCTTATTAACTATTTACCTATCGTCCATACGATGTAGACGGCAATATTGTATGAGCGTAAGGCAAAAACCTCTCCAGGTCATTTCTTTAATTATCAATGTTACATTACGAAGTAATATTAACCTACAAACACCTGATTGTAGAAGAGTCCGATTCTTACCACTTCGGTTTATCGAATCGGTTTCCTTTATAATTTTACTAAGTCTATGTCGAAAGTCTTAAAAGTATATTACCCACGGAGATTGAAGATAATTTGGCATGACGTTAACTCGCAGATCTGCGCTATTTTTATTGCATTGTTTTGTTGTGTTAACCATGTCAACAAAACATGGTTGTTAGCATTTTACGTACGTTAGCAGGTGTTGACGCACGTGCATTTTACAGATTATGCGAGCCAAAGACGATTCAACGCGGAGTGAAATGGAAATTGCCAGACTTTTCAAGATGCATCGCGATATCGCTTAAGAATATTCATGAAGAGGTACAGCAAACATTTCATACTCTGCGAGTGCCAAAACAAGAATAAACAAAAACACTCACCATTTTAGTTTCAGCTCATCTCACATGGATATTCGTGGAGAAATGTAGCAGACGTTATACGTCGCTATGAAAGTACGCTGCGATCCTTACCGACGCACCCTGGTGCAGGAACCATTCCTCTCCAACACACGAGGGACATGCTCAACTATCTCCTTTCGTCCGCTGGAAAGACAAATAACAAATCAGAAAGTGTAGAGCATTTTTTGCGGATATTTGACACGCTTTTGAAACATCCTGATAACTTTTTGGATGAAGAGGTTTGTACGATCCCACGATTCATTCCACTTGTAGAGACGATATATGAAGGAAGGACTAGAAGCCGATTCTCGCCAATGCGAATTGAAAGCGTAGATGCAAAATATTCGAAGGATTAGATATTTGTCGCATAAAATTAAGATAAGATAACTCGACAGAGGCATTTATTTTCTCATTAGAATTCAACGTAGCATGGCGTTCAGAATACAGATTTTGGCTTTCGCTTGACTTTTGATATAGAATACAAGTCGTAAGCCTTAGAGTCGTATAGGAATTATTTCCTAATGAAGTGAGGATTGGCTCCCATGTTTTACTTCTCTCTGAGACCCAAACAGGACGTTTTACCTAAAACATCCTTGGACCCAAAACGTGCGATATATGATCGTCTATTATTTCCAGAAAGTCTACGACCTCCAATATGCCCTGGTCCAGTCAGCAAGTATGAAAGACAATATGGACCATGCTCTCAACGAATTTTCGGTGATGACCAAATCGGTCCGGGAGTACAACGCTGCGGCTTTCAAAATGCAGTCCTTAAATTCATACAACGAAGACTGGTTTGTGACTTCTGCTGGAGTGGAGATGGTCAGAAATAGTAGAAGCAGTGCCGTGGTGGCTGTACGGTACAATAATCTAGCGGCTCGACTGCCGTCCTTGAAATATTCGATTGAATACAGGTAAACTCCCAGGTTTTACGAGTTCATCGCTGAACCATCATTATACGACTATCAGTGCTTTAGAGAGATCAAGCCAATAGACTTCAATACATATGTAACTCGTATTATTCAATAAATTAGCTTCAATAGGACACTTGGTTCCAGGAACGGAATAGAGATCGAGTATATTATCGCATCTCAGCACATACAAATAGCAGCAAACGGTATGGGTGTGAGTCCATCGTTGCCTCATACGGTGACGCTGTTGTTTACACATATTCAGAATTATTCGGCTATAGGTAAGTTAAAGAACCAATTAATTTACAAAGAAAGAAATATATTAAAAAGAGATGATAATAAAGATCCTTCTATTCTTGGTCAACAGTATCAAAGCTGGCGTGCGGTCTAAGGTCCCCTTCAGAGCCACGCGCTTGGAGCACCAAGGCCTGCGAAGTGAGGATTCCGGAGCCGACAAACGTAGCGTGCCAGTGCCGGGGCCTTGGTACCTTTGCCTTGTTCACCGTAACCAGGTCTACACTTGTAAGTTCCGCTCTTAACAGACATCGTGGATCAATCAAGCCACTTGAGCTTTCCAAGCTTCTCTAACATTCCTCAACCGATAAACTGTATAATCCTGCTACATTGAAAAGTGTTAACAATAGATTATTTTACATACATTATTTTACGACATAGCTCGAATTTTGATAAACGTCCCATACACCGTCCGAGTGGCCCCTTTATTCATCTAGTAGTAAGGTGCCAGCCACTTCATCATCAACCCCCCACCGAGGGGCACGGGTCTCTTGTCTGAGGAAGGTATATGCCATACTTCACGGGGGCCAAGTCCGGATTGGTGGAAGCTTGCAAGACTAGTGGCTGGTCTTACTGTCATAAATTTTCAAGCCACCCTATGGTCTCAGACTTAACTGCCATTATCAACGGCAGCCGGCACCAACTGCCTAACGTGCCTTGCATAGACGGTCACCAATCCATACCAATCAATCCCTGCCTTCGTGATCGTTTAAGATCACTCAGGCAGCCGGGGCTACAAGCGAATCCGGGTGCCAGTGGACGCTATATAAATCATATGGTTGTCGAGTATGGCCCAACATTTCTGCGATGCAGGAAGAGACCCGTGCCAAAGCATACAAGGGTTGAATTCGAAGCAGATGCAAAGTAACATAATATTCCAGACGCATACAGAGAAAGACCTACGCGGCGCGGTGCGCGTGACGGTGGGGGTCGGCGGGGCTCTGTGCCTGGCCGCCACGGCTCTGCAGATGCTTGGACTGCTGCCCAGCCGCAGCGACCGGCTGCCGGTGCTCCTCAAGGCCGCTACGGCTGGCACCCACTCCGCCGCCATGTTCACGCTACTCGAGTGCGATCACCGCCAGGTGAGTTTGGGAACTTGCACAGAAACTCCCCCACTCCGACTCCCCAAGGTTGGATGGAAGAAATCTCTCGCAGAGATAAGCTCGCCTTTGTACTCGGTGCTTTACTGGCGATTTTCTCTTTTTTCCTTGTCAAATCTTAAGTTTTTTTAATTTTATTTATTGATTATTATACAATAAGAACTTACAGATACCCAAAACGCTCTTACAGCTACTATATGTCCAAGGCTAAGTTCAAGGTTTTCTGCCGACTTCAGTGATAGATTTGTAAGTTTCATTATAGATTGTTCAATGAGTCTTTCCCACTGTAAAACAGCCTAAAATAGCATGTAAAGCTTAAGCAACATTGTTATTATTACACTATTTTTATTTTTAATGCACTAACCCGTTTTCAACATTTTTATTATTTTTAAGCCGACTTAATAATTTGACGATAAAATGAAAACTACAAAAGTTCTACATAACAACCTATTCCTATATTATTTTAATGCACTAACCCGTGCTAAAGACAATTTTAAAAAACCTATTTAGAGGCCTAAAACTGCACCTCACTGCCTGTACTTAATACAGAGAATGTTGTAAAGAGGTTCGAAATTTCACTGATGCCGGTGAGTCGCCCATTAGCTCAGTTGGTAAGAGCGAGTTTGTAAGAGCGCTGACACGGATAGCCAGAGGTCGCGGGTTCGAATCCCGGCATGGGTGGAATTTTTAGCCTCTGAATAGGTTTTTTAAAACCTATTTCTACTCTAAGTTTAACGCAATCATTCAATCCGTACTCAAATTAGTGGTTTCAATATTTACACAGGCGGTGAAGAAAAACGTACAGATACGGGCACGTTTTACTTCACGTGCCATCTGCAAACATAGAATAAATATCTGTACCACCTAATTAAACATGAAACGTCATGTTTAATTAGGTGGTACATAAGTATTTTACATAACATGGTGTGTTTTAGAGAAAACAGGGAAACTTAAGTAGGAACCACCATCATCATCAGGCTATTACTGGACATAGCCCTCCCATAGAGAGCCATAGCGCCCTGTCTTTAGCTTGCCGCATCCAGCATCTGCCTGCAGTTTTTCGCAAATCGTCATCCCACATGGTCGGAGGGCGTCCTACACTACGTTTGCCGAGTCGCGGTCACCACTCAAGAATATTTAGTAGGAATATTCGACATCAACCCTTGTATGTGCCCACTGCTGGGGCACGGGTGCTCCAGTGCAAACCTCTCACTGCAAACCAGGAAGGTTAGGCCATACTCCACCACGGGGGCCAAGTCCGGGTTGGTGGAGGATTGTAAGACAGTAACGTGCCCTACTGTCAGAACTTATCAAGCCGCGCATAAGGCCTCTGACATGGCTTAACAACTGCGATTACATGACAGCCGGCACCAACGGCTTAGCGTGCCTTGCGAAGCACGGAAGCACTCGGACAAAATGCCACTAGGGGTAGTCCTCGACGGTCACCCATCCTGCACCTGACCGCGCCTGTTGTTGCTTAACTTAAGTGATTGATTCCATTCCAATCACTAACTTAATTCTTAGATGTAGGTATGTATTTATATAAAATATATATTTTTATATCACTTTCTATTTATGTACATTATTTGTATGTATCTATTTACAGTTAGTATAATAATTTTCTTAATTAAGCATGTTTTATTCATATTTGTATATATATGAAATATTTAGATTTTTACATCTACTTCCTTCTCCAATATATTGCTCCAGCCCGTTCAAAGGTTGACTGGAAGAGATCACTTTTAGTGAAAAGGCCGCAGTCTGTACTCTTAGGTTAAGAAGTATCTGTGTAATTTCCTTTTTTATGTACAATAAAGTGTTCTCTATCTATCTATCCATCTATCTTAGGACCTGGTACAACTTTTCCGAAAAGGTATCAAGGAAGTGATTCCGGAACGACCTAAGTTAATAAGATTAAGATGAATACATCCTCTGCTTCCGCCACTGTCTTACAACCCTCTACCACGGCACCAACCGACTTGGTCCCGTGGTGGAGTATGGCCTAACCTTCCTGCGATGCAGGAAGAGACCCGTGCCCCAACAGTGGGGAATCGATATCGAATACTTCCTCAATTCTCAGGACGAGGCGTGCGGCGGCGCGCTGGGCTGGGTATGCGCCGCGTGCTGGTGCGCGGGGTGCGCGGCGCTGTGCGCGCAGCCGCTGCTGCTGCAGACGCAGCTACACGCCGGCAAGCACCACGCGCCCGCCGTCTCGCTGCTGGCAGGTACGAGCACCTAGCAACAGGCCGTTCTGCTGCTAATTTAACAGCATCAGCTACACGCCGGCAGATACCAACCACGCGCCCGCCGTCTCGCTGCTGGCAGGTACGAGCACCTAGCAACAGGCCGTTCTGCTGCTAATTTAACAGCATCAGCTACACGCCGGCAGATACCAACCACGCGCCCGCCGTCTCGCTGCTGGCAGGTACGAGCACCTAGCAACAGGCCGTTCTGCTGCTAATTTAACAGCATCGGCTAGACGCCGGCAGATACCAACCACGCGCCCGCCGTCTCGCTGCTGGCAGGTACGAGCACCTAGCAACAGGCCGTTCTGCTGCTAATTTAACAGCATCAGCTACACGCCGGCAGATACCAACCACGCGCCCGCCGTCTCGCTGCTGGCAGGTACGAGCACCTAGCAACAGGCCGTTCTGCTGCTAATTTAACAGCATCAGCCACACGCCGGCAGATACCAACCACGCGCCCGCCGTCTCGCTGCTGGCAGGTACGAGCACCTAGCAACAGGCCGTTCTGCTGCTAATTTAACAGCATCAGCCACACGCCGGCAGATACTAACCACGCGCCCGCCGTCTCGCTGCTGGCAGGTACGAGCACCTAGCAACAGGTGTGCTGGTGCATGCTCATTATGCTGCTAATTTAACAGCATCAGCCACACGCCGGCAGATACCAACCACGCGCCCGCCGTCTCGCTGCTGGCAGGTACGAGCACTTGGCAACAGGCCGTTCTGCTGCTAATTTAACAGCATCGGCTAGTCGCCGGCAGATATCAACCACGCGCCGTCTCGCTGCTGGCAGGTACGAGTACTTAGTTAGTTAGTTAGACCTGAGTTTTTCGCACTTAGCCTCATGGTTGGGCCATTGTACGTAGCAAGCGCTGAGGTACGCTAACACCTCAGACACTAGGGTTTCCTTACGATGTTTTCCTTCACCGTCAGCGAGTAGTATTGCTACTATAATTTCACAAATGTACATAACTTAGAAAACAAAGTCATTGGTACATGCCGGGGTTCGAACCCACGACCTCCCGATTGAGAAGCCGGCGTTCTACACCGCTCCGCTACCACCGCTCGTACGAGTACTTAGCAACAGGCGTGCCTGTGCATGCTCGTTCTGCTGCTAATTTAACAGCATCGGCTAGTCGCCGGCAGATGTTAACCACGCGCCGTCTCGCTGCTGACAGGTACGAGTACTTAGCAACAGGCGTGCTGGTGCATGCTCGGTCTGCTGCTAATTCAACAGCATCAGCTAGACGCCGGCAGATATCAACCACGCGCCCGCAGTCTCGCTGCTGGCAGGTACGAGCACCTAGCAACAGACGTGCTGCTGCATGCTCGGTCTGCTGCTAAATTAACAGCATCAGCCACACGCCGGCAAGCACCATGCGCCCGCCGTCTCGCTGCTGGCAGGTACGAGCACCTAGCAACAGGTGTGCTGCTGCATGCTCGGTCTGCTGCTAATTTAACAGCATCAGCCACACGCCGGCAGATACCAACCACGCGCCCGCCGTCTCGCTCCTGGCAGGTGCGAGCACTTGGCTACAGGCGAGCTGGTGCATGCTTGTTCTGCTGCTAATTTAACAGCATCAGCTACACGCCGGCAGGTACCAACCGCGCGCCCACAGATTCGCTGCAAGGAGACACCAAAAACACACGAAATGATCAAAACCTTCATTTTATAAAACTGTCAAATAAAAATTAAACGCTCACACAGCATTCGTCTTTATAGAGTACCAATATAACTAAACATGCATTAAACAAGTCTAACTTCTAGACTTATAAAAGTTCAAAATTATTTTACTCAACTATGCGTATGCCGATATAAAGTGGTACATAGCACTGGCCGTTCCCCAGGGCTGTGCACGCTAGCGTGGCTGACGGCGCGGCTGTGGGGCGGCGCGCCGCTGCAGCTGGGCAGCTCGGCGCAAGTGGTCTGCGCGGGCGCCTGCGCGCTGCTCACGTTGCTCTGCCTCGCGCTCTCAGTCTGCGCCGCGCTCCGGCTCAGGACCGTCACGTGCAAAGTGCCCGCTGAAAGAATATTAATTTTCAAGAGCAGGTGAGGCAAAATGAAATGAAAAGGTTTCATTCAAAGTAGCGCAGGAACTGCGGCTTTATGTACGTTACAATTCTAAGTAGGTGTCCATGCCAAAATCTAGATCATTTTGGAGAAAAAATGGACAAATAAACTCTGAACTTCGTTTCTGTTCTCAAAAGCGCTAGAGTTGAGATTGGTGAGTTGCCAGGCCAGTACAAACTTTGAAATTAAATGAAAAGAAAAGGTTTTATTCAAAGTAGCGCAGAAACTGCGGCTTAATGAACGTTACAATTCAAGCTAGGTGTCCATTTCAAAATCTAGATCATTTTGGAGAAAAGATAGACAAAACAACTGTAATAAAAAAAAACTTGGTTTCTGTTCTCAAAAGCTCTCATAAATCATGACTTTACTGCTTCCATGTAGTTGTGAGTTGTATAGATTGGTTGGGGGTCTCATACATGTTTAGGCACTCATTTGACACAGCAATTTCCAAATAGCACGCAGTATTAGAAATAAAGAGAAGTTTGGCAATAAAGTTAAAGTGAATGTTTTTCGATCGATAGGCCGATCGTTAAGCCTTTGGTGCCGTCTGTCATGTAATAGCAGTCGTTAAGCCATGTCAGAGGCCTTATGCGAGACTTGATCACATCTGCCTGTAAAGCCCGCCACAGTCTTACAATTCACCAACAACCCGGACTTGGCCCGAGTGGCGGAGTAGAGACCTTCCTGCGATGCAGAAAGAGACCCGTGCCCCAGCAGTGGAGACATACAAGGGTTGATCCTTGTTTGATACCGAAGCTGTTAATTTCATAATTATTTTTCCGAAAATTGCTTAAAACTCAAGTGGCTCCCTATCCGCCTCTATAGGAATGCTCATAATATTCTTTCCATTCTCTATTCGGTGCTGTTCATTCCAGCCATACCTCGCTGTTTCTCAAAACTCGCTTTGAGTTTTTAAGTGATACGCACAGTTGCGATCCGGTCAGAATTGATTGCTGAAGACACCAAGCCATTCGACAAAGTTTTTCAATAATTCCTATCACAGTTGCCCGCCTGTGGAAGGATCTTCCCCTGGCCGTAAGATTTTCACCGTCCCTGCCGATATTTAAGAGCAGAGTGCAAAATCACTAGGTATTTTTCCTTAATTTGTTTTTTTTGTTTGTTATTTTTATTTGTGAAATCCCTTTCCAGAATATTTTTCGTTCATGTCCTATGTTTTTTTTTGTGTATCTTTATTTTCATTTATTTCATATTTATGTACCGTTTATGTATGTGTATCAACTATAAAATAATATGTGGTCTAATATTGTTTAGTTGCGGCGACTACCTGTCATTCAGTTTCCGTTTCTTTTTTTCCGTCAATGGTTGTCTGGAAGAAATTACTTTTAGTAATAAGCCCGCCACTTGTACTGTACTGTTGTTTTTTAAGTCTCTTATAATACCTGGTGTACATGCAATAAATAATATTCTATCTATCTATTATGTGGAGAAAAAACTAACAATGAAACTCCATATTAAATTTATTCTTTTCAAAACAAGTTTTATTTAACTTAATAAACAGTCTTTAACTTAAAGGGTACTTTACACTTGACATAATAGTCCCTGTTAACATAATTTTTGTACCAGACATCTTTGTCTTCCAAATAATCCTTAATACAATAAACAAAACAGCTAAAGTAAAACTAAAATAATAACAAAACTAAAATCTAATTAACATAAAGTAATAAAAATAAATACCTATAATTTACAAATAAAACACTTGCCCCAGGTCAGTGTCCCTCGGCAGGGAGCCCAGAATGCTGGCAACATTCCCCCTTTGGATGGCCAGACTTATTCTCTGGCCGAGGTATGCGCCAGCCCTCCGGTCCCCCGTGGCGTCGATGAGGCGCGTTGACAGCTCTTTAAACAGCGAACGCGCCTCGGGGCCCCACGGGCCCAGTGTCTCGACCCCAAACGGCGCAAATATGTATTGGTTGCCCAATGTTGCATATTTTCATAGTAAAGAATTGTATATTGTATATTGAAAAAAAAACAACAAACACAAAATGATTACAAAGGTATACCTACATAGTGCAATTAGAGGCCTTATTGAGGTCCATCGAAGAAAGCAATTTAAATCAAGTTCACTTTCAATCTAATAGCGTTGTATTCATATATTTATTCTGTTGCTCGATGTAACAATAAGATTCCTCAAGATATAATAGACGTGTGGAAATCCAAGTAGGATGGAACTCTTTATGAAAAGTTTTATGTCAGACGTGACAGATAGTTTTCCATGTCAGTTTATCCAATACGCTTGAAATAAAATATTCTCTTCTCTACGCATTTTACCTTGAAAATCTGTTTTCGTTCATCTTACCCCTTCTATCTTCCTGGCTAGCGAATTCTGTAACTCTTCATCCATTACACTCATCCGCCTGCCTCAGACGTATCACCGACTCTGTGCAAAAACGCCTACGATAACATTAAGAACCAAAGTTGTAAAACATAGAAACTAAATAAAATTAAAGATTCTTTACTTATCTTATCTCTTCAGAAATGAGACAATTCGCCAAAGAACTAAAATGATTGGCATAGCCTATAAGTACCTATTTAGAGGCTAAAAATTCCACCCATGCCGGAATTCGTACCCGCGACCTCTGGCTATCCGTGCCAGCGCTCTTTCCAACTGAGCCAATGGGCGAATCACCGGCATCAGTGAAATTTCGAACCTCTTTACAATATTCTCTGTATTACATACAGATTTAAATTGCTTTCTTTGATGGATCTCAATAAGGCCTCTATTTGCACTATGTAGGTACCTTTGTAATTATTTTGTTTTTTGCAATATACAAAATACAATTCTTTACTTATCTTATCTCTTCAGAAATGAGACAATTCGCCAAAGAACTAAAATGATTGGCATAGCCTATAAGATTAACAAGTTTAAATGGCAGTCGGTTGGTCACATCTACCGAAGTAGCCTCTGGGGAATAAAGATTCTTGAGTCGACACCAAGAACTGGCAAACGTAGCGTAGGACCCCACCAGCTCGTTGGACCGACGCGTCTGAGCGAGGCTGATATCTGGCAGCTGCTTGTTGAAGATGGCGGCGGATAGAAAGAAATGGCATGCTTTGGGAGAAGCCAGGTAAGCAATGGACGGATACGGGGTGATTGATTGGTTTTGGTTGATGAGGCAGAAGCTGCTGCAAGCCATCGTCGTAATCAGCCTACCGCTGCCCACTGCTGGGTAAACGCCTTTTGGCAATATAAGCCATTTTCCACGGTCCCTCGCCATTCTGTCCGCAAACTCTGAAGATATGGTCCGGACATCTGGCTACTGGTGTCTTTTAAACCATGATGAATAGGGTTAGATACCTCGAAAGTGCGCCATAAGAGTTTGTCATTTACAACAACTATTATATTATTTTTAATGCACTAACCCGTGCTAAGGACAATTTTAAAAAACCTATTTAGAGGCTAAAAAATCCACCCATGCCGGGATAGGTTTTTATAAACAACTAGTACCTATTCTACAATTTTTGAGATTTTTTATAGATTTAGGCAAATCAGTAGGTAATTCGAACAGAACACACTTGTACAAAAAAAAATCGTTGAAAAATTAAAACTCCAATAATTTGGATGATTCTGGAATTGTATAAAAATATAGCGGAATAAAATAGAGGAGAGCTGGAAAGTTCTGTAACGAATGTCACATTTGTACCGAGCTGGCAAAAACGTAATACAGAGAATAGTGTAGAGGTTACAAATTTCACTGACGCCGGTGAGTCGCCCATTAGCTCAGTTGGAAAGAGCGCTAGCACGGATAGCCAGAGGTTGCGGGTTCGAATCCTGGCATGGGTGGAATTTTTAGCCTCTAAATAGGTTTTTACAAACATCTAGGTATATCAAAAAGACTAAAGTAGGTACCTACCTAAATCTAGGAGGTAGGTAACTTTGGTAACAGCGATTGGATTCGACAGGTTGAAAGATTGAGTTGGCGATATGGCACTTTGGCGATGTCTTTATCACTTCAATCAATTTTTTTTTTCAGGCGAAGAATAGTCCGGCACACTCTAGTGCTACTCCTGACGACATCGGCCGCGCAGGCCGCCGGGATGGCGTACGCGCAGCCTGGCGAGAAACGCTCCGCGCATGTCATCGCATTAGCCAGTGCTGCGATAGCCAATGTGAGTTCGGCATTTATTTCAGGCTCCTCATCCTACGTTCCACTGCGGGACACGGATATTCTCCCCTCTCAGAGAGAGAGAGAGAATTTTAGCTGAATCAAATAATAAATAAATACTTATACCAACATGTAACCGTGAGGGCTGACATGGCTTAACGACTGCCATTACATGACAGCCGGCACCAAAGGTTTAACGAGCCTTGCGAAGCACGAAAGCGCTCGGAAAAATACGGCTACCGATAGTTACGGGATGGTCACCAATCCAGCACCTGACTGCGCCTGTCGTTCTACTAGGCCACGAGCGATTCCAACCACGGTTTTATTGAACTGGTTATATAACTAGTTTTCTTTTTCTTTTACTGTGATCCATCGGCGGTGACCTCCAGGGCGTGGCGATGGTGGTATGCTACGTGTTTCGCGATGAGCAGTGTCTCCTCGCCGTGCGTCGTATTCTGTCGCTGTCGCCGCCGCGCGACTGGGAGGAGAACCAGGGAGATACCTCGCTCAGCTGTAAGTATCCCTGCGCCACAAGAGGTGGAGAACGCCGCCTTCTCATACGGGAAGTCGTGAGTCCGAAGCCCCGGCATGTACTAATGACTTTATTTTCTAAGTTATGTAAATTTGTGAAGTTATAGTAGCAATACCAGTCGCTGACGGTGAAAGAAAACATCGTGAGGAAACTAGTGTCTGAAGTGTTAACGTACCGCAGCGCTTGCTACGTACAGTGGCCAATAAGACCAACCCTTGGCCCGAAGCTCAATTCAATTCAATTTTTTTTATGGCACCCCCTAGGATTCTGCCAATGTCAGGTTTGTGGAGATGGCACTTTTTTTTCACTAGTAGCGCACCTCGCAAATTGCAGTAGATAGGTTGAGGAACTTATAGTAACCAAAAATAATTAAACATAAGCTCCGCATTGGACGAATTTAGATTTCGGAATTTGAAACTTTGAAGGCTCCAAATAACGTCCCTTCGGTGCGCGTTTCCACGAACTTCATACCTCCCTGCTGTTCTAGTGGCTGTGTTTGGTTATAACGTACATTTTAAGTCTGTATTTAGTTATCAAACCGTTCACCTTATGCTTCCAGTGTACATAAAGCAAGGCGACGAAGTTGAGAGTAGAGGTGGCGTCGGCGTCATGGAGAGCTCGCCGACGCATCTTTCGCCCGTTGAGTCCTACTGGCGCGCGCCCGCCCTTGAGAGTCCGGAGAAGATACATCACAGGTAATACAACCAATGGGCTTACACCAATAAACATCCTTGGCTTATAATTGCGACTGCCTCGATCGTCTAGCGGTAACCACGCTTCAGAGGTCCTGGGTTCGATTCGCACTGGAGACCGCCGTACTAGATCAGTACAAATAGCCTCAGTCTGAGTGTATTTCCATGTTTGCGGTGTCTGCCTGGTTACAGGAAAATACATAGAGTACTGTAGTAGAATATTTTGGAGTCAGAATCGAGTCAGATCTTAAGCGATCACAAAGGTTAAGCAACACAGGGCGCGTTCAGTGCATAGATGGGTGAGCCGTCAATGATTAACGCTAGTGGCATTTTTCCGAGCGGTTTCGCGAGGCACGTTAAGCAGTTGGTGCCGGCTGCCGCCAATAGGTAAGTAAGTTAAGCCAAATAAGAGGTCTTAGGGCGGCTTGAAACCTTTTGACAGTAAGACCAGCCACTGGTCTTGCAGCCTCCACCAATCCGGACATGGCCTCCGTGGTGGAGTAAGGCCTATACCTTCCTCAGGGAAGAGACCCGTGCCCCTCGGTGGGGACATAATGGGTTGATGATGAATTTTGAAGTCCGTGATCAAAATTTTGCTGGTCGGGAAACTTGGCACCGACTCCAAAATATACTTGATGCAAGTTCCCCGCTGTAAAATAAACGGCTTTCTTACCACGATTACCAATTTGAGTTCCAATTTTAAACTAGCTCCTTTGCTTCCAGGAGAAAATCCGAACCTGACTGCCGTGCGGACATCGTGCGCTGCGTGGAATACGCCACTTGGGGCGCGGGCGAGACGCGCGCCGCGTGCGACCTCGTGACGCGCGCTCCCGAGTGCGCATTGTGCGCGCGCTCCTCCCCAGACGTGTCCCGGGAGCCCATCAAGAGCTGCCTAAAGAAGCCCAGTGACGCGCCCAGCAGCCCAACGGGCAGCGCGCCCAATCTCCTAGAACGGGTCAACCGCGAGTGGAATAAGGCCTACGACGCGGAGCCCAAAGCTGACAAGGTCCTGCACGAAATATCGAGCGACCTCGACTTTCTGCTCAACAGGACTTTGGAGAGCAAAACGATAATTTTAGAGGAGATCGAGGAAGCGCCGACCTAGGGCTAAAACTGGATGAACTTTACAAGGATTTTGTAAATATGTATAGTGTCTATTTAATTGGGTGTCTTCTTAGAGAACCTAGTCGCCAAGGCAAAATATAAGAATATTATCAAAATATTCTATTTGTGTGCAGCTGAATAAAAATGTGATATTACTTTTAATTATTAAAAGAAAAACATGTTGGAATTTGATTTCCTGGGTATTTTTGTAAATAGTACGATATCAAATAGAAAACAATATTTTAAAGATAATAAAGGAGTGTTCCTTTCAGTTCGTATTATGTATAAAGATAAGTGTGTACCTAAACAAATTGTTTCCATTTTCTATGCGGATTTATTTCATTATATAATTTTGTATCAACTCAATGAATTTCACTTTCAAAAGCCATCACTAGAAGGCGGTCAGGTGCCCATCCAAAAAAAAAATCAAGTGAACAGTAATAAAATATTTTTATTAAAGCTTAACTAGCATAAATAAACAAAAAGGAGTAATTTTTATACAATAATATTTGCAAATCAATATTAAATATTCGCTGCATAATTATATTTTTTCATGTAACAAGCAAAATTAAAAGTATGTACTCTATATTACGTACACAAACTTTTACATGATTAAAAAATAACGTAATATACCTATCTATGACAATTTTTTACTCTTATTGTGCACTGTGATTTAACAAACTCGCTTATGCATGGTGGTTATGTCACACATGGGCGAAGCTACAATTCTAAATTTTTTTTTTATTAACAAAAATAAATATTTTAATAATTTTACAGGGTTGGTAAGGGTCGTCCCAAGCGGACATACATCGACCAGATAGGGGATGTATTAGCAAAGGGAAAGATAAAAAGTACACGGAACCGGCGTGCGTGCATGCAACGACTTATAAACGTTGATGAAGCGAAGGTGATCTGTCAGGATCGTGGCAAGTGGCAGTCCCTGGTCTCTGCCTACCCCTCTGGGATACAGGCGTGAGGTTATGTATGTATGTAAATATTTTACAAAAAATCTATACTATGCGGAAAAACGTTGCCGGCTGGATAAACACACGAAAACAATTTCAGGGGCGCAGAGCGCTCCTTTCCAGACTGACGCTAACTTGACAAACTTGTATGGCATTTCCGTAGCTGAGAGAATACTAAGTCTACCATTATAGTATTTTTACCGTTTTTAGGGTTCCGTACCCCAAAAGGAAATACGGAACCCGTATAGAATCGCTTTGACTTTGTTGTCCGTCCATCTGTCTTTTCAGAACCTTATCGCGGAAACGTAGAGATATCGAGTTGAAATTAAAACCGTACACTCATTAACTTGAAGTTATAAAGAGGTTCGAAAATTCACTGATGCCGGTGAGTCGCCCATTAGCTCAGTTGGAAAGAGCGCTGGCACGGATAGCCAGAGGTCGCGGGTTCGAATCCCGGCATGGGTGGAATTTTTAGCATCTAAATAGGTTTTTTTGAAAAGTTGTGATTAAATCAAAATTTAAAGGCAAAAAATATGACGGCGGTTTATGCCGAAAAGAAAACGTATATTTCGACATACAAAGAAATCAAAATTCATAGGGTTCTTCCCGGTGACCTAGGACTATGAACCTTTGCCAATTATATCGAGTTATACAAATACGAGACAAAATCTCATAATGATACAGAACAAAGCTCGGAAATAACTACGAACTCGACTCTTAAACTATTTATAATGTGTAAGAGTCTGACTCGCACTTGGCCGGTTTTCTAAGTACATACACATGAAGAACCTACACCGATTATAGAAAGTGGACTATTATTCTTCCCATACTTCCAAGCCACAGAATTTAGGTAGATTTTTTAAGCAAATTTAGCGACAATATTTTTTCTATAATATTCTGATGAGATTTAAAGTTCCAATTAGTATGCTGTTTCTTATGACTAAAACGTTCACTAAGTCGTTGTCTGAAATATATATTACATATAATAGAAGGGACTAAAAAATATCGTAGCCACGCCCACGGTGTCACCACAAGGAATTACTGAGGATTAATCTTACATACAAGGGATTTCTAAAGTACAAACAAGCAAGAACATTCATAGGAAAACGAATATAACGCCAACAAAAATATCAACGAGCTCTTAACGTATTATTACATTGCTAAACCGCCTTCTGCAAGGTTAAATCGAATAACATATCTGTTCCCCAAATACGTTTAAAAAAAATTACGTTTTTTCACTAAATTTGTATGAAACATTTAAAAATTACAAAGATATCAAGACATCATAATCCTTACCTACTCCGGCTGAGATTATAATGTATTTACACTTACGTTCAGAATCAAGGTTTTCTTCAATTTAGATGAAAAAACGAAAATCATGTTTTTTATACACCGACAGTTTGCAATAACGAACTCTTACACGTCTAATTCAATTCCGTATCACCGACAGTGTATATAACAGTGTATATATTTGACGACAGATAACTTGAACGAAAATCCACGCAGTCGGGAAGAGTTAGACAGGTTTGGTACAATTTATTTTTTATTATTTTTATTTCACGAAGGGCTGATTTTTCAATAGTCAGATAACATACAGTGCGTCCACATTAACTTGACGCGTGAGAGAATTGGTAACAAGGACATAACATGTGAATTAGCTTTTGGACCTAATCGGAAGATGGTAAAACAAGCCCTCAATCCTTTATTTTCCCCAAGTAATGGGAATGATTTCTTATTTAACATGGTAACAGTAAACATCTTAGTGCTACCAATTCTCTCACGTCAAGTTAATGTGAACGCACTACATATATCTGAGGAATAAAAATGGCGGTTTGACATAATTTTCATACATAAGCTGACAAACCGCCATTTCTATTCCTCAGATAAAAGTTATCGGACTATTGAAAAATCAGCCCTAAACCAAAGACCAAGTTCCGTTCCGATTCGGCGCGCAGTTTGTAAATAAAAACTAAACTACGTTTATACGGGAATTACTGCGTGAGGAGCAGCCTTCGAGTTAAGAGTCCTCAAGAGTGCAATGCGTGACAAATAATGTTGTTTTCGCATCAACGTATTACGGGTTTCATTGGTGGGGGACGCGTAATATAACTTAAAAAATTTTCGGACTTCAGTGAAATTAAAAAAAAGTAAAAAAAAAACAAATACTCTTACCTGTGCATCATTGAATGGGACTTGGTCCTTAAGGCTCTTACCCGATGAGCCTGATCACAAATCGGTTTACGAAATTTCTGTAATGACTAGAAAATGGAAATCCAGTAATACATACATTAGTAGATTTGACCCTGCAGATGTTTTTTACGCATATCTGACTTGCACTTGGCCTCTGTAGCCTGAGCCGCTTATTATAAAACAATTCAAAGTTTACTATGACAGCTTTTTGTCTTTCTACTCTTTAATCTATGAGTTAATCGGCCATGCAATGTACTTCGAGTTGTCATTGTAAACAATGCATTGGGGCTCTGGTGATTGGATGGCTAAGTGGTTTAACAATGTCGGGCCTAAACACTACCTTCACACGAGCATCAATTGAAGACGGACGCACGATGCCAAAGATTTACATTAGTTTAGTTTGCATACCAAGGCACTCAAGATAAATTGAATAATATTACCTTCGCATAAGGACTATATAAAAATTAACACGAAACTTACGTACGTTTCACGAATAGACAAAAAATCTCTACAAATAGAACATCGAGCCACAGAACAACCATTATTATTGTATATTTGTGACACTACAGTGGTCGGGATTCGAATAGAAATTTGATAAGCCTTTTCTTATTCGTATGCTAATAGATTAATGATACCTATTTATAATGTACATATACTTACATACTTTTCATATATTATTTTGAAACACATTAGGATTAGGTTTCAGGGTAAGTTTTATAGCATGAGGCGCTTGAAGCCGCAATTTCCATACAACCTCAGTTTTGTTTAAATTTACAAACATGGCCAAATCGCAATTAAACTTTACCAATATATTCAGAAAGCATGATCGTGCTTAGAATTGCAAAAAAACAATCTCTAGTTTCAGAAACACTTTATTTCAGATTAATACACATTGATAAATTTCAGATAATACTCATTTCAACGTAAAGAATTTACGTTCTCATTTTTTCCTTAGTATTCAACGAGTAAATGAAAACTTCATAATTGCACTAAAACAAATATACAAAGGCTTAACCCACTTGCTCATTTTTTTTTATTATGATATCAACTCTTTTTATGACCCCACTGCTGGGGCACAGATCTCTTCCTGCTTCGCAGGATGGTTAGGCCATACATACTCCACTATGGGGCCAAGTCCGGGTTGGTGGAGGATTGTGACCCAGTGGCGGGCCTTACTGTCCGATGTTATCAAGCCGCCTAAGAGGCCTCTGACATGGCTTAACGACTGCCATTACATGTCATCCGACCCCAACGGCTTAAACTTCCTTGTGAAACACGGAAGTGCTCGAAAAATGCCACTAGCGATAGTCACGGAATGATCACCCATCCAGTACCTGACAGCGCTTGTCGTTGCTTAACCCAAGTCATTGATTCCAATCACTCGGTTCGACTAGGTCACGGGCGCTTCCTTTTTTTATTAACTTTGCTTTCTTAATTTTTTTCTCAATTCTAAGCACAATAAAATCTCAATGTCTTAACAAATTGGTAAAGATTATAGCTCGGCGTTGTTTAATCAGTCGTGTCGTTTATAAAATTAAACCAAACTAAATCGGGTATGGGAATCGCATCGTGAGGCACCCTATTAATATTATTAAGTGTATATTTGTTACTTTGAAACTAAGCAGTCGACGGTACATCTCAATAAATTACGATACGGCCGAATTCGCCACTAAAAAACTCCCTTAGCCTCCAAGACTAAAATATGTCTGCATATAATAATAATATTAATATTATAAATCTTTCTTAACTGCTGGTGAGACATTTAACTATCTATATTATATAAACAATCTCTATCGTAGCCGGTAAACAATATTAAGCGAAAAAAATTTTCACTGCAGCCCCAACACTAGTTAAGCCTGTACCGTGGATACAGTACTACACATCATAAAAGTCCCTTCAGGAATCTACGTTCGCGCAGACTAGGAAGAAGTGTAACGAAAGTACCCGAAGCTATAAGTACATTCAACATGATCTTTAACCGATACGGTTAAGTGCAGAATTGATTGCCGCAGTAGCGCTACCTATTTCGCTCACGCTAATATTGCCTAACTAATAGTCACCTGCATCGATGACGTTGAATCAACCAATAGCAACAAAGGCGCGCGGCCTGCCATAAAATAAAACTATCTGATTGGTCGATCAACTTGCCGCACATCCAAAATTTGGTCATCTGCGCAGGTACATCCGCGAGACTTATTTCTTGTGTAGCACTGTACCATATTAGAAGTAATGTTAAGGAACAGCCAGCAACTTGTATAGTTAAATGTAATATAATTTAATATACAATACAAAGGTACCCCAGAGGCTACACATATATCAACATCGTTTCGAGTTACAAGGACTTTTTTAAAACACAATGTGTGTTTATTATTCACATTATTCTGTAGAAAACTTACATTACGGACATCATTATTTACTCAACTTTTAGATAGCGCATTTGGAACTACGCAGCTTAATATTATAGTTCACAGCGTCGTAATATATAGGGCATGTAAACTTGTCAATATTCTGTTACAAAGAGTATAAGTGTACATGCATTAATTATTGAAAAGCAAGGATAGTTGTAATAAATTATGAAGAAAACCGCTTAGTACAAAGTAACAAAAAAATTCTGGACTGCAGTTATAGTATATCTATCTATACATTCACAAAACAATAGCCAAGAATTCTATAATTTATCACATATATAGGGAAAAACAGTCGAAATAAAATCTAAAGGGTTTTTTTATAGTTTTCCAAACATTTTGTATACAATTTACATAGTGGTGTAGCGATCCATGACAAGATTAATCAAATCATCAATTTGGTATATCATAGCAACAACAATGCCTAATCAGTTGGGCTATATGCCTCCTGCCACGGATTATATACAAGGTGTCCAGTGATATAAGTATACAACACCATGACAAGATTTAATGAAGTCATCTATTTCGTATATGATAGCAACAATAAAGCCTAATCAATAGGGCAATATGCCGTCTGCCACGTATTATATACAGGGTGTCCAGTGATATAAGTATACAACATACTATTTACAGCTTTCAAACCCTTGTATATGCAACTAAATCACGGTCGGCTCACCATAGCGTTTTACTCGAGAGTCAATTTGATCACTGGCGAGTGTGTTAATTGCCTATGACGCCACTAATTACTAGGCCTCAGTGAAACCGCGCATACCTGAAAGCAAGCAAACAGATATAGCTTGTAATATTGTTCTACAAACAAAACTAATAACTGCTTTAATTATAAAAACACGATGATTGAAACATTCCTCAAAGGCAATTCGGCAGTAAAGACTGATAAAGGGAAAAACGTAACGACAGATTATTTATAAACGTAGTACAAATAGTCTGTGATAAATAAGTAATAGTCTATGGTGTGGCTTTCCCTTGTAAAGTCTTACGGACTACCACAGACTATTTATACGACGTTTAAGTAGTGTTTTAAGTTAGTGTAAATCTTTTTTTTAAGTAGTACAGGTTACACTTGACCCCAGTCACGCCTGATGGTAAGCGAAGACGGGGTCTACGATGATACGTGCTTTCCTGTTAAATGCCGGTTAACTTTACTTTTAAAGACACCCAGGTTATATGTCTCCGGAAAGACAGTCGATGGCTGCGTGTTCCAAAACTTTGCTGTTCTTATTATAAAAGAATTCGCGAGTCTCTTGGCGCCGATTCGCAGAATTTCGACGACAAAGCGTGCGTTCGAGCCGATCGTCTGGTGGTCCGATGGAAGAAAGGGGATGGGGGTATAAGTTCATGTAGTCCCTGTGCACACTCTGCAAAATACATCTTGTAGAAGACAGAGAGGCAAGCGACCTTACGACGGTGCTCCAGAGGCCGCAACTTTACTTCAAATCAAACTAGAGTATTTTAATAAAAACAGCATAGAAACTGTGAGTTCAGAACGTGAAACATTAAACTAGCGGTCCATTTTCTTGAGAAAAAATGCACTAAAATTTGTCTTTTCAGTCTTTTGACACTAAATTAGATAGATAGATCTGAAGATAGATATGAAAAATTTATTAACACTTCCACACACACATATACAAGAACAACACAAAATCAGCAGAATGTACAGCATTTAAGACGATAACAAACACATATTAACAGAGTTAACATATTATTCTAAAACATAGAAATCAGGCATGGAACTGGAAAGATCCTCTAAAGCACTCTTAAGGCTTAGCACACATTACCAATTTACCCGCGCGATTTTTTCCGAAAAAATCTGTGCTATATGAAAAATTAATGAAGGTGCACGCACTTGCGAGAAAATATCGCGCTAAAACAATTCCCCTACCAAAGCAGTCGTCGTCGTCGTCAGACTATACTAGTCCACTGCTGGACATAGCCCTCCCCTGAAGAGCGCCACGTGTGCTCTTATGGGGGTAATGCCCATAATCCCCACGCTGGGCATGCGGGTTGGGGAATGCAGTTCGGTGGAATTGTACTGCAGGGGGCGCTGCTGCCCACCCCCCGGTTTGTGTCCCTTAGTCGCCTTTTACGACACCCGCGAGAAGAATTGGGTTGGTGCTATTCTCTAGGCCGACACCAAAGCGGTACACGACGTAAAATCCGTCAGAAAAAAACAGTTTTTATGGTTACAGTTTTCCTTGAAAAATATCTACCACAGACTATCGTTGTTCATCCACCACAGATATTACGTTTTTGTTTACCGAGTGTTTTAAGAGATTGTGTTTTTATATTTACTCTAGAATATTTATAAACTAATGCTGTGGGTTTTTTAAATAAATATAAATAAATAGGCCGTTGCCATAAAACTTTGCCGATGACGTTTCATTTGCTGTAGTTAAAATCTTCATTTAGTACAAAGTCTTCACATAAAAATCGCGAGTATAAAAAATGTTGGCCCATTTCAGAACTTAGGCGGAGTACGTCGACATCGGGTGGTTACCCGGTTACCAGGTAATCGCAGAAATAGCACAGAGTATCCTAGTTTAGAACCGGGACAAGTGATTGTGTTGAAGTTATTATTATTATTAATAGAATACCTCGACCTCGAGGCGACCTCTGTGGCGTAGCGGTAGCGCATCTGCCTACCATGCAAGAGGTTCCGGGTTCGAATCCCGGCTGGGGACAAAAAAAAGCCCAGGTCTTGGATGTTTACATGTTTGTGACGTCGTTTCTGTTTCCCAAGACACAGGGTATCCTAGTGTGGGGCCAGAAGCAATGTATGTGTCTGTATGTAAATGTAATGTAATGCCTATAATAATAATACCTACTATCTATAAATTAATGAATTAATTATCTATCTTATTTTGAGAGTCCTAAAATCGTACCTGCGCTGCCTCGGCCGCTACAACTGGAAGAGATCGTCATGGGCGCGCTCGAGCCGCTGCAGGGAGGTGTTCACACGCCGTCCCTGCGTCAGCGCCATCGGCGGCGGCGGCAGCGGCGGCGGGATCACCTGGAGCGAGGCACAGGACATGTTTAAAATTAAGATTGCTGAAACTTTAATCTTTTCATGCTGTGCAATAGTGTTTTCTATCTTTTTCGATATCAACCCTTGTATGTCCACACGGCTAGGGCACGGGGGCACTGATTAAAGGCATTTTAACTGAAGAAAATTGATCATTTACCCTAAAAAAACAGGATAAAACTCGATAATTTTGTATCTGCAGCAATTTTATCGAAAACGGTCAGGGTTGGTCGAATCTATAATGACGTCACAGGTCAGTAAATAAAGCGGTCCAAGTACCCGACAGTTGACTTGACGTTAGTTTGTTTACTGACCAGTGACGTCGCTAATTCCTGTGCGAGGCCATATTCTTCAAGATAGTGCTTTGGCGGCTTATTTTAAAAGTGAAATTTAGTTGCTTTTTAAAAAAAATGTTTAAAATTTTAAATTTGTATTTAATAATCACTTTCGGAGCATTTTTTAAACACCAAGGAAAAATCTGAGTTGGTTCTCAGAAAACTGTGAAATAAACTATTCGAACGTACAGATTAATAAGAAACTAGGTAATAAACCACAGAGGAAAAAAGTAAACCCTCCACCAACCCGGATTTGGCCCCCGTGGTGGAGTATGACCTAACCTTCCTGCGATGAAGGGAGAGACCCGTGCCGCAGCTGTGGGGACAAAGTGTTGATATCAAGAGATGCAGTTGCAGGTTTCATATCTTATCAGTACGTCCGAATTTCAGTATATTATCAACATTCGATACTTACCAGACACCAGCTCTTAATCTATGTAAATCGAACAACTGCCAATACATTTTAGTATAATTAAGACACCTTATCGTTTAAATCTAATTTGGTTTACGATGCTTTGTGATTTTTACGGCCAATTCCTGATAAGTTAAGGAAATTTTCGAAATAGATTTGAAAATAAAGTAAGATAATAAATAATAGTCTCAACTGTGTAATGGTGTAAACTCTTTACACCATTTTCGATATTTCTTTCATGCAAAAAATAGAAGCGCTCGTGGTCTAGTGGAACCGAATGATTGAAATCCATCACTTGGGTTAAGCAACAACAGGCGCGGTCAGGTGCTGGACGAAATCCAAAACAAAAACGCCACTAGCATTAGTCACGGGACGGTCACCTACCCTGCACCTGACCGCGCCTGTTGTTGCTTAACTCAAGTGATTGATTCCAATCACTCGGTTCGACTAGGCCACGAGCACTTCTTTACTCCACGAGCGCTTCACTAGGTAACGAGAGCGCCTCGTTAGTGGGAATGTGTTTTTTATAAATAAGGCAGTGATCTGTATTTTTTTCTATAAGTCACAATTCTTTAAAATACGTTGAACTTCAACACTCTCACTGTGAGAGCGTGGAAGTGCAATCCATCATCGGAAAGCTGGGATCCCTTCCTTCGGGAGGCCAGCAGTAACATTGATCCACTGCTGCCTTTCTGGAAAGATATTGGCCGGCTGGAGTGACCTCACAGCCCTGCTATGTACAAAAGCCCTATTATGAGTCTTAAGTGCGGCAACCACAGGACAAACTGACAAGTCTGTACACTCGCAAAGCTTTCGATGCAAAGAGAACTCAAGTCTGTATACCGGTGTAGTAGGCAGAGGCCCCCAATGATAGGACAACCTTGCGCTCATTAGGGGAGGGCTATGTCCAGCAGTGGACTAATAAAGCCTGAAGACGAAGAAGAAGGCAGAGGCCACGGTTGGCCACAAAGTACCTGTTTCCAGGTTTCCTCACGATGTTTTCCTACACAATTAGCAAGTGATATTGCTTCTACAAATTCATCGCTTTCAAATGTATCTTTTGCTTCAATACATTCAGATATTACGTAAAAATAATTATATACCTTGATGAAGTAACCCAATTAACAAAAGACATTCCCATTTAAATATATATTTAAATAATACCCATTTATTAGCAATCATAATGATAGAATCATGTTAAGCACTTCATAAGCCTCACATAATGGTCAGGGCATTGCATTGAATACCTATTAGTCGGATCACTGACCTCTTCATTCCAAAATTAGTTTTATCAATATGCAATAATTTACCGCGATGAACATAATCAAATATTGTCAATGGCAGACTAAATATACATTTCACGAATTCTAATGAATACGTAAAATGTCGATTTACTGAATTCGCTCAATACACTCAGTTCAGGCATTGTTTCAAGTTTGAAACAATAATAATAACATTCACACGATACCATCACACATTATTTCTTACGAAATTTTGATAGTGAAGAAACGGCTTTCAGCGGCAAGCGCGGATCCACCGTTGTGGGCACGATGGGCGTTACTGGCCATGCCCACCCACAATCCTGTTAGAAGACTACCGAGCCGAGCGAACAGGATCCGGATAAGATTAAAATTATTATTAGAATTTAAGATTAGAATTTCATCAAAATTGATTATGACTCTAAATGTGACATTGCGATGTGCAAACACACATTTGATTTTGTAATTTGCATGAGTGACTAACATTTTACAGGTTTATTAATTTATTAGTGTTTTCCCGAGTGCTTCGCCTACGTGGAACTGTACACTCACTGTACAAAGTCGTGGCCTGGGCGACATATATTATGTAAACACCTCCTTTGTATGAATACACTATATCGATCACGAGCGAGGTCATACTCAGACTCGCACTCTGTTGATTTTTGAATGGCTGTGGCCGCAACCTTTTTTGAGGGCTGGAACAGCTCCTCGCAGTGGCCTTAAAATGAGCAGTAAATCCTGAGCGATTCCAATCGTCCGTCAAATTCCATACTAATTTGACAGACAATTGGAATCATTCAAGATTTGGTGCGCGTGAGCTAGTTCTATTCACGTGGATACTGTCGACCCACTGACTGTCTGTCTTTTAAGGCCTGCGCAGACGAGGGACTTCTGTCCCCCGAGGGAAAAAAGTCCCTGAATCGTAAAAAAATTCCTTCGAGTACTTGTCGCGGACCCAACGCCGACGGTGTGCGGTCATTTTGTTGAAATTTAGTGAAGCGTACGCTATGGAAGCAAATATTCTGAGATTACATTGTGTTGTGATTTACATGAAGTTGAAAAAGAAAAGGCGTTTTAAAAGAAAACACCGAACTTTTGTCCAGTATGGTCTCTTGATGTCCTCGGTAACTTAAGGGATTTTTTGTACGGGGTACTTTTTGCCCTTCGTGTGCGTTATTCGATACAATAAGAGATCTATATCGACGGACAAAAAAGTACCCGGGGGATAGTCCCTTGTCTGAGGCCTTTATAGGAAACGGCAATAGGATAAGTCCGTACCTCGTTGTAGGAGCTGGGCGCACCGAGCGAGGCAGACTGGCGCAGCCGCGCCGTCGGCCGGTGACGCGTGAACCCGTCTTCTAGTTCCCGAACGAATCTGGAGTGAGAGAGGAAATTGTTAGAGCGATGGAGAGACAGAGAGGTAAGAGGCCGGTGACGTGTGAATACGTCGTCTAATTCACACACGAATCTGGAGCGAGGAAGGATATTGTTAGAGCGAGGGTAGAGACAGAAAGATATGGGGCCAGTGACCAATGTACCCGTCTTCTAGTTGCCGCACAAATGTGGAGCGAGAGGTGATATTGTTAGAGCGAGGGTGGAGACAGAGAGATATGTTGCCAGTGACGAATGTACCCGTCTTCTAGTTCGCGCACGAATCTAGAGTAAGAGAGGATAATGTTAGAGCGAGCGGACAGACAGAGAGGTAAGAGGCCGGTGACGTGTGAATCCGTCGTCTAATTCACGCACGAATCTGGAGCGAGGAAGGATATTCTTAGACCGAGGGAGAGACAGAGGTAAGAGACCGGTGTGAAAACCTCTTCTAGTTCGCGCACGAATCTGGAGCGATAGGGGAGACTTGGAGCGAGGTGAGAGACAGAGGACGAACCTGGAGGAGTGGAGATTGTTAGATCTAAATTGAGACGTAGGATGCTTGTTAATGGGTAATGCGTTTGAGAGAATATTTTATTGTTACCGTAACCTTTTTGAAGCCAAACTCCAAGGTTTTTATTTATTGCGTTGCCATGGTAACCAGAACCGTATAAAAGATGGCGGTACGAAGTTCGGCGGGACAGCAGTAATAGGCATAATTTGCTTTGTGCCAGACAAAGCAATGTTACTTGGCGTCGTCAGTTTCCTAACATCTCGTTCGACGTACGAGTAAGCGATAACATCTGCGTATTAAGTATAGCAACCTAAATTATTTAAACAACACTATTGTGAAAATGAGCTTATCACTACGTCGACGCTTCATTCCGCTTCAATGACACAAAACAAAACGATTTGTACTACAAAGATTACCCAATTATACATTCGAGAGCTAATCGAATTATGTAGTATATTTTGTTATTCAATATTTATGTACCTAGCATATTTTGTACACGTATATGGACCCGCTGTTTTACTGCTTCTCCGACTCTCGAAGGTTTGCTGGAAGAAATCTCTTTCAGATATAAGCTCGCCTTTGTACATGTTATTTCTTATGTAATGTCCTGTTAAATGTTTCGTGTGCAATCTACAATATAAAAATGAATCGCTAATTGTGTTGGTAGGCGCAAATCTTGAGAGCAGCTGAACCGATTTCGCTATTTTTTTTTTAATATTCCTTTAAGTACGAGGATGGTTCTTACGGAGAGAAAAATAAAATGTAAGAATCGACTATTAGGCGGTATGAAGTTCTCTGGGTCAGCTAGTAAACTCATCATCATCCGCAGCCTGTCGATCCACTGTTGCCGTCGATAGCGCCAGTGAATGAAGGAATGAAATGATGAATGAAAGTGAAAAGGTTTTATTCAAAGTAGCGCAGAAACTGCGGCTTAATGAACGTTACAATTCAAACTAGATGTCCATTTCAAAATCTAGATCATTTTGGAGAAAAAATGGACAAATAAACTCTGAACTTCGTTTATGTTCTAAGCGCTAGAGTTGAGACTGGTGAGTTGCCAGGCCAGTACAAACTATGAAAGGAAAAGGTTTTATTCAAAGTAGCGCAGTAACTGCGGCTTAAAGAACGTTACAATTCAAACTAGGTGTTCATGAAAATCTAGATCATTTTGGAGAAAAAATGGACAAAAATCTCTAAACTTAGTCTTTTCAAAGTCCTTAATTAACATAGTTTTTTTAAATAAAAATCACTTTATTTGACACATAGATAAACAAACAATTACATGTTGTACTTACATTCTAAACAATATCCAATGGATCATACACTATTTATTTTGGTTAACCTTTTACACAATACAATTCTATGAGCACTAGCGTTTAAACTAGGCCTAGCCTGTATCTTAAACGCTAGTTCCTTCCAGTGTTATAACAAATTGGTTAAGTTATTTGCCATTCGATGTTTATCCAACTTGAGGGTAGAATCTATTCGTGGTTGCAATTGGTTAGACCACAGGAAATGTGAACTTCGACAAAGTTTTTAAGTCTCGTGGATTTGAAAAATGAATATGAGATATGATTTTAGTGTCGCTATTATTTGATTATGCCAGCATATTAATTAATGTTGAGATTTTATATATATTTATACAATTAGGTATATTTTTTATACAATTTGAAGGACTGGAGTTAGAAATTTTAAAAGTGCAATTTTTATTACTTTTTTTAATATTAACAAACAAGCTTTCTATTTCATTATATTTTTGAGTTTTTAGCCATTCAACCAGTTTTATTTTACATTCATGTATATTCAGGGGATAAATATTTAGGATTTTATTCACCTTATTGTACAACATTGGGCCCGTATAACATTGAAATTTTTGTATGTAACTTGATTTAATTTGGATAGTGGGACAGACTCTTCGTGTTCGTTTGTTTGCGACGGCATGATCATAAATTAATTTTTGGTGTTGATAGATAATAATATTTTTTATATAATGTTGTCGGACTGTTAAGACACCGCATTCTGTGTAAAGCTCAGCTGTAGGGTATCTGAATGGTTTAAATTTAATAACTTTGAGTAAGGCACGTTGTGCTCTTTCTATCTTTATAAGATGTGTCTTTCGGCACCGCCCCATGAAGAGATACAGTAAGTCAAGATAGACTCTGCTAGAGCAGTGTACACATTCTTTAATAGTGCGTAATCCGCTACGTGCCTCAGTTTCTTAAAAATATATATAAGTTTCCTTATCCTCTCTGCTAGTAAGTTAATGTGCGGGACCCAAGTAAATTTTTCGTATAGTTTACATAATTATTATAAAACATAGAACTAATGCATTGTACTGGCTTTAATTCCAGTCGTTTCTGTTTTGCGCTGTTCTCCTCCAGGAGTTTCCTACTGCCTTGTCAATGCAGTCACGCCACCTGACTGGGAGTAGTTGGCCCACATCTCGTAGGACAGCACATCAACCTTAGATAAGCAAGGTCGACGGGCAGTCGATTGTATCTTCCGCAATAGCCAAAGAAGCTACAGTTTAATTCGCCCGCAAGCCGACAGCTGACCAACTGTTATCTTTCTTGTAGCGATCATCCTCAATTTAACCAAGTACCTTCGACAGCACATCAACCTTTACATCCGTGCACGCTATTTCATTATGTTACGAATGACTACGCAACAAAAATTAGAAGGTTGAACAGAGTACATATTTATAAAACTACAATTCGTAGTTTCTGAGTTCACTTGTTAATCCGTGGGTAATCCGACTTTGTATAGTTTGTTAGCTTTTAGAATATACCTCGGCTACTATCAGATAGTCTCGGATATATTCGTGGTATAGAAATATCGGAACACATATACTACTTAATTTACATAACTTTTCAAAATAGTGAAGAAAAGTTTTATGCAGAGCAGGAAGTAGTATTACACTCGTGTGCTTTCGGTGAAAACCGAAGCCCACTCTAGAGCCCGAGGTATATTCTAATTAAGCTAACAGACTGTACATCGAATAAATTTTGAACATCACTTTTTTTGTTTTTAGGAGGTATACCGCATTTATTATTTCCTATCAAGCTTGTTCATATCATGCCTATCATATTTCATGTAACTTAATGTTTGTGCGTGTATTTATATAATAGTGTTTACTATTATTATTATGTTTATTACGTATGTATACGATGAGCACTCACTACCCGTCTCAATTACTCCTTTGGCATTCTTTATAATATATGGTTGTCTGGAATTTGTATCATCAATAAGACCGCCAATCGTAGCTCTTCTTCTGAAACTGGTGTCTCTCTAATAATTTTCTGTGTGTACAAAAAAGAATAACTCTTATCTTATTAAATTGTCATGGTAATCCATTAACTGTAGTTCTATGAAACATGCCCCCCGCTGTCGACTGTACAGTGCACGCTAGTTAAGGCCGGCATGCCGTTGATAATACGAGACAATTTATTGTTGTAATTGAAAATGCACGACTTCCCTCTTTGCAACATTCACGCTTATTTTTACGCCACGGTGCACGCCACTTTACGGCTGCGCTAAGCCAGCGGCCACACCGAAGGTGCGCAGAAAAGACGCGAAAGACTTTTCAGACAAAATGTTCTAAAGGGAGGGGATGAAGCCTACAGAAGACACGGGGCGAGGTCGCGGTTTCTATACAAAGCTTCGCGTCTTTTCAGCGCCCAGTCCCTTATGTAGCCGCTGGCTAACGCAACAGTTATTTACTTAATCAATTCCAAATAGATAAAAAGTAAAGCCATGTCAGAGACCTTATGGGCGGCTTGATAACTTCTGACAATAAAACCCGCCCCTGTCTTGATTGAGAAAAGATAGAGAGGAGATTTTCGCTGCCTTTATCGGCCTGAAGGAAGCGGCTAACCTTGTACATTCGATCGATATAACCCTTGTATGTCCCCCACTGCTGGGGCACGGGTCTCTTCCTGCATCGCAGGAAGGTTAGGCCATACTCAACCACGGGGGCCAAGTCCGGGTTAGTGGAGGATTGTAAGACATTGGCGGACCTTACTGTCAGAAGTATCAAGCCGCCCATAAAGCCTCCGACGTGGCTTAAAGACTGCCATTACAAGACAGCCGGCAATAACGGCTTAACGTGCCTTGCGAAGACCGGGAGCGCTCGGAATAATGCCACCAGTGGTAGTTACGGGACGGTCATCCGTAACTACCACTGGTTGTTGTTGCTTAACTAAGTGATTGATTCCAATCAATCGGTTCCACTAGGCCACAAGAGCTGCGTTATACATTGACTTTTACCAATGAAAAAAAAATCGATTTCATGATTTCTTGTGTATTGTGTTGTGATTGATATTTGAATAAGGCCAGCAACCTGCCTGTTATTGCTAGTTCATAAGAGTTATACTAGCAGATAGTGTAGAAAGTGTTTACATTAGCAGACACGGCCGACCTTGGTGCTTTCAGTTTGAGTCACGAGACACGCGGAAGAAGTCGCGACTTCGTAAGATTACTCACACTCCGTACCTACCTAAATAAGAAACTTAAGATGATGTAGATGTAGGTCTGGAAATTTCTGTTAAACAAATGATAGATATGTATTGTAACGATACTTCTTTATAGTAGCTGGCTGGCGTAACCGTCTAGGCAGAGTATGAATTAAATGAAGAATATCGTTACGTTTTGTGTATGTAGGTGTCAGTCGTGTTGAGACTCTCAGCTAGGCTAGGTTTTGGTGCTAAAAAATATAATAAAAAGAAAGTATTATCGCTATCTCAGCGTTTTAATAACTACTGCGCTACAGTATTTTGATCGTCTCGTAGCTATAATAGTATTAAAAGCTTTACCAAATGTTCTTTATAAAATTTCATCGTTTTTATTCGTTCGAATCAGAAAATTAAGTGACATACATATTCACATGAAAAGGTCTATGAAAAAATATAAATCTACTTGCAACAAAAAGACTCTATATCCTCATGTATAGTAGTCGTGCACAAGTATATAGAAACATTTTGTTGCTCACGAGTGCGAGAGAGTGGCTTTTATGATTGGGCGTCATCCATTAAGTACATCACATTATTTTCGTGTCACTTTGACCCCTCCGCGTTCCTTTTGACCCTCACAATAGGTCACATTTAGGAGACCCCCCTTTAATAATTTTAACAAATACTTTGACTTATCGACGTGTTTCGAGTCTCAATGACAAGGGATGTGAATTACAAATATTTGGTCTAAACGGCTGGAGCGATTTTAATAAAATTTCGTATGTGGTTAGCCGAAACCCTGGATTAACACATAGGCTACGTTTTACTGCAGGAAAATGTCTCATTCCAATGGGAATTAGGGAATTTAATAAATTATCATTGTTAACACAATTCCATAATACACATTTTCCCTAATAAACCGCGGGTAACACCGCGGGGCACAGCTAGTTACAGATATTTATCAAATTAGGTTAGTAAACACATTTAATTATTATCTGTATTTTATTTTATGATACAAGAAATGAGATTCTTCACCTCAACATACGGCTGTTAGTCCTATTCGCAATAACATGAGGTATGAAGATTTGGCGATGCAATGGACATCAAAAATTCATAATAAGCTTATATTCTTTTTTAATACACTAACCCGTGCTAAGGAGAATAATACAGAGAATATTGTGATGAGGTTCGAAATTTCACTGATGCCGGTGAGTCGCCCATTAGCTCAGTTGGAAAGAGCGCTGGCACGGATAGCCTGAGGTCGCGGGTTCGAATCCCGGCATGGGTGGAATTTTTAGCCGCTAAATACGTTTTTCATAATAAGCTGTGAATTGTAGTTAGTATGAAACGCGGCCCTGGTCAGACTATTATAAATGACAAAAATACAAGTAAATCCTGAGTCAAGTTAGTAAAAATTTGCTCTTCAACCATCACAAAGGCATCCTGCCTGACCGCACATAATTTTGTTCCAGTTGTCTGCTGGGAATTACACCTACTAATTAAATAAACATTAGCTTTAAATTTCGCAGTCAGACAGCACATTAAATGTTACAAACATTATGCAAGATAAATTTAAATGTATTGACGAAGGCAAAGTGAAAAGGTCATAGACTGATAAGATTGTTGTATTACTACTTGCCCAGCTAACTAACTCTTAAACAAGCTTTGTAACTAGATTTTTTTTATGTAGCCTATATATGTAGGCAATTAGTTGTCAATCGGCGATAAGCAATAAGAACTAAGTTAGTTGAACTAGTTAGTTGCTGTGTGGTGTCTCTGCCTAGAGAATAGCACGAACCACCAACCCAAATTCTTCCCGCGGGTGTCGTAAAAGACGACTAAGGGACACAAACCGGAGGGTAGGCAGCAGCCCCTCCTGCAGTACAATTCCACCAAACTGCGATCCCCAAACCGCATGCCCAGTGTGGGGATAATGGGCATTACCCCCCAATGCCCCGACGACCTCTGTGGTGTAGCGGTAGTACATCTACCTACCATGCAAGAGGTCCCGGGTTCGAATCTCGGCTGGAAACAAAAAAAAACCCCAGGTCTTCGATGTTTACATGTTTGTGATGTCGCTGTTTCTGGTTCCCACGACACAGGGTATCCTAGTGTGGGGCCAGAGGCAATGTATGTGCCTGTATGTAAATGTTATGTTATGTTAATGATGGCACAACGTTGCGCTATGGCGCTCATTATGGGAGGGCTATGTCCAGCAGTGGATTAATATAGCATGAAGAAGAAGAAGAGTTAGTTGAACACCTCTTATACTCCGAGCAGAGTAGAACACCGGCTTCTCAATCGGGACGTAGTGGGTTTGAATCTCGGCATGCACCAATGACTTTGTTAACTCTAACGTTGAAGGAATACTACAAAATGAGTCGAATAAATAACTGAGTACCTATACAGAACATTCGGCTTGTTTGACTTTGCTATTTATCTGTTGAATATTCTATGAAGCCAAGATGTGAAGTATTCCTAAGTAAACAAGCCCACATCAAATAAGTTGTTATCATTCACTGATAGTGTGTGTACACTTTGTATATCCTGTGCACATGTCGATATTAGTCTGAATTTAACAATATCATTTGGTCTCATTTAGAAACCTTGTATTAGGTAATCAGTCCCAAGTTGTATAATTTATATTTTTTTGTCATATTTGGGGGTGAAAGGAGCTAAACTGAGCACTTTCACCACTTCTTAAATATCACTTAAGAGGCTATCGACCTTATTTATATTGCGTTTGGTTTGGTTTGGAATCATGTTTTGATTAACATGATTCCTAAAGACACCTCCAAAAACGCTTACTAAAATAGTCTGTGGTGGAGATTTTACAGAAAGACATAACCACAGATTAAATAAAAAGATTGTAGGAGGGTTTTAAAGGAATACAGCCTTATTTACATATACAAACACTATTCTTTAAAACCCTCCTAGAATCTTTTTATTTAAACTGTGTCTGAGGAGTGTTTTACAGGAATCATGTTTTTAAAAATAAACATTACTTTTATAAAAATATGGTTACTTGAAACACTACTCAGAGTGGGTTTAAATAGTGTGCTGTAAAGGGAACGCAACCACTGGATTATTTAAACGCTTATAACCAACTCCATAAGTGTGTAGACGTGGATTTTGTGTTTCCAGATAACCCGAACTAGAAATGAACACCGGAATACGACAAAAGTTACCGTAGTTTAATACTCACTCGCTGTTCTCTTTCGTCTTCTCAACATGTTTCTTGATGTCAGCTAGGGACGAGTCCACTCGGTTCAGGAACTCGTCGAAGCTCTTCTTCTCGTCGGGGCTGCCCGGGGAGAAGCCCCGTGGCGGCATGCTAGCTATCGAGGCTCGATGGCTCGGCGCCGCGGGCTCCGATACTCTCTCCCCACTCTCATAGAAAGGAGAATCTTTGCTCACAGGTATCAGCAGATACTCTCGCAAAAATAAACTGTCCGACGCGAATAGCCTGTTCGCTCTCCTGATTTTCTCCATCTGCAAGCAACGAAGAGTATAACCACCCAATAATAGATTCAGTTACGACGGGAGTTAACGAGATAATCGCTGTTATAGCGATCTTCGGACTTACAGTTACACCGTATTTTAACGCAATTCCTTGCAGCGTATCACCTCTAGCCATCACATGCTTTATATGTTCTTCGTTCCTTTTCATGTGGTTACAAGTACTGCCGTATTTTTTGAGTGGCCGAGCAGATTCCCGAATTGAAACTCTTTCATCAAAAAGACGATCTTCCTCCATTTTTGACGTTGACAAACAATCGACTGACTTGAATGAAGTAAGCTACGATCTAAAACTGAGCAGCGCTGAGCAGGAAGGTTAAGCAAGTTAACAAAATCAAATCCAGTGTTGCCATTTCGAACTTAAATTTAAAACTTTGTAGCGCCACCTAGTGACTAGTAGCCGTACTAAGACGTATGGAGAGTGACATCTTGTGATAATAAAACGTACTACACCTGATAGTTGAAAATGTTGCCAGCAAAGAAAATATTTTTTGTATTACGAGTATCGCCATCTAGTGATGGAAAAAGTCTTTAAAACTTTAATCAAAGTGATGAAGATGGCGCTTGCACTAAAACCCGGTAGATAGATTTCGTTCAGTCAAGACAGTCAATAAACCCATTCATTCATTCTGTCAGTCAGTCAGTCAGTCCGATTTTTGGCCGGGTGCGCGTGTGCTGCGTTTTATGTTTGTGATTTTTCAACCGAGCGAAATAATAAAATTTATCTAAAAGCTGTGATAATCAAAAACTGATAGACAATAAACACCGTTGTACATAAGTAGACAACAACAACTTGACTTATTTTTGTGTAGTTTTATTGCACTGCAGTGTTTTCCTTAGTGATTTTAATTTCGTTGATTTGTGTACACATGTGATCAATATAAAACAAATTCGTTTTCATTGAGGGTAAGTATGACTGAAAGTCTTCCTTTTCCTGTTACATTTACCTCTTCAGGGCAGTAATTTTAATTTATGGACAACAGTTTGTGTGTATCGCAGCTTGTTTTCCAGAGTCGCAGAGCGGGGCACACACCCACCCCTAGCCAAATGATATTTTACGCGAGGGTTGCGCCCGTAGCTCTGACCTAGCACTCTTTATTTGAAGCCCTAATTTTTCGAATGTTGCTGATGTTTTTGTTCCCCTCATTTTCATAAGGATCCAATAAATCACGTTTACTTCACATCAGCTGTAAGGTAGGTTGGTCATTATTCTTTTGAGATTCCGAGCCGGCGATGATTTTTATCTGCAGAAGCTTTTGAGAAGATGCTAGATGTTTGGCACAGGCACCGTCTCCGAAGTATTGTTTTCCCTACCCGAGGTCCGAGGCAGGTGATTAGTGGTCCGACGACTTTTTGTCAACCTAAGGTGATGATCACGCATGTCTGTTGTTGTGTCCAGCCAACCTCAAAGCAAATTACATTATTAAGTAATTACTACAATGAATCACGCAAACCCCACATAGCTCATAAAACTAATTTATCTAGGTACAGCGTGCGTGTGTCTGCTTAGGTACCTACGTAGGTACATTAGAGACGGTCATGAATCAGGTGAAGGTATCCTGACGGAATGTGTCGTGTAGTAGTTGAGAATCTGTATGTAAAACGATGCCATTCTGTTATTCACATTCATGTCATTGAAATTTGCAATCACATGTTTTACAAGTTGTTAGTAGAATTACAATACCATTATGTACCGCGTAGGGCACCGCCAATTTTGAAGTATTAGGTAATTGACAGGTAGAGGCCTGTTTCATGTACTATGACAATTCGACGAGTAGACGACGGAAATCCAAATGTGCAACTACCTAATAAATCTACCTAAAGGTTGATCAGTCGACCTAATGTTGACAGCGCTTCAACCGTTACACTGCACTCTACTCAGTTACATTATGGGCGAATTTGCAACGAGCTTGTAGAGTTAAAAAACTGTCGACTGTACGCTATAGAAAAATATTCTAGAGGTAAAGATCTTGTGACCCAGATACTACAAAAAACTGTCTAATGCTGACCCACGGATTGACCCTTATCAACGTTTTTTCATAAGCTCCTGACGTAAAGTTATTACTACGAAAATGCGCGTTAATGGTGTGAGTCACCAAGAACGGACGCGAGACAGTCGGTCGAGCGTCGAGCGTGATGATCTTGTCATTAGTTACCTTACCTGGGGCTGCTGTGAGTCAGCGCGATTGCTTGTGCGACCTGACCTGAGGAATGCCCCAATCTCGTACGGATCTACCTTTCGTGTTATCAAACCAAGATCTTATCAGCTAAGTTGGGGCTTAAGACCAGTTTAAGATCCCATCTAGTATGGTCTTTCATCCTTGGTGGTACGAGGACGTGATTATCGCGTTTTGTGGCGGTAAAATGTCAGAATTTGACAATAAATTAGTGTACTAACTTTTGACATCTATTACGCGCGAGTTGCCTCACTATACTACCCGGGCTGGTTACCCTTCTCGCCTTCTGGAACACCGTTTGAAAAAAGGCTTATTGTAAAATTACTAACACGACTGTCTTCTTAGGTAATATAAGGTAGTGCTGTGCCACCTAACTGGAAAATCGTGTTATTAATGCGTCACAAGTCGCAACACCTTCCCACAGTCCCGCAACTTCCAAGAACGCGAACGAATATTCCTCGTATAGCGCCTCTGAACCGGTATTTCACACGAGTGAGTTGAGTATGTATTTTCGACTGTGTTGAATTAAACAAAACGACCTCCAGCTCCGATCACCGCTATAATGACATTGTGAGAATTTGTACATTTCCAAGAAATTACTTGAAATGAACTCCACTTACGCGATGATCTCGATTATTCGTATTTTATAGTCGATAGTTTCATAAAGTTTCTGTACCAAATCCTGGATTGCTTTTGAATAATTTTTGTTTTAAAATTACTATATTTGTTCCGTTCCCTTTAATATAGAAAGCAAGGGCTCAACTATTCTAAACATGCCTTCAAAGTGATAATAATCCGTAATAACAATGGAGCAAGCAGGGCACACGACGCTGACCCGGCCGCCGGCAGATGCCCTCCCGCCGTCCCGGCACCGCGGGAGGGCAAGACGTCATAGTTTATTACACTTCTAGGCCTCGCGCAGGGGACTGAGCATTACCTTGTTGCCTCTACATGTGTCAGGCAAGCCATAAACAGCCTGTACAGTCGACGGGTCAACCTTTGCATTTTGTGTCGTCAAAACACCCGTGTAACTGAGTTCTAATGCGTGATCCGTAGACTGGAGCGACGACATTCGCAGGGAAGTGACTGGAAGAGGAGAGCCGAAGATCGGGCTCAGTGACGTGTCTTGGGAGACGCCTATGTCTCCCAAGACACAGCAGTGGACTGACACGGGCTGATTATGACGATGAATGCGGCGTCCTTAATGCCGGTTGCAGATGAGAGCGCGTTGGCGACATGTCATGGTTTATTACACGCCTAGGCTTCGCGCAGGGAACTGACCCGTGCCTCTGTGAGGTAAAAAAGCCATGTAGTATGCAGCCTGTACCATAATCTATCAGCATAATCCAAAAGCTTTCATTTATTTATTTTATTACATACATATGACATGCCATTTGCAGCTCGTAGGTCCATAATGCCGGTAGCAGACGAATATGAGTTTGACTAGATGTCATAGTTTATTACACGTCTGGGCCTTGAGCAGAGAACTGACCCTTGAATCTATGCGTGGCACACACTCATAACATGCCATAATGTACATACACGTTTATAAACGTGTAATAAAATATGACATCTCGGAAAAATTGTAGGAAAAGTAATAGGATATAACTGGATATATGATGAAGTCACCGAAAAATAGTAGGAAAAATAAAATAGGATATAACTGGATATATGAGGAAGTCACCGAAAAATAGTAGGAAAAATTGTATGACATAACTGAATATGTGAGGAAGTCACCGAAAAATAGTAGGAAAAATTGTATGACATAACTGAATATGTGAGGAAGTCACCGAAAAATTGTAGGAAAACTAATAGGATATAACTGGATATATGAGGAAGGCATCGAAATATAGTAGGTAACTAAAACTAAATCCATGGTGACACATCATCTTAAATACTGTTATCATCAACATCAGTATTATCATCGTTCTTTTTGGTGAATCTCTATGCTCCGTCCTTTGAGTGAATTCATCATACTTTAAGCGGAATTCACCTTTTTTATGATTGTCAGTTTTCTCAGTGTAGGCTTCGCACATGGAACTGATACTTAATTCTATGCGTGGCAAAAAGAGACATGTAATTGTATTTTTTTTTAATTTCAACACAACATGCAGCCTATACATTATGCTGGTAGCAGTAGTTTTTTCACGTCAAGGCTTTGCGCAGCCCTACCTGTAGCACACACACACAGACACACGCATCGCGCGGAGGATGAACTGGCAATATCACACAGGCCGCACACGACGGACTAACATTGTATCATACTACCTATGCGACGTGACGTGGTCCAAGACCCACCTACTCACGATAACGACTTGGCTTTATTGTTCTAATGATAATACACACTACTTTGAACTTTCTCTTGCGGTAATCCTTACCTCCAGAAAATATCAACGCATTTGTGGAGGGTACTTCCTTACAAAAGACCTATAGTCCGAGCAGAGAGGGGCCGGCTAGAATAATTCCCAAGTGATTCCTTTGGGACTATCACCCACGTTTTATAATCGATTCTTAGTTAGTTCATCAATGTTAGTAAAGGAATTAGAAGGGAACATAATTATAATAGGACATACTTGCAATACATCATACGAGTCAAACATATTATGTACTCCCTTTTAGGCTTCGCCGCAGTCGGGTGCAAAGCTCCAATTAAAGATTGGTAGCTACATAATGACAATAAGCGTCAAAACTTAAATGCGTGGATCGTACGGTCTTAAATTTTATTATTTTTACGATGTTGATTGCGGCTCGTTCGGGCCAGGCTGCCAAATAAAGGTAACAGCTGTGTTAAAGGCTCTCGGACAGGTGTGCACGCGTCCCTTATTAAGCAGTTTTTTTCGTCTTTCAAACGAAAACGCCTCGACCCTTTCTCTTTCTAACTTGAGACTAATCTGACATCTCCTTCTTTGTTACGTAACGATGGAAGCGTGAGCAGAATACAGTATGCTGAACAATCAAGTCCATACAATACAATGACATCCTGATACCAAACTGGGATTTTCTGTGCTAAGCCACGAGCCTTTCTGTACCAGCCAAAGACGTGGTTTACAAATTTTCAGTTTTGCCTAAAACAGTAAACTCTGCGCATTGAATTCCATCGATTCTTTGTTGACATACAGGCAGACGAACGAAGATTTTATCCTACATTTTTATTCTTTTTTGTAGTGATGGGAGGTTGGCAACCAATTCGCCTACATATCTTGCTTTTCGAGGCTGCGACTACTAAAAAGGAACGGTACTCTATTGAAATCACTATTGTAAGTTGTGTATTAAGAGAAATCATGGATGTATCCATGATTTCTCTCCAGTCATTAAATTTCAGAGAATATTTATTGTCTCCTTGCATCTTATGGAACGTTACTATTCTTGTCATCGTACCAAAACACACACACCCACACTTGAGGTCCGTCTCTTCATGAGAAACTGGTATGCGGCGTAGCCAGTCTAATTGAGCCGTGCCCTTGAGACGACTCGACTGTCCTATCAAGCAGTGTGACATCACTATGCAAGACACACTCGCGCACTTGCGAAGCACCCATCACGACAAAACCTCTCGCCCACCTCCTGAGAATTTCCTAAGTGGCGAATTGTTGCCATGCCGCCCGTCAAAACCGCAAGGTGCTGGCCGAAGCCGCGTAATATCGATATCGACACAACAGGTTCCCTGCACATTGCAAATCGGCTGTCAGCAGCTGCCGATGCGGTGATTTGTATTTTTTGCAAGGGACCACTCAAATACAGACCCGGCGGCGGCGGCGCGGGAGAAAAGTTGCACTTTTATCAACCCTTAGAACGACCTTTGAGCACCTGCGGTACGGCGGCTGTATCGAGCTAGCCCGATAGCAGGCGATATTATAGCGCCATTTAGTTTTGATACCAGCCCTTGGTATGTCCCCCCTACTTGCATCGCAGGAAGGTTAGGCCATACGCCGCCAAGGAGGGCGGGGAGTTGTAAGACAGTAGCGGGCCTTACTGTCAGAAGTTATGATGCCGCCCATAAGGCCTCTGACATGGCTTAAAGACTGGCATTACATTACAGCCGGCACCAACGGCTTAACGTGCCTTGCGAAGCACGGAAGCGCTCAGAAGAAATGTTACTAGCGGTAGTCACGGGACGGTCACCCATCCTGCACCTGGCCGTGCCTGTTGTTGCTTAACTCAAGTGATTGATTCCAATCACTCGGTTCGACTAGGCCACGAGTGCTTCTTTTATTGTTTCAGTATGAGCAACAAACCGCTACGTTTTATCGCGTTCGATACAATTAGAATGTGCAAGCGAGAGCCATGCCAGAAGTAATAGATTAAAACTTCCACACTGCACAATCATTTTGTTATAGCGCTAAACTTGGATACCCTGGCAACAGGCAAAGACATCACAAACGTGACATCACCCATTCCAGTCTTTTGCACAAATGTGCGGAGGCCCCCAGTCGGAGTCGGACCCGCGGCCAATCTTTGACGACCAAAAAAAACACATTTTGGCGGAAAATACGATTGGGCATAAAAATCTTACAGGAAATACTCCTTGGTTAACACTTTCGTGGCCAGAGGTTGCGGGTTCGAATCCCGGCATGGGTGAAATTTTTAACCTCTAGATAGGTTTTTAAACTTTCGTGGACGTTTTTAAAATCTATTGTTCTTTTAATTGTTATGTATGCTATAGCATCCGCGCGTCCGCGAAAGGGTTAAATGACGTTAGTGATATACGTTGGGCGATAAGTGATTTTTTAAAAAGCGAAAATTAATTAATTAAATTTATTTTTAAACCTGCTATCTCCAAAGTTATCACTTACGACTAAGGCCGCCAATTGTACTGTATCTTTGTAATTATGTTTTGTTTGTTTTGTACAATAAAGAATACAATGGAATACCTGGTGTACAATAAAGAATATTCGACATTTCAGCAAAAAGTATTTCTAGTTCAATTTTTATGTCCTTTCGATTGCTATATGTTTTCAAGCTTGCCATAATTTTAAATTCGCAATTTTTCGTACTATACTTTAATCACCACACTACACAAAATAAAACAAGTGTACATGGCGAGCTTAATTCGTCATAAATATCTTCTAAGCAATCCTTGGTGTAGTGATACAAACACAAACGGGAGGGGGAAAGTGGAACCTAGTTTGAATTGTAACGTTCATTAGGCCGCAGCTTCTGCGCTACTTTGAATAAAACCCTTTTCATTTCATATGTGATGGATGCTCTTTAAAAGGATGCTCCAATAGGTAGCACCGGCATTATCTCATAAGGTCTCCTAACTCCGTCTGGCCCTAATGCTTTTCTTATTAAAATCTCATCAAAAGCGGACACTATTCCAAGGTAAACCAAGAGGCAGACGCGTAAGCCTTGTCAAGACAACTTATGATGACCGGCCTCTAATGGTCAAATGAGGGTCTTTAGCTTTCTATGCATCAAGGGACGTCAATCACGGGCCAAGGTTCACTCTTTGTTGTGTCTTTGCCACTCAATAAATATCACAGAAGAAGGGTTTATAACGGTGGCGGAAAGACTGTAAAAGGGACTTGGGAAGGGACTCGAAATGCATCTTTAATCAAGTCTGCCTCCCAGTGCAATTCCCGTCAGTATAAATAATCTCTGAGCAACATGATACTCTATAAAAACTGTTAGACAAAAAGCTTGTTGGTAAATAAACTTGTTGCAATACACAAAAATAGCCGATTATAATAATTATTATACCTTAAGAAATCAGGGTTGTATTCTTTTTCTGGTTGTGCAATAAAGTCTTCTCTGTCTATATCTATAATCATATCATTAAGACAAACAAGCGAATCATTTGGCGTCTAGCAGACCCATAACATAGCAGGCATAGACTGTGCTTTTATCTATTCTTCTTTCCTTTTATCTGTCCAAGAGAAATCCACGTAAAAAACGGCTCCCATGAAAGACCAGCAGAAAACCTCAAAGCTTCTTTCGTCCTTCGTTATATTATTTACTAGCTGGCCCCGCAAACGTCATCCTATGTCTCAACAGATCTTTGTCTATCTGTACGCCAAGTTATGCCTGTTTCATGTAAACCCGTTCTGCCGTTATTGCGTGATTGAGTAACGAACACCTTCTCTTCTTTTTGCACTGTTAATTTATGCGGGAGTCGTCACGCCTCACTTGAGCGCTATCAAATGAGCACTCAGACTCATCTCAATGATTAGGCAATGGAAATAAACAAAGAATTGTTTAAACGATTATATTCTTTTTGTTCCACTAACCCGTGCTGAGGATAATTTAAAAAATAATAATTTTAGCCAATTTTATAAACATAGTTCATGAATTTGCGAGAAAATGTCTAGTTTAGGCATCTAATCTCAATTTTAAGGTTAGAATCTTGTCTACTAAATTGGACAAGTAAGAATAAATAGACTGTACTTATGGGTGCTTGATAATGATATGATCGAACGACTCCGTCTTCGTTATCAAGCACCCATCACAATTTACCAGATATTCCGATTTTGTATATTATACGTGCTACAGAATGTTTATGACGCTCCAAACATTCAGGAGCCCTTTTAAATAGAACTAAAATTACTACTATGAAGATTCTATGTACCATCGTGCGACATTGTCAGAGTAGTGTGTCGCAACCCTAATAGTGTTTTGTGATGGTTGGTTGAGGGTAGTCTGAAACATTATTAGCCGAAGATGCGAGCGGGCACCAGCCATCAGTCCACCATTAGTCTTCTCGTGACCATGATCACAGTAACGTCGTCGAAACGTCGGGGTAAAATAGCAATAAATTACTACGCGGTTAAGCCCCGAAAATATTCTAATAATGGATTCTGTGTACGTTGCAAAGTCGATTAACCAACAGATTATTAACAGTAGACTCTGCTACGTAATGAACCTCCAATTGCCTTAATAAACTACGACTCGTAGTTTTATGAAACTCGGCCCAGATACATCTGAAGAACAAAATCTATCAACATAAATGAGTTTCATTCAATCAAGCCTGCACTCCCCGTCCGTATTTGGTGGCCACTCCACAACTAAATAGGTAATTGTGCTGTATTGAATGTTTAAGCAACAATCAGTTTCTCAAATGATTATAGTGCCGACGATAGCATTGTTAGCTGCCCGTCAACGCAACTCAGCGAAACTTGAGTGTAGAAGCATTCTGTTACAAAGTTAGTTATAATAAATGCCACGATTGCATAAAGCCTGTGTTACACTTGCTTTATTTTCATGCTTTTAGCATGCTTAAAATCAGGCGACTTCAACACCTAGAAGGCTAGAATGTACTCGGAACAGTTTCAAAAGGAAATAATTTATAAATACTTACAACATTAATTTTATGGATGTTGGAATTCTGCAGAGCATCCTATCCGAACCAAACACTAGCGCGGCTAAGCTTCTGTATACTTTTAATATTACTGCTAGTAATAATAGTCAGCTTTAAGGATAATTTATTTGGTGGTGGGTACGATGGGACTGTCATCTTCAATATTATGTGTAAAAGTCCCTAAAGTAAATAGAGATTTAGCAAGTTTCGCTGTGATTTTCGCGCGTGCTAAAAAGTCCTCGAAAAATGTTTTGATCGTCGGCGTCGTCGTCGGACTGGTTTGTGATCGTGTGTTGCACACGAAATATAAATAAACAAAAATGGCGGCGAACTTGTTAGGTTCGAGGTCGTAGGATCTTACAAACAAAAAAAAACTAAATAATAAAACTGCCTTTTATTAATACAGTGCGTTCACATTAACTTGATGCGTGAGAGAATTGGTAGCACTGAGATGTTTACTGTTACCATGTTAAATAAGAAATCATTCCCATTACTTGGGGAAAATAAAAGGATTGAGGGCTTGTTTTACCATCTTCCAATTAGGTCCAAAAGCTAATTCACATGTTATGTCCTTGTTACCTATTCTCTCACGCGTCAAGTTAATGTGAACGCACTGTAACAACATTATTTGGTTCACAAGTTTTTTTTTCAATTATTAATAATAAAAAAAGTGTAGTATATAGATAAGTTACTAACATAGTCATCAGTTACTCCTGTTTACTAATATATTATAATAATAATACTTGTGTCTGAAACAAAAATAAATAATAATTAATAAACGATTTTATCCTCGTTTATCAATAACAATTAATTAAACACAAAAGCGTGCTAACCCAGCCTGCTAATTAAATGAAAATTGTTATTAAGTATTATTAAAATTCTTCATTGCATAAAACATTTGCATATAGGCGAGCTTAATGCTACTTAGCATTACCTACCAGCTAATCTAAGTTTTGAAGACAAGGTTAAAGAAAATAAAGCGATACAACCGGGCTTAACGGATAACATATAAATCATTTCACATTAATTATACACAGAGTTTATATGACGTTTCCGCTACTTCCCTCCCTCTTCAATTCATGAGCTTGTAGTTTTTAAACAGAATCCAGTAATAAGATGCTGCTGCAAAAAGCTAATCGGTGTTCGATCCGCCTCCACGCTCCACTGGACCAATAGATTGTGCTCATTAAGACAACTAACTGGTGCTGACTCATCATTACTATGACGACTGCATTTTTGTCACTTTGGTCCTAATCCGAATTATTTCAATGCTAATGGAGACCTTGCAAGAAAAAAACCGGCCAAGTGCGAGTCAGACCCGCGCACCGAGGGTTCCGTACAAACCTGTATTATAGACCTGAGTATTTGGTATGAATTTCAATTTAATACCTCTACGCGTTTATGAGGAAATGGGTAGTAAGTTTAAAATTATTAAAAAAAAAATATATTATGTGATGTAACTAAAAATTTATGGTTTTCGTAATTTTTCCTTTATCTATGCTATAAGACGTTGCTTCGTACCAAATTTCAAGATTCTGAGTTCACGGGAAGCACCCTGTAGGTTTTGATTCCCTTGCAAGTGTCGAAAATTTGCGGCATAAACGGCTGTATCTTTTGATTGCGTTGGCTTAGAAGTTTGATTTTTTCACAGCTTCAAGGGACAGTAGACCTGAGTAATTGATATAAATTTCAGCTTCATACCTCCACGCGTTCCTGAGAAAAAAGTGACAGACGGACGGACGGACGGACAGACGGACAACAAAGTGATCCTATAAGGGTTCCGTTTTTTCCTTTTGAGGTACGGAACCCTAAAAAATATGTTCAAACTCACTGCAGATGCCGTTTTCAAAGGTAAATAATTGTAAGAAATATTTTGCTTTACGCCAGGGTCCATAATGATGCACATTATGTGTTATTTAAGATACTACAAAAGTAATAGCTGCAATTTAATTGCTGAAAAAAATTCGTAATTTTCTGAGCAGTGAACGAAAGTAGACATTCACGGCTCTAAATCAATCTTGGCTCCAGGCGGTCTATGACGCTAAATCGGAGGTACTCGGCCCCAGTCGGGCGAAGACGCTAAATCGGATATACTCGGTTCCATCAGTCGATGACGCTAAATAGGATATACTCGGCTCCAGTCGGTCGATGACGGCAAAACGGATATACTCGGTCGTTGACGCTAATTCGGATATACCCGGCCCCAGTAGGTCGATGACGCTAAATCGAATACGTCGGCTCCAGATGGTCAGTGACGCTGATCGCGTATACTTGGCTCCTGTCGTCTGTTTAATCGTGCGTGCGGTCATACACGCACACTCTTTCTTATCTTGAATCATTATCGGTCCTATGTTTCTAATAAAATCTTCCTAATAAAATCCGCAATGCCAAAATATTTAAAGGTACTATCTTTACTCTAGCCGGCTCATTTCAGTGTGTGCTTACGTCACACATTTTCACACTTTAAAGTGTAGTTATACTGGAGTAATACAAAATCTCTTGTGTTTGACAGCCAACGGAAAACTTCAAGAATAGTATATTTCATTACAAGTGCGGAAAGGCTGTCATTAGTTCCGACAAATGTCTACCCGAGCCGAGGCGCAGCCGAAGGCGAGGGTTGACAGTCGGAACAAGTTGCAATGACGGTTCCGCACGTGTACTGAACGACTATTTTTAATACAGTTGCGAAAAAAATAAGCAATTTAATAAAGAATTTGAATTTACCAAAATTTATATAATAGAATTTAACAAAATATTTGGAAAATGGCGCCGTAAAAAAACCGTAAAAAAATATAAGCAGATTTTTTTTCTTCACCCATTCCAGTAGGCAAAGGGAACTATGTCCATACAGCCAAGTCTTCAGTAGAATTTTTTTATTTATATGAAATGAAAATGAAATTTAATGAGATGAAATGAAACCTAACTTAACTCATTCAATTAAATCTGATATTGAAACAAATTAGTAGCTCATAAAAACTTCTATGAATTTTTTTAGTAAAAACTTCATGGTTTGTTTTTCTTTTTAATAGACATTATTTTGACCAATTGACCGCTCAATTGGTAGAGCGCTGGCACGGATAGCCAGAGGTTGCGGGTTCGAATCCCGGCATGGGTGAAATTTTTAGCCTCTAAATAGGTTTTTAAATTATTTTGACAGTTGGGAAAGAAAAGGCACGAGTGTGGTAAAGGTAAAAAAAAGCACGCGTGTGTAATAGCCCCCATCCCGCACGCTATACGTTCCTGTAATACGCCCTTTTTTGAGCAACTGTATTAAAAAAATCTTCTAATACACAACCCACAAAGTTTCCGTAAAGTGGATGTTCGGTGGTAATCCGCGTCGAGCCGGGAATTACGATTTATTACTGTCGCTCTCCGTTTCGAGGTTCCAATGAAGACGAATCGCTTTCGTTATTAGCTTACAGCTACACCTTTGGCCACATACAAAATCTTCCGGTATTAACCATTTGTGGTACAGTCAACAGCTGCAACGGCCCGAGTTTCATGTAACTGTAATTTATAGTTTATTATGACAATATTTAGAAACACTACACAGCGTAGCAGATTAGTGCAATTTAGACATCCTACTAGAAAATAGCTCAGAGAATTAGGGAGCTGAAGTGGCAGTGGGCTGTCCATATCTCGCGAAGAACCGACAACTGTTCGAGTAAACGTGTTCTTGAGAGGAGACCGCGACTTAGAAAACGTAGTGTAGGACGCCCTCCCACCAGGTGCGATGACGATCTGCGAAACACTACTGGATTCGGCAAGCTGAAGACAGAGCGCTATGGCACTCATTAGGAGAGGGGCATGCCCATCAGTGGACTAGTACAGCCTGACGACCACGACTAGAAAATAAAAATTACAATCGAAACACGGGCGTGGGCATGCAATAGTAGTTGCTATACTATTCCTATAAAATAATCAGTCGCTATAACTGACAAAACTAACTCCGTAACTAACTGACAAAAACTTAACTGCAAGTTTGCTAAAGGTCATTCGAATGGTAGCGTGGTGTTCTGGTCATCTATCACCCTCCAAAATGGTTGAGACTGATGATGGCTGAGCACTGCGTTACTTATGCTCGTGAACGAGTGCTGTTCGTGTGTCTGGCCGCAGCACTTATGTTTTCCCCCTATTATTGTGAGACATTTGACTAATCCTTTAGCATTTAGGGTTGTTAATGGCAATCATGAAATCTTATTAGGTTTACATATGGCAACTGATGTATTTGGTTTTAAGATTATTTGAGAAAAGATGGTCAGAGTGGAGTTTTTTTTTCCGCTGCCTTTTTCTCCATTACAATACCTCCCGAAGGCGGCGGCTTACACTTTACATTGTACATTGACATTCAGCAAACAGAATGTAAATTCTTTACGTTGAAATAAAATTATTTGAATTTGAAATTTGGTAGTATTTCTTGACGATTCGCGATGCTCGTACATAGGTATATAATGGTATCAACCCTTGTGTGTACCCACTGCTGGGGCACAGGTCTCTTCCTGCATCGCAGGAAGGTTAGGCCATACTCCACCACGGGGGCCAAGTCCGGATTGGTGCAGCATTGTAAGACAGTGGCAGGCCTTACTGTCAGAAGTTATCAAGCCGCCCATAAGGCCTCCGACATTGCTTAACCACTGCCATTACATGACAGCCGGCACAACGGCTTGACGTGCATGACGGCATGACGTGACGCTCTGAAATAAGCCACTAGCCGTAGTCGCGGGACGGTCATCCATCCCGCACCTGACCACGCCTGTTGTTGCTTAACCAAGTGATTGATTCCATTCACTCGGTTCGACTAGGCCACGAGCGAGATAATATATAATAATTAATAACAGAACCGAATAATATATAATCAGTCGAGGTCCACACTCAGCCCAGTTATGATTTTTATTCCATTGGGGCGCTAGTTAGCCCCCCTTAGAGCCTTTACTATGAAGTTCGTACCTTACCCGTCACCCACAACCAAGTATACTTTTCTTAATTTTTTTTCTTTATTTTACTTTGTTAACCTGTGGGTTAATCGGCTATGCAAAGTAAATCTTATGACGTCATAGTGATCCGTGAATTGTAGATCCCTTAATTGGGCCCAAATCGCCTGTTACCTAACTGAGTAAAAATCACGCATAGGTAGATATATATAGAATATTCTTGCATGTACACCATGAATTACATAAGAGACTAAAAAAATATCAGTACTAAAAATAATTTCTTCCAGACAACCATTCATGGAAAAAAATAAAAGGAAACTGAAAGACACGCATGTAAAAGTTTTGCCTGTATTCTTGCATCTGATAAAAAAACATACACTTTATAATCAGGTACTTGGTAAGACCGCCACAAGTTCACGAAGTAAGATTCGTAGAATGGCAGCCGTTATTACCGAGGTGCAGTCAAGATGTTGTTTTGTCAAGAAGATTAGCGTTGCGGATAGTAAAATAATGTTACCTATTGTTGCCCCGCTTTCTACAAGCTGACATCGCTACGGCACTAGAAACTGGGCTATACATTTTCCTGACAACAAAGCAATATTTCCTGTGGAGCGATTGTCTGTCTGTTGTGCTGCATCAGGTTGTGTCACTAAATAATTACAGCAGAAGGCAGAAGAAGACTTTGAGATGTCTTATACCAGAATGTGTTGCCTCATTATATACCCATCCTTATGTTGAAGCTGCGTGTTCTAAATGAACAAGGGAACAATTTTTGAAAACCTATTTAGAGGCTAAAAATTCCACCCATGCCGGGATTTGAACCCTGGCCTCTGGCTAACCGTGCCAGCGCTCTCCCAACTGAGCTAATGGGCGAATACCGTCATCAGTGAAATCTCCAACCTCTTTACAATACTCTCTGTATTACTTACAAGCAGGTTTTTCAAAATTGTCCTTAGCACGGGTTAGTGCAACAAAGGAATATAACAAGGAACCAGTTTCCTATTCTAACGTTGCCAGGGCCAGTTGTTTGTGGCAGCCTGAGGTAGCCCGGTGATTTTTAGCACCCCCTAACATCTAATTAATGATATAAAAAGTATAAACGACGGTCAACGGAACCAGTCCTAACCTACGAAAGATTTTCGATGAAAACTTCGTATCGGGTGCCACGATCAGCGTACTTGTGTGTCTTCTATTAAGCACTGAAACTCCATACGAGGTGGCGACAGGCGGATATAGCTCGTTGCATCGAGAGTTTTAATGACCACTTCCCTAATGAAACCGTAATGACTCAGTGCATGGGCCGGAACTTTATTATGCTTTGTTAAAGTAGCTTTTTCGCTTTTGATAAAGCCTGCCAGAAGTCATAGATAACTCGGGATTGTTTGAAGCGTCCAATATAATGATTATGTTATCGGTAAACAGGTTTTGCATTTCTCTAACTAGGTAGTAGAAGAACTCGTTATCAACCCTTGTATGTCCCCACTGCAGGGGCACGGGTCTCTTCCTGCATCGCAGGAAGGTTAGGCCATACTCCACCACGGGGGCCAAGTCCGGGTTGGTGGAGGATTGTAAGACAGTGGCGGTCCTTACTGTCAGAAGTTATCGAGCCGCCCATAAGGCCTCTGACATGGCTTAACGACTGCTATTACATGACAGTCGGGACCAAAGGCATAACGTGCCTTGCGAAGCACGGAAGCGCTCGGAAAAATCCCACTAGCGGTAGTCACGGGACGGTCACCCATCCTGCACCTGACCGCGCCTGTTGTAGCTTAACTCAAGTGATTGATTCCAACCACTCGGTTCGCCTACGCCACGAGCGCTTCGTTGCCCAGGCGTAGAAGAACTCACTGGCTGCAAAACTTGGCTGAATAGTTTCAGACAGGCGCCATCAATTTGTGCCACCACATCACGGGTTACTGCGGCCACAATGATAGCCGACCACAAGGAGAAGACGTAGGTAGTCTTGCACAAAGTTCAAACAAGAGTAATAGATATTATTAAGAGACAAACGCTCCATGATCATTTTCAAAAGCTACCCTTGGTCAATTCTTCATTGAAGATTTCACACACATAACACACAATTACGAGATATTATTAAATTAGCTGGAAGTTATCTTCCGGATTTCCGATTCGCTAATCATTTGTTGGCACCAACCCAACTACGAACCAACTTCAGGCAACCCCGCCTGCCGGGTCAACGGACCACCGTACTGGAATGCCAAATTTATGCGAGAATTTTCATATTAACGAACTCGACAATGCCTTCTTCACTTCTTTGGGAGCTGGTCTGATTGTGGACCCTTTCGGTGTCAGGCTATATCAGGCTTTATAATTATTTTTAAAACAACATTTTGTGCAAATATCAACAATTTCGTAAGCAGTACTTATTATATGTTTTAAAAAATAAATAACAGGAGAGTTCAAGCAGCGGCCGAGTAGAACAGTTTGCTTCGTGAAAATAGCTCCCGTTGGATTGAGCCGCAACGTTTCGACTCAATACGTTTGGGAACGGAAACGAATGCTTTTGATTAAATACTGATGTAAGCTAAAAATGGTTCGTTATCGTTTGCTTAGTATCTTATTTCAATTATTATTACACGCAAACACTTTGCGTGTAATGGTAGTTTTGATTCTAAAATTAACATATTTCATGCAATATCTGGACGAATTGCATTGGAGGAATTTAAAGTTGGTTCACTCGTGTAGTGGCGTCGTCTGCAATCGCCTGATATGTGTTGTATATCGTAAACAGACTATTAAACTGTCATACAAGGAAACTCACCGTCTAAATCAGTCTCAGGCACGCTGGAGTGCAGTAATTGCGTACATTTGCATTCAATATTGACGACAGCTGCCCAGTTATTTTCGATAACGTCTCGCAGAAGTATGTGGCTAGTTCTGCGAATGCAAGGACTTATATTCAGGGATTGTTAAGACTCACATATAGTAAGACAGTCGACTATCTTATTCAACGCTCCTTTTCAGGAGCTTCTGATCCTCATCTGCCGATCCTTTGAGGTCTTTTACAGCTTTGTTCAGAGTAAACACTGACTAGCACTACTAAACTAGCAGAGTTGATCGATATTCATGATTCTGCTCTGACCTATGATTATCATAAGATCTGAATGACCCGTTTAATATATAACTATCATAAGATCCTTTCATACTTATTCCAAGATTATTTTGTTTACAGAGTATTTCCTTGTAAAAGAAAAAAACTGCGGGTCCTAGCGTGTTCTCAGAAAATAGACACCGTTGGAAGATATCAGACACGTGTGAAAAACTACGTCGATATTGCACTCTCGGCACGGCGGTGTTATCTGTTCTCGGTATCTTTGTGATTAGGATGGGAACGCTGTGTGACGGCCATGCCTATTTGCATAGCGTGCCTCGATTAGAAAGCCGGCGAATTGTTCCCCCGGTTGTTGCAAAAACACCACTGCATTGTACGTTCTATCTAAGAAATGCAGAAGAACAAGTCTTCTACGACAGGAACCAGAGGTCAAGGGTTCGATTATATTCCATGTTTGCGATGCCTTGGCTTACCACAGGGTATTCTAATTTGTGTTCCAGGTTATCGCATTGTCTGGAAGTTATTGTCATTACAGGTATTACGTACCTGGTTTGCCACACACTTTTTTGAAACTTGGTTTAGTTAAGATTTTATTACAATCGAAAAAGAAGTGGACATGTGAGATATTGAAGTAAAGGGATGGCAGATCTCAGATTTTATATTGATATGCATCACTCCTTAATTGTCACTTTAGAAGCCTTTTAAATTGAATTTTTCATGAAGAATTTATTTAACTTAGTTAAGCCCTTTTAAGCCACATTTAAGAAATTGGTGCGATTCGGCTTAAGTCTATAAATTCTGTTGTCAGTAAAGTCTTCCTGTGATTATACGCAGTCACAGATGTGCTTCTGGTACTATTCACGTACAGAGCGGGATCATTACTTGGAAATAGTTCGAACGGCCCGTAAAGAGCCCCATAAATATTGGTAATTGCTGAATATTTTTATTATTGATCGCTCTGATTCACCCGAGCGTGTTTTTAGGAATTACGGAGATGCGGTTTTGTTTGCAATGACTAAAGAAACTTCACGAGCGTCTTCTTTTATTTTGTTGCTCTTCTTGAGTACATCAAGTACTGAATTTACTTTTTTCGATGTTTGCATATAATATTTAACGCCGAGGGCGGTACCATGTTTGTTGATTGTGGTGTGAGGCACTAGCTCGCATTTCTCCTTTTCGACAATTTCCTGTTTTGCAGTTCATAACCTATATCAGCATTATTCTGCATTACGTGTTATTGAAATAACACAAAACCTGAATCCTTTCTTCTATTATCGATAAATTACATTGGTTTACAATATGTAAACTTCTCAATATTTTTGCATATTATATTGTTTATGAACAGTAAACAAACAGAACGTAAAATTCTATTGCGAACCGTTTTCATAATATCGTTTTTACTGTCTCATATTTTGTCAACGTTATTGCCTCATACTATTTTCTCGCTATTAAATCTATTATTGGCCTTTTCCTTAGTCTCTCACCAGTTTTCCCATACAGTCAACAAATTCTTTACGTCGTCGATTTTTTTATTTATTTCTGATTTCTTGATACAATCTTGAGATCACGCGGCTTAATTGTAATAAAACAGCGTGAATTTTAATCCTTTTCTATAGGAAGTGGTGTAATTGATACCGAAGAAACGATTTTTAACATGGTGTTTATTTATAGTTTTAAAACTTCTTTCAACCTTGAGTCTTTGAGGTTCGATTTCTTTCCGAACGACCTGGATATAAGATCCAGGTAAGCTTAAGTAGTACTAGTACTAATGTAGTTAACTATTTACAGTTTGGACCAACACCCTGACACCCTTCGTCTTCATTCGTAGTAAACTTCCTAGGGGTTGGTGACGTCGGAAGTGTATTACGAAACTTTCGTCTTGTACTCGTAATAAATTGGTTATTGTGAGTCCGCGATCGCGTGTTCAACGCGACCAGATTACCGCGATTAACCGAGCGGCGCCGATCACGCGAGGTGGTCTATTCTCTGCAGCGGTTCCTAAAAATGTATTAAAAAAAATGGTAACAGATGGATAATAGAATCGTCATAATTATCGGCCCACTGCTGGGTGTCGGCCTGTAACGGTGCAAACCTCTACACCATTTTTTATATTTCTTTTTATTTATTTTTTGTATACCTTTTTTTTTAAATATTGATAATGATAGAAAAAATATATAAAAAATGCTGTAAAATGCCATCTCTCATAGTCTCTTGCCAACACAGCCCTACCGATAATTGAATACTTCCCCATTACTGACTTGTCCTACCTCCAAACTAGGATCCCGTGCTATAGTAATCACTGATTACTATAGCACAGTAATCACTGATTACTATAGCACAGGGTATCCTAGGACTAGCAGGGTGATGTTCCTTACATCACCCCGACGGATTTTATGGAACACTAACAAACCCCATTTATTTCACCGAACCCCATATCACAATTTGGTTTCACGCTTTTAAGCTTCTGAAGGCACTGTACAGTCAACAGCACATCCACCTTTACATTTTGAAATGAAATGAATATACTTTATTGCACACCAGGAATTACAATTACATTTTAGTTGTAAAATTAACGTAGTAGAGTGCACGGACGTAAAGGTTGATGTGCTGTCGACTGAATGTTAATTCAAAGTTATGTTTTTAAGCGAGGAATTATTTAACAGTAAAAATGAGTGATTAAGTGACAAATATGATTCGTGGAACCCCAGTGACTTTTCCACGGAACCCACTTTGGGAGTCGCTGCTCTAATACCAGTTATTTGCCGCCCAGGGCAGAATTGACTATAGTGACTCCTCCTTGGTAATCTATCTGTTCAGCTTTTAAAGCCTTTTGGTACACTCCCGTTCCAGTCAAACAATTTCGTTCCCAACCTTGTACAGCAGGTGCATTTTTTATATCTTCGGCACATCAGTTTCTTTGTCTTCCCCTCGACCAAAAACCTGGCCATCTCACCTTTACGATTCGTGTGCCAGCTCACCGAGTAATTTATTCAAAGGTGCTAAAGAACCCTCGGGTCTACAATGATAAACTGTTCTCATGAATATTTAGCACAACGGCCCTTTGATTCTAAAGCGATTCGAGCAATAACAGCCTTCTTCATTGAAACCTATTGTCGCAAGTTACAACGTCATGCTATCTTTGGACACAGTGGACGCGCAATTCCCCTTGGGATTCTCTTGTCCCTTGTGCCCTTGTCGTGCTGAGGAGGCGTGTAGAAACTTAAGTGACTCTTTCGCTAGGTAATTCAGTTAATAGTGTAAAGTAATACCGCACAATACTTGAGTTGCGTAAAAAGCATGGGGGCCAACCGATGATAATGGATGGATGGATGACTCTTTCAGGATCTCAGACGAAGCCTGAATACAGTGCAGAGTGCGTCTTCATTGCCATTCAAATGAGCGAAAGTGTCTGTACAGTTACATATCACGTCAAACACACTATCCTCAAATTCAACGCGACTGTGAACGGAATCACACAGCACAGTGGGGCCACTGTAACTCTTATCAGACGCCACATAAGTGCGAATGTCGAATGGCTGAAGTTATCTCCGGGTGTTGCTGCCTTTACAAAGGGCAAACGCACTCGTGTCCCCGATGTGTTTTGTTTGCGGAGAATGTCAAGTGCTCTCTGGACCGACCGACGCGACATCGGGCGAAAACTTTACATCAAAAGGTCCAATCAGGACAGATGAATAAGCAATACAGCAACTGGCTTCTGGCGCACCCTGGGCAACGATCAGCGAGTCCCTTACGCTGATTGGCAAATCCTTTCTCCGCGATGTCTTGCCGTCGACATGCTAATACAGCAACTGCTGGAACTGGCAGCCAATTAAAATGGCTAACAGCTGGTGCTGCCCCAGATAGGGGGAAAGCACGGCTTGGGCGATTGATATGCTATTTAAGTCCATTCAGTCCAGGCTCTCCCAGGAATAATTCTTTGTTTTATGTTTATCAAACAAAACAAAGTGGAGCTAAATGCAAAGCCTATTAGCTACCAACAAAAAACGGTGTTATAAATTTGAAACAGAGATTGAGTTTCTTGGCACAGTTTCCTATCCCGTTTGACCATTGGCCTCTTATGAATCTCGATGACGAGTATTAGGTATGCGTAATAACTTTAGCCCCAGCCTACCCATTTTAGCAAAATTGAGTAGTTAAAAATATTTTTGGTATTGAAATAAATTTCTGATCTCTGATTACCGCGCAGCGTCTCTGTGTGAAGGAATTAGTATTGAGTTAACATCCTTTAGTAAATATTTGGTTGACACGGCGACACAGGAAATAGACGGCATGCGTTCAGCGTGCTAGCGGGATTTACTATTTTAGTCCAGTCAGCTTTGGGATTAATTTGGGATGCAACTTGTCGGGGCTTAACTGCCACCGAGCATATGGGATTAGATGACGGAAATATTAGACTGGCGGGGCTTAATGGTGGCACATAGTGATGAAATCATGTTTTTTTTATTGTAACACAATTTTGGGTTTCTAAGCTCCTATTTCAGCCGTCTAACATGCACTTTGAGAAGACAATACTATGGAGTTTCATACTTTATTATGGCAGTCGCCGTGCATTGCGCACCCGATTAGTAGTCTTCTTACTTGTTAATCTGGGTTAATAGACATATCCAATCGTCATAACCATAAATTTATAGTTGTATGAAATATGGCTGAGGTGACGATATATTATGAGGCACACACACGTTCCAGGAGCGCTCGTGGCCTAGGCGAACCGAGTGATTGGAATCAATCACTTGGTTAAGCAACAACAGGCGCGGTCAGGTACGGGATGGGTGAGCCTCCCGTGACTACCGCTAGTGGCATTTTTCCGAGCGCTTCCGTGCTTCGCAAGGCACGTTAAGCCGTTGGTGCCGGCTGTCATATAATGGCAGTCGTTAAGCCATGTCAGAGGCCTTATGGGCGGCTGGATAACTTCTGACAGTAAGGCCCGCCACTGTCTTACAATCCTCCACCAACCCGGACTTGGCCCCCGTGGTGGAGTATGGCCTAACCTTCTTGCGAGGCAGGAAGAGACCCGTGCCCCAACAGTGGGGAGATACAAGGGTTGATAACACACGTTCCTAAATTACATGATATACCTATGTAGCTCAAGTTATCTCGTTGCTTGCGAAAAAACCTGTAATTTTCAATTATTTCCTGAGTCGAGTGTGTTTATTTGGCAAGCAGACGCACGTGTGGCCATGGTGCTGTGGGGGCACGACACGGGGTCAACAGCCTGGCCACGTGGTAACCTAATTTAAAGGCCATATTCGGCATTATGGTAAAAGTTCTCTTATGTTACGCGCGATTACATTCGAGTAACTGGAGCGCTGACTATGGAGTAAGGATTCGAGGGTCCTCCAGTGATGCGGGCCACACGTGTTGCTGTGAAATGTGGCCATTCTGGTTCGTGATTGACACTTCAATGCTCTTTGAATAACCTTATTCATTTTGAGTTCAAAGTTGTTCGCGCGAATATTCAAATCTACTACTGTCTATCTATAACAACATCAAAAAATTACCGAATGACGTTCAAAAACAACTCCTTCAAGAATTTCCTTCATTCAATAACTTACTCACTCAATAGTTCTGTTGCGCATGAAAAAACGTGAAGTAAAGTCGAAGAACGTGTGAAATCCAAGACGCATATAGGTACCTGAATAAAAGTGGAGCGTACATATAACGACAATAACTAAGAAATAAAACTAAATTCGTCTAGCTATTTTTGGCAAACTTTCTAAGAATCATACCTAGTGCTTTTCTATTCCATTATTTATATTGACTGGACTGGACCGACAGACTTGAACAAATGAATTTGACTAAATTAGAATTCTTCGCGCTTTAATCGAATATCGTCGTGTCCATCGCAAATTCATCCTCATTGCGCCGATTTTAGTTAAACTTATTCTTCAGACATTATATCAAGAAGTTTAGTGATGTGATGAGTTGCCAAGAGCAACATATTATACCCTCGCCGGCAGTTATCAGCCAGTAAGAAATAATTAAATTTATTGGAAAGTGGACGCGTATAATCTGTCTGTCATAAAAGGTCGTAACGTACAGTACGACCTTTTACAACATCCGTGAAAGCACCTGTCGGATAAAGTCAGGTTTGCTACTGGCTCGTTTCGATTATCTCGAACTCAATCGTGATAATGTGTCCGTCGAACTGAGAGTTGACTTGAAGCATTTGGACCTTGTTTTACTTGTCGGCCTCGGTGGCGCAGTGGTTTAGCACGCTGACTGTAAAACGGGAGGTCCCGGGTTCGATCCCCGGCCGGGTCAAACTAGGAAACAAACTTTTATAGTTTGTCTCGGGTCTTGGATGTTATGTATGTATTTATTGTATCAAATCTATCGTCGAGTTAGCACCTATAACACAAGTCATTTAGTTGTACTTAGTATAGGGCTGACGAGATCTGTGTAATATGTCCGTGAATATTTATTATTATATTATTATTATTTACTTAAGATAACTAATGCCATACCAAATTAGGACTGCTGAATGAGAACAGCCTTGGACAGAAAAATGTACCAGAATATTATTAGTCTGGATTATGTTGGATGATGCTAGCTGCTGTGGGTATGGGCAAAGGCCCTTTCTTATCTTTCAAACTTTTCATGCAATTAGCGTCTTAAAACAGCCGCACGCACCTGACGATAAACCGTTCCAGTTCTCACTTGGAACTTCGAAGAACTCTGACGAAGGGTTGTACTTACAAAGAAGATCGTATTAGGAGGTATGGTTTTATAGCTTTTTTCGGGACCATAAAAGCGGTTTTAGCGGCCACATGCGCAGTGTAAACAAACACAGAACTGCTGTTATGTTACTGTTAGTCGGAGCGGCTCGAAGAATGTAACGTTTGTTTACGAAATAGTTTTATTGCATTTTATGATCGTACGCGGTGACACTGGGACTTTTTTAACATCGTAGAGGAGTTGTGGGTTATGGCTTTATAAATATTATTATCGTATACGTTGTAACTATATAAAATATACTCGGTGAAAGAATTCGAAGGAATGTACTTTTAAAATGTTGTATATTTTTTTATAATCTTCGTTTTAGCGTGTCGATGGCAAGCCATCGTGGTGAAAGGATTTGCCAATCAGCGCTAGGGACTCGCTGATTGATGCCGGGTGCACAAGACTTACGGGCTCATTGAGTACGTCGTTCGGTACATATTTTTATAATGTAGCATATTGTATATATCTATTTTACAGTTTTTTTAAAGTTTGTTCTAAACTAGTCTTAATAGGACTGAAAAGGGCGTATTTTGTCTTACGTGTGAGGAGAGAGAGTCGTAAAGTCTTACGTAAATGAAATACCGCTTATTAAATTGAGTGCTCCCGATAGGTATATCAATTCCTAAGAACTGTCTGTCGCCGAGATCTCCAGTTGTAACACAAACGACGCTTGGCGCCGAGATTTTTCCTTTCCTTTTTTTAAATGGAGTTTTCTCAAACAAGCGAAAACAAAATCAGAGTCTACGCCTGTCGTGTTAGGGCGATTGAGCGATAGATGAAGACAATTTAACAAGAAGAAACTTCAGAAGCTAACCTAGTATACATCAGCGTCCAACATGATAAGATCCTTTATTGACTTGTCTGTTTACTTAATGTCAGGAGTAACGTTGTCCGACCACGACAGGTCTGTCCCGATAAGCGTCCAGTGTCACCGGCCAGCGATACAAAATAAATGCAACAGAGGACTCTTCCAAACAACACTTTTTGGAAACATAGACGGTTTCCTTAGTGTTATCCGATTTGTCCTTGGTCCTTCCTATCAGACCGGATTCATCCATGGCATGCTACTTTGTCCATGCTCACCTAGATAGCCATTTAGCCTACGGCATTGGCCGGGTCACAACGACAAGTTGCCGTTGTGTTGTTGCGATTAAAGCCGTTTTGCGAATGTGGTTTGAATACTCCAGGTCCAACGATCTCGTGCAGTTTCTGTTATCATCCAATGTGAAACCGGCCAATGGCCTCGTCCACAAGCTGGCTAAGTTTGCCAGTTCACGGTCTGGAGCTTTGTCGAAACTAAATGTTGTTCGTCTCTGCCATGCTGATCTGTAATCGATTTCGTCTACCGGCTCTGCTTCCACTTGGTCATTGACATAACGTTTCTTGATAAACCAATCTTATGCAGCAGTAGAGTAATACTAGACTCAACAAGTTACGGTTTTGTCCGCAGTTTCTAAGGTCGAACTACTTGCTGAACATTTTGAATATGACAATAATCGTACTGCATCTCTCTTTCTCTCCACTTCGCCTTATTTATGACCTTGCCCTATTCAATGGCCTTAACGGCTTAAAAACAACAACGGTTTTCTATTGTTATTTTCAAGGTCAGCATAGGTACAGTGCTACACAAGAAATAAGTCTCGCGGATGTAGGTGCGCAGGTGCGCAGATGACCAAATTTTGGATGTACGTCAAGTTGATCGACCAATCAGATAGTTTCATTTTATGGCAGGCCGCGCGCCTTTGTTGCTATTGGTTGATTCAACGTCATCGATGCAGGTGACTATTAGTTTGGCAATATTAGTGTGAGCGAAATAGGTAGCGCTACTGCGGCAATCAATTCTGCACCTTAATCATATCGGTTAAAGATCATGTTGAATGTACTTATAGCTTCGGGTACTTTCGTTACACTTCTTCCTAGTCTGCGCGAACGTAGATTCCCGAAGGGACTTATGATGTGTAGTACGTACAATGTCGCGAGTCACGCGTTTTGTGGCGATGAAATGTAAAATGTTGACAATGTACTGAAAGTCGCGACTTTTGGCGTAAAAAAGCGCGTCGTACTACCCAGGCTGGACTAATATATAAAAATTGTTCTTTTCGTTCGGATAACAGAAGTGTTTGACCGGTCTCGCAGATGTTTACCCCGCGCCTCTACCGGGCATTACTAAACTGCGATAAGCGCAGATACCGCGCCCTGCGCCCTATCCACGCTCGGTTAGTGACACAATAACAGGATGGGCAGTAAAATTTCAGCTTTGCACTGATATTTTAATAAGGACATCGGTTTTTTCCTACGGCTCGGCTGCTGATGCAGATGTGGTCGCGAAGGAGAGGTCGGCGAAATGTTTCGTCAAGCCAGCAGTGTGCCTAACTTAAGCTTACTTAGCTATTGCCTATTATTGTATGATGACTAGCGATACTCATCGATTTAACGGGTCTAATTGCTGCAACCAAGTGATTAGGAACGCGAAGCGTCGCCATATACATTTGTCGATTGAACAATCCTCTACCAAGAATATTTGGACATTCCTACGAAGCCTGGGATTTGGGAAGTGTCGGCAAGACTTGAGCTCGTCTCTTGACGTCAATGGTCTAAACCAACGTTTTTCATCTCCCCCACACTCTATTGATCCTCTGCTGAAGGCTTTGACCATAAAGTCCATAGCATCCTCTCCCGTAGCTTCACCCCACCCTTTCTGCTTCACCCCGGTTACTGGCTCCGATATCGAGAAAATCATCCGCTCCGTTCACACCAAGGCAGTAGGTCAGGACTCTGTTGGGCGTGACCTGTTATTTCCGATCCTAAACACGATTCTCCCCGCCCTTACCCACATTATAAATTTCTCCCTTTCTTCCAGTTCCTTTCCATCCCAGTGGAAAATGGCGTTTATGGTGCCTATTCAAAAATTTCAACACCCACGGACTATTAACACTATAGACCCATTTCCATCTTGCCTTTCCTATCCAAAATCCTGGAACGTGTAGTGAACCGTCAGTTTATGGCTTTTCTCCACACGAACCAACTCCTAAACTCATTCCAATCTGGGTTCCATCCCATAGCACATCTTCCGCCCTCATCAAAATAACAGATGATTTCCGACATGCTATGGATGGTCGACAGCTTACTCTCCTTACCTTACTAGATTTTAGTAGTGCATTTAACTGCGTAGACTACAAAATCCTTCTTGCCATTCTCCGCTCCCTCAACATATCGGAGTCAGTCGCTGTGTGGTTTCACTCATATCTCCACGGTCGTCAGCAGCGCATACGTGCGGATGACGTTCTCTCGGACTGGTGCGACGTCACTGCTGCTGTTCCGCAGGGAGCAGTGCTTTCTCCGTTACTTTTTTCCGTTTTTATTAATACCCTTGTCTCCGTGGTTAACTTCAGTTCCTATCACTTGTACGCAGACGATCTCCAACTCTACTTGCCGTCTAGGCAGGAGCTTCTCCCAGTCACAGTCCAGAAAATAAACTCGGATCTGATCGCGATTAGTACTTGGACTGAGCAGTATGGTCTCCTGGTCAATCCAGGCAAGACGCAGGTGATTATCCTGGGTAGTAGGGCTCTGCTATCTAAGATCGATAGGGATACCCTGCCGCCGGTCTGTTATAATGGCGTGCCCTTACCGTACTGTAAGGAAGTAAAAAACTTAGGTCTTCATATCCAAGACAATCTGTCATGGGAAAAACAAGTTGCTCAGGTAAGTAGGAAGATCTTCGCGACCATGCATTCGCTTAAGCGTATGCAAAAGTTCCTACCGTACTCCGCCAAAGTTGCGTTGGTCAACGCTTTGCTTCTCCCAGTCATTGACTATGCAGATGTGTGTTATCCCGACCTCACTGAGGAACTTCTCGATAAATTAGATCGACTTCTCAACGTCTGTATTCGTTATATCTTTGGCCTTCGTAAATATGACCATGTTTCCCAGTTTCGCACTGAGCTAAATTAGCTAAATATCCGCTCCCGCAGGAATGCTCACATTGTGACTCTTCTTTACGGCATCTTACATGACCCCTTCTCTCCCCAGTACCTCCGCGAACGTTTCGTCCCTCGTGGCGCGCATGGTCGCCTTCAGCGTCCATGCAAAAACCTCCTTTTTGACATCCCCGTGCATGCTACGGCAGGCTATGCGAATTCTTTCACTGTGACAGCAGTGTGCTTGTGGAACGCGCTGCCCCCATACATACGCCAGGCCCAGTCAGTTGATGTGTTTAAGAGTAGAATCCATAAGCACTACTTCGGACTTCAGAGTAATACTCCTATATAGGTATATATATATATATATATATAAAATTAGGTATATCATTATAATGTGTATTCTAAGTATTTATGTTATCCATTCGGTATATTGATAAGTATTTTTTATATATTTTTTTGTTTTAACTTATATGATGCGATTTTATATGACAATTTATTTACTATAACTCTCTCCGGGCACTACCCGCACTACTATCCACATAACCCAAGGTTAGCTGGAAGAAAATACTCATTAGTATTAAGCTCGCGTTCGTACAAATATGCTTATTGTACAAATATGCTTATTGTGCCGTAAAGAATTTTCTAATTCTAATTGCGACTCAGTTTAGTTCAGAACCAACCTAAACCTTACAATATTCATCTTTATGAATTTATCCTGTACCTACTCCATTTTATTGGTACTTTTTTACTGCCCCCCAAGTCCGGCTTTTAACATGCAGTTTGCTAAAGTTTTTAACTTAATTTAATTCATATATTTATAATTTTTTAGCCTCTAAATAGGTTTTTAAAAATTGTCCTTAGCACGGGTTAGTGCATTAGCTCAGTTGGTAAGAGCGCTGGCACGGATAGCCTGAGGTCGCGGGTTCGAATCCCGGCATGGGTGGAATTTTTAGCCTCTAAATAGGTTTTTAAAAATTGTCCTTAGCACGGGTTAGTGCATTAAAAATAATTTTACTTAATTAAATGTTACTTTTCACCGCTTATAAAGCCCTCATGAGTCCGGTGCTGATTAGTTCGCAAGTGAATTTCCGGCGCGTTCCAAATTTAGAATCCAGTCGGAATTCGGGAACCATAACAAGAGATGACGATATAAATACAGTAAGTACTTGGTGCTTGCAGTATAATGGATCCCGCTATTTTCCGGTGCGGGGCTCACGAATCGTCGTCGTGAATATTATAATAATGTCGTGCATAATGACCGTGTAACGTCCTTTTAATTTATACTCCGACATCAAGAGACCCACTTGGGAGAAATTTCCTCATTTCAGTATCTAGCTCATGGATCAGCAGTTTGCCCTCTGCCACTGTATCCAACTGTCAACTGTCTGCTTATGCGGCATAAACAGACAAAACGCCTGTCTTTTTGGGTCAAAGATACCACAGATACAATATAATTTTCACCTTTGTATGGAATTTTCTCGAATGGGCGCAGACTGAATCCGAGTCAATATCTTCCATGCTAGAGATAATTTGGGGAAGGGAACAGAACGGAACGACAGCAACAAGAGTGCTGTTCACAATCCCTATAGATTTGAAATGTCAATAAACAATGTGTAATAAACAATACCAATTAGACCCGTTTATTGGATAAACAAGAATACCATCGCTGATGTCGTTGACACACTAAGATGCAAAGCTCGTTCTCGGTGAATTACTCCCATAATGACTCGCCGGTCCCACTTTCATAAGCCTTGAAACATCTCTCATCCAGTCAACAGCTGTTTAAAGATTGAGCGTTCTTTCTGTTGGCGAACTTTGACATTCGTCTTGACGACGAATAGTTCGAGTATGATGATATCCACCCTTTGTAAGTACCCACTGGTGGGGTACGGGTCTCCTGCATTGCAGAAAGCATAGGCCATACTCCACCACGGGGGCCAAGTCCGGGTTGGTGGAGGATTGTAAGATAGTGGCGGGGCTTACAGGGAGAAGTTATCAAGCCGCCTATAACACGTTAACGACTGCCATTAAATGACGGCTGGCACCAACGTGTCATGCGAAGCTTGGAAGCGCTCGGAAAAATGCTACTAGCGGTATTCACGGGATGTTTACCCATCCAGTACCTGAACGAGCCTGCTGTTGCGTAACCCAAGTGATTGATTCCAATCACTCTGTTCAGACAGGCCACGAGCGCTTCTTGTCTTGAAGTTAGATTGTATTCCGCGAGTTTACACAGAGAATCAAAGAGCTAGTAACTAAGTCATATAGACAATGTAAAGCAAAGATCAACAGTGGAGCGGCAAATTGCACGAGTACCCGAAACACTCGCCCCGGGCAGAGGTGCTTTGGGAGATTCAAGCATGTTGAACGTTTGTATAATATAACTTGTTTAATTTTAAACATTGTGAGAAGCGCGATGTTTTGAACCGTAATACTTGCATGACATGAAGTATCCGCTTGCGTTGCGAAGTATCGGACAGTATTCGCTAATCTGTAGTACCAGTTTCAGTCGGCTACAGTTGAGGGCTACCCCACAACAATATCTTATTTCAATGGGTATTAGAATAGAGCGGCGGTAGCCGAGTGGGTGGAACAATGGACTCCGAAGCGGGAGACCCAGGTTCAATTCTCAGTGCGAGCATGTACCAATGACTTTGTTTTCTAATTTATGTACATTTATGAAGTTATAGTAGCAATACCACTCGCTACCGGCGAAGGAAAAGATCGTGAGGAAACCAGAGTGTCTGAGGTGTTCAAATACCTCAGAGCTTGAAATTGCCAACCCGCGGTGGGCACACATGGTAATTAAGCCCATACTCTCTCTCTTTGAGAGAAGGTCTGTGCCCTACAGTCTGACGTTTAAAAAAATGGATTTAAATTACGTCCCGATGTCCTTCAGATGGCGCTGGTATTCATAAATCCCAATTTCAACCAAGTGTAATCGCTTACTTTATCTAGTTTGTTACGTAGCTCCGTACTAGGTAATCTAAGTCCGTGTGTTTACCAATTGTGTACAGAGGCCTATAATAAATTGACACGTTTGTTACAGATTCTTGAAGAATGAAGCTGCCGTAAAGGAATTCTCAGCCGGACGTCACACCAGAGGCCAATAGACAGGTGCGTTTGTCATCAACTTCACACTCGCCTTGTTACGAAAGATAGTGTGACTCACGCCATACCATACTTTACCATTATCCGCTGTATCCGTTCCGGATGGACGACCAGAGGTCAACTACCAGTGTTTTTCCTACTGACTAATGATCTTACCGAGTTAACTTCACTGGACGTACCAAAGAACTCAAGTTATGCGCATTCCATAAGAGTATCAGTTCCGCGGATTTGCTAACAGGAATCTCGTGTTTTTACATCGTGTAAGAAATCTCCTCACTTCCTCGTCCTAAGAGAACTCTAGAAAGTTTCGATTAATATACCCAATCAGGTTTCTTGCTAGATCACCGATTAGCTTGAACAATCGCACGCGCAGGGCCTAAAAACACACGCGCCTCCCTCCATAAGTGTACCTACAATGAGACAATGCTGATTGTCATTCTGAATGAACAGGCGTACGGAAGTGGGGACGTGTTGTGCGTGTCAGTCTTGTACACGTTCAAACTATGGGTTAGTATGTTATAAAATAAGGGTTCAGAATGACGACTCGTTCGTACCACCTTCGTGCACTGAAACACGCCGTGCCAGGACGATTCTACCATAGAACCTCATCAGCCGAAGATGCGAACGGGTGCCACCCATCAGTCTTGTCGTGACCACGATGACTGTAACGTCGTCGAAACGTCGAGGTAAAATAGCAATAAATTACTACGCGATTAAGCCCCGAAAATATTCTATGTGTACAAGTCGCGAAAGTTTAAAATATGTTCTACTAACACATGTGTTGTGGTTTTTGAGTATGCAGATGTATGGTGTTGCAGAAATGTCCACTTTGTTATGATCTACGTGATTAAAAAGCGCAAGTTGGGGTTGTATTTCTTCTAAACATGTTTCTAAATAAATATAGAGTGACCAGTTTCAAACCTGGAGGGTCTTGAACCGGCAGCAAAGAAAGTGAATTAGAGCATAGTTTGTTGGCCGCTCGTTTCAATGTATATAGATTTTAAGATTGACCTGGATTATTTAGATGACAATGTTGTCTGGAATGAAAGCCACTACAATGCATAAAACTCGGTTAATTAAGGACTTTGAAAAGAGGAACTAAGTTTGGACTTTAATTGTCCTGTTTTTCACCAAAATTATCTAGATTTTGAAATGGACACCTAGTTTCACTTGTAACGTTCATTAAGCCGCCGTTTCTGTGCTACTTTAAATGTAAAACCTTTTCATTTTATTTCGTAATTGTAATATTAGGTAGGTACTTCTGAGAGTTTACTTCTGGAGTTATTCGTCAGTGACTACGCCTGTATAATACCTGCCGGTATTCTATTCTGTTGTGCCGTTGAATGCAGGAGTTGGGCAAAGAAACGAACACGGACAAGTCTTGGCAATCGGCCTGGAACATTATTTTCGAGGTGACAAGTTTAGAATATAGGCGTCATTGAATGTATCAGGCAGGCTATACTGTAAAGGATGGTAACGGAGGAATGAACTCGAACAAAAAATATTTTTATCTCATTGCAGATGCTATTTTAATACATAAGATAACATTTACATACAGGCACATACATTGCTTCTGGCCCCACACTAGGATATCCTGTGTCGTGGGAAACAGCGACGTCACAAACATGTAAACATCCAAGACCTGGGGTTTTTTTTTTGTCCCCAGCTGGGGTTCGAACCCAGGACCTCTCGCATGGTATTCAGATGCGTTACCGCTTCGCTACAAAGGTTTTCAAAAGTAACTAATCGTGGTATTTTTTGTCCCTATGACGAATACCCTTAGTACAACCTGTCTAAAAGTAATTCTAGTCGTGTAGTGGTTCTATAACCCCCGTCAAGCCTATGACGTCACACGATGCTGGAAACGCCTTATGAAGCGTTTGTCAATATTTGAGTTAAGTCACCTTTATTTGAAAACGTTTAGATTTGTATGAAGATACTTAATCTAATAAGATTTTTATTGTTTAAGTAATTTGATAGTTAGCTTTTGTACACAGACCTGTGAAACCCAAAAAAAAATTTCATATAGTTAAATGGACACTGAGGCCGTGAAACGTAAAATATGTCCGAGTGCATACAAATGCAAATACTAAAATAGGTATAAGAATTTACTTTTTAAAAAACCTATTTAGAGGCTAAAAATTCCACGCATGCCAGGATTCGAACCCGCGACCTCTGGCTATCTGTGCCAGCGCTCTTTCCAACTGAGCTAATGGGCGACTCACCGGCATCAGTGAAACTTCGAACCTCTTTACAATATTCTCTTTATTACGTACAGATTTTACTTACATTGTTACTTACATATATTGAGCCACAGATGCGTTAAATGTTTTTATTATTTATTATAACTAATATTTTTTTTGTATCTCTTCTATGGCATAAAAACAATGTCACTCAAATCTAATCTGATCTAAGTTTGAGATTTCGCAGTAAAGGGAACGCCTACCCTCTGCATTAGTTTCTAGGTCAGCCTTAATGTCAGCCCAGATTTATGAAACAAGTAACATGATGCAATAATATCACAAGAGTGAAATGATTGTTGTATTTCAATGACGGATGATGCGATGGCGCAAGTGATTGATTATACAGGGTGGTAATTTGAGGGGCAGCAACGGGGAAGTATCCGAACTGCTTTTTCTACTTGAAATTGTTCTAGGAGCGTGTTAGGCTGGGCGCATGTTGACAATGATGCAGCGTAGATTTTGTAAACCATGCAACGTCATTGAGCTACGTACGCTGCGGCGCAGGCACGTGCGACGCAGACATGTGTCTGCCCTGCTCTGCGTCTCGTTGTAGTTAGGAGTGATCGTTGCAAAGACGAACCGTTTTATAAGACCGTTTTGTGTTCCGCGACGATAGGACCGTTTTACGTTTCATTATAAAGCAGTGCCAGAGACTCTAAAGCAGTGCCAGCGTTCGTTCGTCGCGAGACCAGTCCTTAGATTATTTGACGCGGATATGTCCTTTAGTGCTATATTAATAGAGCCTAGAACGTAATGAGATCATTGCGACGTCGTCGTCGGCTCCTTGCTCGCTCCGTTCGTTTTGGTCTGTGATACAATAAAGTAATCTTTATGTCTATGAATCTACAGTCGAATATCGTGTAAAACAACTTATTTTTTCCGATGTTTCGTGATTTCGTCTCGTTCGCACTCGTTTGACCGTCCTCTGCGACTTGCTCGTTCGCATACAATGAAACCAGTTGCGAACGAGGACCGTTTCGAGGACCTGTTTTCGTTCCAGAAAAAACGGTTGCGTTTCGTCGTCGAAATATCGGACAACGACCCACTCCTAGTTGTAGTACCGGCACAGTGTTCTGCGCGACGCGTACACGTCGAGGCGTGTTTACTAACAATTTTGTTGCAATGACAGAACATTAATTTGAATTTGTTCGCTGTGAACCTTCTTTGTATGATAAAAATCATCCAGACTATTCAAAACAGACATTGAAAGACTTATTATGAGTGAGAATTCCCAAGGAATGGAGCGAATAGTTGCGTCGCAGCATGCGGTGGGGGCCTATGTCTGCCTCAACTGCCCTGCCCTCTACTGACCTGTGCTGCGTCGCCTGCGTCTCAGCATGCGCCCAGCCTTACTTTTGGAGTAATTAAGTCTCCTCCTTCTCCTTCGAATTACAACACATTACAACAGGCTTTTGCTCAGAATGTGTGGGCTTAGTCATCCCGCGTGCCCCGTGTTATAATGTTACAAACAGATTTTCCTGCATTCTAATTCCATTTGGGTACTTTTTAAGTGGTCCCGGTGAACTAACAACTAAGCGACAAAATAAATCTCAACCCTAAAGTGTAGAAGCGTCATTAGGTTAATTGTTACCAAGTTAAAGTGTGCTATTAAATTCATTGTCCACGTACAATGATGTAGGGTCTAATGCGGCGGTGTGGGGCACTGGGTTCAGTAACCCTTTTCTGCGGTAATGGGCCAAGCAGGCCGGCTGTCTGCGGCTCTGCGGCACTAGAAGTGGCCTAGTTAGCCTCCCTGACTTGGCAATTTCCTTTTGTTATTAGTCGCTGGCGTCAGCGTCACTTCCGCTCGGGAGGATGTACGATGGGCAATTGTTTCGATTGTATGCTTCATTGATGGTTGCCCGAAAAAATACTTTTAGTAATACGGCAGCCAATTGTACTGTACTATTGTTTATGTCTCTTATGGAATTCCTGGTTTACGTACAATAAAGAATATTATATCTATCTATGAGCCACTCTCCGCGCTAAAAGTGTTCCAGTCTGACGTAGTCACGCTAGTCGCTCGTTTTAAATGTCAAAAGTCGCGACTTTTCAGAACATTAGTTGTCAAATTCTGACATTTTATCGCCACAAAACGCTTGACTCGTGCCGTCGTACTACCCAGGCAGGTTCATCGGCATTTCCCGAGAAAAAAAAGTTAGTTTGTCGACTCAATTTGCAGCAAAAACGTCCGACGGTTTCCGTTTCTTGTTTGATCAAAACTTCAGCAGAATCGGCAGTTCGAACAAAACTGGCATATCCTTAGTCTGTGAACATGCGTCTCGATCGGTTAATCAGTCTACAATGAGAGTGCACTTCTGCTCAAAATTCAATTATGCACCGTGTTCATTTAAATTAATTTGAACGTACCATTAGAGACCAGAGCACGTCGATGGCAGCAGAGATCGTTGAAACTATTAACCCTTTAGCACAGGGCTGCGGGTCGCAGAGACCCACTTGAGGCGACCCGGCTCGACCTAATTCCGTAGCGCCTGCCTCCACTGCACTAGTATCCTCTTACACTTGACGTGTATCTCGGCTGGTGCAGCTACCATTCGAGTGGCTGGCCCTCTCGTGATTTGTTTTCTTTGTGTTTGTTGTCAAACATACACTAATGTTTCCTGTAACTTTTTCGATCGATGAAGGCTATTTTATATTACGTATTATACGTGGGTCTCGGTAGAATAGACGTTTGTTAGCTTTCAAAATCACTTTCCAAGGTAAGTTAGCCCACGACACTTAATTAAAATCGATGAAGCTAGCGCTCAATAGCAGGATAATTTTAAGGAACTGGCTCGTAAACATCTCCCCGGGCATCGTCGAGAGCGGAGATTTTCGCGACTAATGAAAGAAATCTCAAGGGTCCTAACTGGGCCAATTCAAGTACCGTCGTCGTAGGTCTAAGCTGATTACTCTGAATTTTTGGTGCACAGTAAGCTCCTTCAGCACAGACGGGTTACTAATGTGAAAGTTTCATAAAGATAACCTTATTATAACGTATTTATGTAAGTTTGTCATAACTATATATGTATATAACTGTTTATGTAGGTATATTGTTATTTATATAAGTAGTGTATTTAATATATTCATATTTGCACCGACTACCTATTCTCTTATTTCCTTCAGCAACTTTCCGTCATTAGCTTGTCTGGAAGAAATTGTTTTTAGCAATATGGCCGCCAACTGTACTTTGTATCTTTACATGTTTTATCATATGTGCTCCAATGTACAATAAATAATATTCTTATCATATCTTATCCTAAAATCATGGAAGAGATCATTTTTAGTGGCCGGTCGCCGTCTGTAATCGTAGGTTAAGAAATATCTGTGTAATTTCCATTTTTATGTACAATAAAGAAAATGGTGCTTACTTTGGCCAAAGGTTAAGCCTAGCCATACAGCGAGGCAATGCCGCCAGCCTTCTTGGTACTCTGCCGCCCGACAGCGATCTGGTAAATTCACAAATGTACAGTACTACACATCATAAAAGTCCGTTCGGGAATCTACGTTCGCGCAGACTAGGAAGAAGTGTAACGAAAGTACTCGAAGCTATAAGCACATTCAACATGATCTTTAACCGATACGGTTAAGGTGCAGAATTGATTGCCGCAGTAGCGCTACCTATTTCGCTCACTCTAATATTGCCAAACTAATAGTCACCTGCATCGATGACGTCGAATCAACCACTAGCAACAAAGGCGCGCGGCCTGCACTAAAATGAAACTATCTGATTGGTCGATCAACTTGCCGCACATCCAAAATTTGGTCATCTGCGCAGGTACATCCGCGCGACTTATTTCTTGTGTAGCACTGTACCTACATCACTTTGCAAATAAAGCCGTCGGTACATGCCGGGATTTGAATCCACGACCTCCCGATTGAGAAGCGGGCGTTCTACCGCTTCCCTACCACCGCTCTATGCCTGTAGCATATGCCCACAAAGTGTAGTTTATTTATGCCTAATGAATCAACGCATCCATCATCGGCTTGCGTCTCGTGACGTGCGCACATTCATCTTCTGACAGAGCTACTTAATCTGTGATGTAAAACCTTTTACCGCACACACTGACGCGCCACACAGAGCGAGCTAGCCCAGACCACTTTGTAACAGCCCCATTACCTTCCGCTAGACATTTTAGCATACAGGGTATCCTAGTTTAGGACCAGGAAAAGTGGTTATTTTGCGTGGAAGTTATTATTCTTATTATCTTTTGAACTATCGAAGTCTAGGCGATTTAGAAAAAGTTAAATCTGTTATTTTATGTTATTAATTTATCAAAGCCCACAGCACAAAACAATATAAAATAAGTTAATAAATGTAGGCCAAACATAGGCCAATTACGGACTAATATTTTTTTATACTAATCTTATTTACGAAGCACAAAGCAGGCAGCAGAGTTGCCTGGTCTTAGTTATATTAAAACAGAGTTTTGAATACCAAAATTAAGAATATCAATATCAACATGATTCATGCAAAACATTTCGGCGCCTGTATGTGTATGTAAGTGTGTGTGTATGTGTGTGTGTCTGTGTGTGTGTGAGAGATTGAAGAGAAAATCTGAAATTCAAGTTATTTTATGTTTTTTTGTGGTTTTTATGACCTGGTGTCTGAAAGCTTCTTGAGATACATGAAATATATCAATGTCTGAAAAATATTGATTATAAGTTTTTGGCAAGTGACAACTTATGGAATTCTGAGCGTAATTCGTGTGGACAAAAGGAATGTGAAAGAGACTGCGGATATCATGTCTAGTGCGAGTAGATGGGGCTCGTAAATTTAATAAAGTATTAACTAGTTCAGGACTGTCAGCAATGCCGTTGCAGATTTTGTATAAAAACTGCATGTCCAACACTATACGCCGATCAATAAGAGTCATAAATAATGTTATGCCTCTGACAAGAAGTCAAATAGTCGCCGTTGGGGTAACCAGATCTGTAATTGAGATAACGTAAAAATTTTTTCTGAAGTCGCTCAACTAGATCTTGATAAATAATATACTGCGGATTCCAAATACAACTGCAGTACTCAAATATGCTTCTAACATAAGCATAGTACAGAACGCAGAGACTTTTTGGGTTTTTGAAAGGTTTACTGACCCTAAGAATAAAACCCAGATTTCTAAAAGCCTTATTAGTGGTAGCCTCAATGTGATCCTGGAATGTTAGCTTAGAGTCTAAAAGCACTCCCAAATCACGTATTGAAGTAACTTTTTGAATTTGTGAAGTATTGATGTAGTAAATGTGGTTGATAGGTTTGGTACTCCTCGTAAAACTGATTTGATTACACTTCGCAGCATTGACGTTGATCCTGTTATTAAGATAATATATTGTCAAGCGATTAAGATCCTCTTGCAGATGAAGACAGTCCTGAGTCGATTTGATTCTCATGTAAATTTTCTTATCGTCCGCAAACAAGAGAAACTTAGCATGCCTAAAACAATTTCCAATATCGTACAGATAGGCTACATAGAGGAGCGGTCCCAATATTGACCCTTGCGGGACCCCAGACGGTACAGGGATAAAATCAGACTTTAGATCACCTATTACTACTGCCTGACTTTTGTTGTTTATATAAGATTCAGTCCAGCGGAGCAGATCACCTCTAATGCCTAGCATTTCATGTTTCTGCAATAGTATTATGTGATCCACGCGGTCGAACGCTTACTCAAAGTCAGTGTAAATTACATCTAGTTGTCCTCCGCCATCCATACCCCTGAGAATAGCATCAACGAAAATAGCAAGATTGGTAGTAGTTGATTTATGTCGCACAAAACCATGCTGTTCACTAGGTATATTGAGAGAAATGTTCGAGTAAATATGGTTTGTACCACCTTTTCCATTTCCTTGCTGAAAACGTTTAAAATTGAAATAGGCCTGTAATGTTCTACGTGAATCTTAGCACCTTTTTTATGTACCGGAACAATATGTGCTACCTTCCAAATTTCCGGTACCACTCCTTCTCGAAACGATTTATTAAAAATTATGGCTAATGGTTTAACAAGTGATATGGCACAATTAGTCACTAGTATAGAAGGAATTCCGTCACTGCCAGGTCCCTTACTTTTATCAATATTGCTTAGCAATTTGAGAAGGTAGTCTTCCGACACCTCAACAGATGATATAACTTGTAGATGTGAAGGTTCAGGCAAATCCATTCTAGAGTAAGAATCGGCAGGGACACCAAACATTTTACCAAAGTATTGACTAAATGCGTTGCAAATATCTAGTTGAGTAGTGAGTATTTTAGTATCGTAATTCATGTTTTAGGGTAACCAGATGCGTCCTTTCGACGCGATCTTACGTAAGACCTTACAAGCTTAGGATTGTGTTGTATACCTTCTTCGGCTGATTGTATATGCTTAGCAAAACATTCCTCCAGCCCTCTTTTTTGTCTTCTACGTAAGAGGCTGAAGGCATCATAATCTGAGGGATTTTTATGCTTTTTCCAAAATTTATGATACTTTGTTTTCTCCTTAATTATGTTTATTAGCGCCTTACTGTACCACACAGGGTATTGATATGAATTACTAGCCAATACCTTAGGTACGAATCTATCAATTGCTTCATGAAGACACGAGTACAATTGGGAGACCGCCTCATCCACCGTGCCTCCGGCAAGATTGGACCAATCATAATTCGAGATGTGTTTATTAACTACTATTTAACTACTATTGGTAGTTCTTCTTTTATAATGCGAAGGATATCAGCTCTGAGTTGTGAAGAATAACATGAACTCACTGGTATCTCAGTAAGGGAGGGCTGTGTGTCGCTAGATGTTACAGTTGTAGGCCTCCGGTGCGTGATGTTAGGTTCATCCACTGCGCTAGGTTTTACAGGAGTGTTACTATTGTCCCCTCTGGGCTGTTTGGACTTACATTGAGGACATTTCCAAGCTACCTGATTTTTTAAATTATGTTCCGTTAGACCAACACATAAGTAGTGGAATAGTTGCGAGCATGACCGCTCAGCACATTTAATGCCTTTGCTCAGCACTACGTGGTCAGTACAGGCATTACAGGAACTTGCCCTGCAAGCAGGACAGAGCCAGGTGCTTCGCTGTTTCTTCAGTTCTTCGCCAGTACCCATACCTGCACATTTACTGTGCAAAACGTAAACACAAGATTTTCGAGTGCGATGTAGTTTTTCCTTGTCAGCCACAGGCAAGGTGCATGTCTTGCATTTACTCATACTTATTCCGTTAGCTTCAAACTTCTCACTAAAATAACGACACTTTTACTATTGAAGTTGCACTTCACAATGTGGTTTGTTGTGTAGTTTAATAATAACACGTGAAGTAGACCTATAATGGTGTAATAATAAGATGATATTCACACAACAAACAAATACTGTTATTAATTTTAAATATTAAAAAATTCTAAACTGGAGTGCTCGTAACACACATGAGGGTAGGATGTATGGCATGAGGGTAGGATGTATGTTATCTCTTAAATCGCCTAGTCCGAGAGGATGTGGGATCGAACCCTGGCATATAGGTACCAATGACTTAGTTTTCTAAGTTTCGAACATTTGTGAAGTTGTAGTAACAGTAAAGCAAATACCAGTCGCTTATTGTAAGGAAATCGGAAACCTGGCTGAGGTGCTCACATATCATAAGGCCAGAAATTCCCAATCCGGGCATGGTAATTAAGCCTATACTCTCTCTCTGAGAGAAGGCCTGTGCCACACTGCGGGACGTATGCAGGCTACATAAAAAAATTCACCTTACGCACACTGGGATCAGATTGAAAAAAAGTGGACTTAGGATATTTTGACCCCATCTTTTTTCTAGTGACTCCTTACGTAATTGTAATAAACATTAACTGATTGAAATTTTGTCATAAATGAAGCCATTAAGAGAAAAAAAATATTTTAGTTTTTTTTGTATTGAGTAAAATCTTTTTTTGTGCATAACTACGTAGTTTTTAAAGATGTCAAAATAATGTTTAGTAGGTGTGACGGAAAGTATTATTATTGACATTTCGTACCAAGACACCTACTTCATATCTCTGGGGCTTACAGAACGGTCACCGTTTGAAATTTCGTTTCTTTTATCTAAATAAACGAACACACAAAAAAACTTTTTTTCCTCGTATATGGCTTAATTTATGACAAAATTCCAATCAGTAAATGTTTATTGCAATTACGTAAGGAGTCCCTAGAAAAAAGATGGGGTCAAAAAATCCTAAGTCCACTTTTTTTCAATCTGATCACAGTGTGCGACGTCAACAAAAATAGTTATATTCTTCGAAACTGGCGCGTCTGTTTTGGAAACGCAAAAAAACAAATTTATTGTATTATGTGTAAAGAAATCTTTACCGGTCTACGGCGAAACCTACTGTGAATATTACGTTATCAAACAGTTTACAGCACTTCAAACCGAATTGCTGTACGGTGACGCCCTTAGGTCGTCGCAATGGCGCCCAACGTGGGGCGCCTTAACGAGACCTTTGCAACTTTACCTTGCGCTAACAATGTCCTTTGTCTTCGTATACAGGCTGTAAAATTACTGTTCTGTGTAATCCACATCGTATTAATTCGTACGATATTAATTATTTTAAATATCGAAAATAAATTAAGATAATTATATTGTTTTTAATGCACTAACCCCTGCTAAGGACAATTTTTAAAACCTACGTACGTCGCTGTACGTAATACAGAGAATATTGTAAAGAGGTTCGAAATTTCACTGATGCCGGTGAGTCGCCTATTAGCTCAGTTGAAAAGAGCGCTGGCACGGATAGCCAGAGGTCGCGGGTTCGAATCCCTGCATGGGTGGAATTTTTAGCCTCTAAATAGGTTTTTAAATAACATTTAAATTAAGATAAATAATGAAATAAATTTGCGAAATTACTCGATAAATGTGATGAATTAGAAAATGAAGTTTCATCTTGTAAATCTTAGACTATTTAAATACTTGCAAATTTTATTTAATTACATTTAGTTAGTTTACAAAGAAGTGTTGAAAACGTAAAATAATAATTACTGCATTTTATTATTAAATTACTTAATTTATCAATCTCTTAAAGGAAGAATGGAGCGGTGGTAGCGGAGCTGTAGAACACCAGATTCTCAATTAGGAGGTCGTGGGTTCGAATCTCGGCAGGTCAAGAAAAGCATATAGGCTACTTAAAAAAAAAGAGTGGGGATTCCTGGCACAGTACACTTAGTAGGAAGTCGCTATCACAGTGTAAAATTAACCGTAATGTGGGTAAATAAATATTTAGTCGTACATTATCTTTATACTAGTCCAACTACGTCATCCAGTCACTGTTGTCGTCAAATGTAAAACCGGCCATTGTTGATATTTTCGGTCGATAACCCTCCGCTGCATAGAACAGCCCTTCTTTCAACAGCGGCGTTAAGCACCGCAGCGTACATTGCTTCCTTTGCTTCACTGTCCCTAAAAATCATGTAATCGATGTAAACGTTCGCTTACTCACGATATTTGCTCCTAATCCCTTGAACTAGCGAGTGTTTTTAAACGTTATCGATCGATAACAACCCTCGCTCCCCACTGTTGGGGCACGGGTCTCTACCTGCATCGCAGGAAGGTTAGGCCATAATTCACTACGGGGCCCAAGTCCGGGATGGTGGAGGATTGTAATACAGTGGCGGGCCTTACTGTCAGAAGTTATCAAGCCGCCCATAAGGCCTCTGAAATGGCTTAACGACTGCCATAACATGATAGCCGGCACCACTGAAAAATTTCCGTTAAAAGTTAAATGAAAAGTTGTGACATTATAAACAAACTTGCTGTAAAAGTGCGTGCTTCACTTGGGCACGGCTCGAGGCCTCTATTCGAGCACTTATTTGTGGGTTAACCCGTGCAGTAACGCATGTATAATTTGTATATGTGTTAACTAGGGCTGCCTTTACCGTTTAAAAAAATCAGGCTCGGAAATTGGAATTTGGAAACAACAGTGGCTTTTGTTTTGACTTAGACACCGCGCATTCCTTTTACTTTTAGGTATCGAAAAATTTTTGTGTAGAAAATTTTAAATTAAATTGTTATTTTGTTATTACAATAAAAAAAACTGTAAGCACCACAAGCAAATATGACATGTGCCGTTGTAAATTTTTTACAAGTATAAAGACAAGTTTCTGAATTGAGAATTTCTCAGAAAAGAGAGTGACAGAACGTTACTCAATTATTTCCTGCATCAATTATTTCTCTTCCTGCATCGCAGAAAGGTTAACCCATACTCCACCACAGGGCAAGTCCGGGTCGGTGGAGGATTGTAAGTCAGTGGTGGGCCGTACCTACTGTCAGAAGTTAGCAAGCCGCCCATAAGGCCTCTGACATGACTTAACGACTGTCATTACATAACAGCCGGCACCATCGGCTTAACGTGCCTTGCGAAGCACGGAATCGCTCGGAAAAATGCCACTAGCGGTAATCACGGGTCGGTCACCCATCCTGCACCTGAACGCGCCTGTTGTTGCTTAACTCAAGTGATTGATTCCAATCACTCGGTTTAACTACGCCACGAGCGCTTCAAATATTTAATTAGTGAAATTCTTTATTCAGAATCCGGCCCTAAGTTATGTAGGAAATGCATGAAGAAGCCCTTATCCAGCCGTGTTTATTGACGGGCTGATGGTGATGATGATGATGAGGTAGTATATTCTAGAGAATTATGATGTTAACTTTTAACCCGACCATTTAAACCTTCGGGGTAAAACCCGGACGTGCGGCAGCCCTAGTGTTACCCTAATTCCCTTACAGGAACTGCGCTGACGTCACCGAAACGTTTTACGTGTGAATTTCATACGTTATGCAGCCCTTAAAAAGGTCACCTAGTTTCTGGGGCGAGACTCACAGCCTGACACAACCAAATATGTTTTTAAAAAGTAGAAATACTAATGTACATGTGGATAGCAGGTCTAACCTTTTTAAATTAGTAGAGCGCACACATGCAAAGGTTGATATACATATTGTACCTGCTATTGTAACTAATTTGTAGATGGATAAGTATAGATTGTTTGTATTGTATGTATTATGTTTCGTTGAATTCCTAATTTCAATATTTCTGTATTGCACCGATTACCCGTCTCTAATTTCTTTCTTGTCTCCGTCTTTGTTTGCCTGGAAGAAATTGGTTTTAGTAATAAGGCCGCCATTTGTACTATATTTTTATATAATTTCTGTGTACTATAAAGAATATTCTATCTATCCGGAATTTATCCATTTTACATTTTGCAGTCCATCCATTTTTGAAATCTTATCCTCTTTGATAGCAAGAACTCTATAAATTACATAAATACACAGGGTATATCAAAACCCCACAATGTACATGCGAAAACTGGGTGGTTCCACTCGTCTATACAAACAGTTTTTGGCAAAACTTTATAATAAGGGGCTCGATATGAGGAAGAATATATGCCCTTCTAAATAGTAAAAATTTCAAGTGTACTTTTAGTGCATTTCATGTTAAACTGAAATGCACTGAAAGTATACATTGTTTAAAATAATATGATTTTAATCTGGTTACTTATATTGCCTAATTCAGAAATTCGCTTTTTATTTGAATAACTCTCCTTTATTTTTCTCTAATTCGTGGTAAGCTGGTTGTACAATTACTTAATACTTTAATGTTACTTAAGATGCTGTTACCACTTATTGTACAATTGTTTGTTAACCCTAATAAAATAAAAAATAAAAAAAACTTGGAAATCGGGAAAACAATATCAGCAGTTCCATAACAAAGTTAATCCTTTAACTTTTTTATGTTATGGAATATCTAATTTATCGATTATCTAATTTTATCTTCTATAATATAAAAGTGAATGTCTCTATTCATTTTCATATTATATCGCGCAAATCTCGAGAGCTGAAACGATTTCGCAAATTCTTTTTTTAGAATATTCCTTGACGTACGAGGATGGTTCTTACGGAGAGAAAATATTAAAAAACTAAAAGAATCGATGGTAGGCGGTACGAAGTTCGCTGGGTCAGCTAGTCTATAATATAAAAATGAATCGCTGAATGTGTTGGTAAGCGCAAATCTCGAGAGCAGCTGAACCGATTTCGGCGATTCTTTTTTTAGAATATTCCTTGAAGTACGAGGATGGTTGTTACGGAGAGAAAAATAAAAAAAAAGTAAAGAATCGACTGTTAGGCAGTACGAAGTTCGCTGGGTCAGCTAGTAATTTATAAAAATGAATCGCTGAATGTGTTGGTAAGCGCGAATCTCGGGAACAGCTGAACCGATTTTGATAATTATTTTTTTACAATATTCCTTAAAGTACGAGGATGGTTTGTACGGAGAGATAAATAGAAAAAAATTAAAGAATCGAGTGTTAGGTGGTATGAAGTTCGCTGGGCCAGCTCGTCTATCTATAATATAAAAATGAATCCCCGACTGTGTTGGTAAGCGCAAATCTCGAGAGCAGCTGAACCGATTTCGCCGATTCTTTTTTTAGAACATTCCTTGAAGTACGAGGATGGTTCTTACGGAGAGAGAAATAAAAATAAATAAAGAATCGACTGTTAGGCGGTACGAAGTTCGCTGGGTCAGCTAGTTATAGATAAATATTAATTTCGTGTACCTGAAATAAGTGTTTTCTTTATCTTTTTATTCTTTTTTACTAAATGTTTGTACAATGTTTGTTATGATGGCACAACCTCTTGCTATGGCACTCATTAGGGGAGGGCTAAATCCAGCAATGGCCTGAAGAAGAAGAAGAAGAAAATGTTTGTATAAGTTGTTGATACTTTTATTGCACTTACATTAATAATATCTTACAATACGACGGATTTAATACCATAAGCACTGTTTACCAGTCCACCGCAGGAGATCGAGGAAACAGCCCCCATGTACATCTGTCAAACAAGATGTACATGTCGATTTCGTTACACCCTGTATATTTATAAAGCTGTACAGTCTGTTAGCTTTTAGAATATACCTCGTGCTCTAGAGTAGGCTTCGGTTTTCGCCGAAAGCACACGTCTGTAATACTACTTCGTGCTCTGTATAAAACTTTTCTTCACTATTTAAAAAAAGTTACGTAAAGCTGTGTCATATTAGTTCCGATATTTCTATTACACGAATATTCCGATTCTATCCGATAGTAGCCGATGTATATTCTAAAAGCTTACAGACTGTATTTCGATAGCATTATGTATAAATCCCAGTTCGGGAGTTCCGATTCTGTTCTGACCTGACCCAGTTCCGAGCATAAATATGGACGACGGAGGCTGCAGCGGATATATTGGTCCCGGGCTAAAAATAATTGAGTCGGGATTTCCATTGTTAAAAGTTGCATGCAGTGTCATCAATATATTTTTGTTCGATACACTCGCTTGCAACATGAGCGGGTGCTGTTTATATTGATATAATGTCCCACTTCTCGTTGCAGGACACAAGTCTTCTTTCAGAGAGGAAGAGAGAGATAGAGAGAGAGGGAGAGAATGGGCTAAATCACCACGTACTTGCCGTTGATTGACAATTTCAAGAGCTGAGGTATTTGACGAAACAACTTTTGCGGGGTCAGCTACTTATTACCTTTCAATAAAAATAAAATAAAGATAACTAAATAAATATTTAAAAAAAAATCCACCCATGCCGGGACTCGAACCTGCGACCTCCGGCCGCGCTGGTACGGATGGCCGGAGGTCGCGGGTTCGAGTCCCGGCATGGTTGGAATTTTTAGCCTCTGAATAGGTTTTTAAAACTGTCCTTAGCACGAATTAGTGCATTAAAAATGAAAATGGTGTGATAAATAAACACAGATCTCGTTAGCCCTATACTAAGTACAACTAAATGACTTGTGTTATAGAACTCGACAATAGATTTAATACAATAAATACATAGATAACATCCAAGACCCGAGACGAAGATGTATATACAGGGTGTCTCATACAAATCGGTCAGTATGGGAAAGTCTGAAACTATAAGACATACGAAGATCTGTTCTGAGGAACCATGTCATCGATTTTAATAACAAGAAAAACTGCATTCATACATTTAAAAAAATATCTGTACTCCGTTCGGGAATCGAACCCGGTTGTTTTGAAAAAAAACCTACACTATTTCTATTTAGATATCGATTGTGTAGGTCTTATGCAGTAAATGTCTGTATGAAACATGATGTCTAAAAAGAATAAAATGCATTGTTTTCATACAAAAGGCAATCGTAAGATCGTTACCTAAACGTGTTGAATATTTTATTAAAAAAGGCGGCGGTCACTTCGAGCACCTACTAAAATAAATTAAAGTACTTATGTGAAAACAATGCATTTACTGCTTAAGACCTACACAATCGATATCTAAATAGAAATAGTGTAGGTTTTTTTTTTTCAAAACAACCGGGTTCGATTCCCGAACGGAGTACAGATGTTTTTTTAAATGTATGAATGCAGTTTTTCTTGTTATTAAAATCGATGACATGGTTCCTCAGAACAGATCTTCGTATGTCTTATAGTTTCAGACTTTCCCATAATGACCGATTTGAATGAGACACCCTGTATATTATTGTACACTTGTGGTATTTATTATAATTTTATGGTATTTTCATGTGGTTTTGCTTAGATGATGTATCTTTATAACTATAATGTGGTTTATTGGTGTTTTAAAATGTAATTAGATTTAATTTTAACTTCAATTACTAATAATCATTATTGTTGACTTTATATAAAATAATCGGTTTGCCTATTTTGGAACGTAACTTCATAATCCGCTATTTGACACGTATCAAATTTGACGCGATAAATGAATATTTCCTATAGTATTTAACGTAAGAAACCGAAATATATTGATGTTGCTAAGTAAGTATGCAGGATGGCTGCAAAATATGCAAAGTAAAAAAAAAATTTCCTCCTTTAATTCGTAACGGCGAAAACGCTATTCGCTATCTTGAAAGCATCTAAAGTATGTAAACAAACATCTTTCAGCCAGAGCCAGTGGACAATGATTATCAAAGGACTTACATCAAAGTGATCTTATAAATACACCCGAGTTTCGATTGATAACGCGTCGGGGTCTCTTTTGGCAAGTTTGAGCCAAGTTTTTCAAATGTTAATTTCACTGGGTACACGAATCTAAAACTTCCCGGGGGTCTTTATTGACGTGTTTTTTTCATTCTCGAACAATACAATAATGATAATTGGTATATTTTGGATGTGAATTCGATGAAATCATGGTTGCGTTGTTGTTATTGTACTACGAGTATGCTCAGAGATCACTTACAGAAAATTGAATGTCAAACTTTGTTTACAATTTTTTTGACCTCAAACCATAGACAAAAATGGCTGACCGCGTTTTTGGCTGTTTAGGAAAATAAAGTTTTAAAATATATTTTTATGTTGCTTTTAGGTCCTCAAAAAATATACTAAAGTATTTTTTGGTCTAATGGAAGAGTTATTTACCGTTTAAGACTTACTTGAAAAGAGAGTCAAATAGCGGATTGTTTGCTTTTGTAATTTTTGCCAATGGTAGTAAACTAACAGTTAATGCTTTCAAAAGGACGCCTGTCACCTCAGTCTTCTGAGAGCACGGTACTTGAAAAAGTACCGAATTGTCGGAAGATTGTAAAAATGTGAAATAAACGAGTAAAATCCGTGTAAAAACAGTTTTTATGTTTTGAAATTGTCAAACAAATTTTTGTATTAGAAAATTACTTTCTTTTAGGGTTCTGTAACTCAAAAGGAAAAACGGAAGGCTTATAAACTTGCTAAAGGGAGATATATTCTTAGATCACCTGAAAAAACTAATCCAATAACTTTGGCCTTGCCTCCAATTTACTTCCCGATACCATAGGTAAATACCAAATATGATATATACCGATACCAAATGCATACATGCCTGAATCATTCTTCTGACAATCCAATGGTGATGAGTAACGAACGGTTAATCATGCATGCAATCTGTTTGGATTACCCGTAACACCGCCCGCTGTATTTTAAAGTTTTATATTCTTGGTTTTTCCATTTCCACTATAAATGACACCCACCACCCCCACAGCCGACTCTAACCCATTATTTCTACTGTCGGGCACGTAAGTAATATTTCGCTCGGGGTCTATCTCAGACAAAAGCAACTCTGTCGTTTTGCCTCGTCATTAACGTATTCAGGTAAGATTTTAACACTTATATAAAAAATCCTCAGCAGAGCAGTGAAAGATCATTTTATCGTAATCAGTACATCTATTGATTACGATAAAATGATCTTGTAGCAGGAAGAAATTCAGACATTTTCTCATGATAGAAAACATTGTAATTTTGCGTTTGTTTGTAAGAGGCCCTTGTCTTGCTTCTGGGTCCCGAGTTAAAATCCCAGCATGTTTCTTTTCTTAGTTACATAAGTACCTTTGTAAACATTATAGTAGTAGTTTCAGCTAGTCCTAATCAAATATTGTGGGGAAACCTGAACGTCTCACTTGTTTACATATTTCGGTATCCTACTTATAAGTATTAGGTACATTCACAAATTGTGATCGACTCTATACTCTCTTTCTAAGAGAATACCTGTGCGCTGCAGTGAGATGTATATTAAGATAAGTCTGCCACACTGGTCTAGTGATATCACGCTTGACTACCAAAACGGAGGACGTGGGTCCGATACCTACTGGGGGCCTTTCGGGGTCTTTGGGTACGACATTACTACGTATTTCAGTGACCAGCTCCTATATTACGCCCACCATATCATGAACGATTACATTCGTCTATCAAATTTTCTTCTTAGCGTGTCGATGGCAAGCCCTCGTGGTGAACGGATTACCAAATAGCGTAATCAGCGTCAAATTCTATACTTTTTGCATCAGGATTTAGACAGGATTCGGTGCGTACAAAGGTCTCTGCTCATCTCTGTCTCTCGTATCTGTGTTGTGTGTACGTTATTTACGTACATTTAATGTTTAGTCGTTGTAGCGTTCGCTTCGAGATAGACCCGCAGGCTACGGAACCCGCCGCTTTGTGCTCCAATCGGAGCCCATTCACGTCGCGCGTTGTTTTTTCTTCTTTCACTCCCTGCGAATTCACGGCTTCGTTGGCTGCGTTTTTAGTCTGCCATTATTGTGGAGATACGCCATCCAAAAAGCGGCAAGATACTCATAGATATACTTTGGCCGCGTATATCTCCATTTTTCCTTCGATTCTTAGCCTTTTTGTACTGGAATCTGTTAATATTATCTCTGCCGTCGTAGTGGGCGGAAGGTAAGTGAGTAAGTATAATTAAGAGTTGATAAACACGTAAGAGAAAATTGCGGCGTTAACCGAAGATGAATTTATCGACGCACGAGCTATGCAATATAATTGCATACAATGTCGGTGGTCCTGACAATGTAGATATGACGTCTGCACTCCGGAAAATCTAATGCGTGCCAATGTGACCCACTGCGGCAGCTGCAGGGTTAATGCACAAAATAGTAGTGCGCAAAAGCGCCTATGGACACAGTTGGGTTTTCTGCAAATGGTTTAATATAAGAACCGGCTAAGTGCGGAGTAGGACTCATGTGCTGGCGGTTTCGAATAACAATTTAAAAAAGTAACTTAAAAGTGAGACCCAACTGCAAAGAAACAGTTTTTTTTACGTGAATACAAAATAATGCAAATTTCTTTATTTCATTATCCACTAGATCTTGGACTAGGTACTTACACTGACGGAAAACTACCTATGGATGTTCGATTTTTTATTTACAGTAAGATCTTGTTTCTTGACAAATTTTATGATTCTAGGCCAACGGGAAGTACTCTATTTACTAGTGAGCTAGAATTACTTAATTGAATGTCACGTACATGGTTAATTGGTTATATATTATTATAAAGTTGAAGTTTGTATACCTTTAATTACGAGAACATTCATGACCCGTTCCTGAGAAAAGGGTCCATCCTCTTGGTCGACAGATGAATTAATTAATGATTTATTTAGATTTACTATTTTTATTTTTAATGCACTAACCCGTGCTAAGGACAATTTTAAAAACATATGTAGAGGCTAAAAATCCCGGCATGGGTGGAATTTTTAGCCTCTAAATATGTTTTTATTTAGATTTGTACAGCTTACGCCAAATCGCTCCAAACTAAATTATTACACGAAAATCAAACATCGCAATAAACAACATAAAATATAAAGCATTGTATTATTCATTTAATGTGGTTGGTGCTATTCTCTAGGCCGAAACCACACAGTAATATGTATTAATACATACCTTTTTTAATATCTTGTATATTTGCATCTACTTTCTTCTCCAATATCCAGTGCATCCAAAAGTTGTGTGGAAGAGATCACTTTTAATGATAGGTTAAGAAATATCTGTGTAATTTCCATTTTTATATACAACTAGCTGACCCAGCGAACTTCGTACCGCCTAACAGGCGATTCTTTTTTTTTATTTTTCCTTTCGTAAGAACTATCCGCGTACTTCAAGAAATATTTTTAAAAAAAAATGAATTAGTGAAATCGGTTCAGCACCTCTCGAGATTTGCGCTTACCAACACATTCCGCGATTCATTTTTATATTATAGACTAGCTGACCCAGCGAACTTTGTACCGCCTAACAGACGATTCTTTAATTTTTTTTTATTTTTCTCTCCGTAAGAACCATCCTCGTAGTTCAAGGAATATTCTAAAAAAAGAATTAGCGAAATCGGTTCAGCTGCTCTCGAGATTTGCTCTTACCAACACATTCAGCAATTCATTGTTATATAATAGAAGAAGATAAAGTATTCTCTTTCTATCTATCAGTCTAATGTACTACCAGTCCTTCAGTTTCAGAGTGGTCCTTCCTATTTATTTTGTGGCCGCCGCCGCCGCGGCCAGTGCGGCCACTAGTCCCAAGAAACGAGCACACAAGTCACGTGTTAAATGAGTTATTCAATTTGCCAACTCAATTGTTTTATTCGCAAACCGAGGTCGCCTAGAGCGAGCTCGTCTTCGCAACTGGTGCGTTGGAATGCAGACCATGTGTCCTTTGAATAAGGTATTAATAAAAAGAATGTAATGAATGATAGAGTGCTAGTGCTTAGGTCTTTGACCTAAAAAGATTTAGTTCGACTGCCCACACGCGGATTCCTCAATGAATGGCTGGATTGCTGAGCATTATGTCTTTAACAGCTGGTTCGGTGGGCGTCGGACTAGTGGGTACCCGAGCAATCAAGTTTCACTACAAACCCTATTGATTGATGCCCAGATTAGGTATAACGCAGATACCTTGAACAAAAATCTGTACTATAAAAGTGGGTGAAAGACGCGGTAAGGGACGTCGCAGCCGGACATACCTACTTCAACCTCAAATATATAGGGAACACTTTATTGCCCATAAAAAGGGAATTTACATAGATATTTGTTAACTTAGATACGTCTCGCGCCTACCCTTCTAGGATAGTGGAGTGAGCTTACGTATGTATGTGTGTACATTCTGTGTCATACATCTGTGCATTCGAGATGAGTTTGCGATGCGATTTACACGTAAGAGCATTTTTATTATTATTTGTCTTTCATTATTATTATTATTTTGATTTAACTACACTAAATTATGAAGAAATATAGGTCACATCCCATTACCCCCTACATGAGCCACGGACTATGTCCAATGTCCACGCAAAGTCGAAGTTAGTTATTTATTAGGTAGTCGAAAATGATCGCTTTTGAATCGGGCGATGGCTACCCTCCTGGCGTAAACCTCGTTAAACCGAGCTTGTAACGTATTTTCCGAACTATACCGTTAAAATGTAAGTCAGTCTGTCCAAATTACCATATTTATTTACCGAGCGTACATCCCCTGGGCACTTCCTCGACCGGTAATAAATTCATAATTTTACTGCATGGACATAAAACTTATTCATATAACTTTCAGATTACTTTAACGAGCCAATATAAACACGAAAACTAATCGTGATAAACCCCTAGAAACAGGCGGCTCAGGAATAGAAATGTCATGTTGTAGACTTTTCAACGGCACAGACATGGCGGCCGCGGCGGTGCCGGCGCATTTTTTACTAATCATATCAAAGAGTTGATACAATTTTTTTATTCGAATATTTATTATAAACATTCGCCTAAAAGCATTGCGGTTTATTGGAAAGTTATATCGCACTTCTTAATGATCTAAGGCTTACCTGCACCTCCTATGTGGCTAAAGCATCATTTAACTAAAGCTCTTGATACAAACTTCAAATCAAAGGACTACTCAATTGACACCTAATTAGCGGCGTAGGTCTTCCTTATCTTAAATTCTAATGTTGACAACCCTCCTACTACTTGTTTGCAATAATAATCCTCATCTCCGCCACTGATATCCCCATATTAAGGATTCAAGAATAGTTGTCGGTCTATCGTAGTAAAGTAGTATATAAAGCTATGGTTTAGAGGTAGCTCTATACGTTTAGGGGAGATAATTTTAATGACGAAGATAATACACAAAAAAAAACGAACGAATCAGCTACTTTAAGTTCTTTTTTTATTATTATTTGTTCATTTTTCTACGTAGTTTTAAGTGAAATCCTGCCTCCCCTGTCAAAGGGAGACGAAAGACGTACATGTCATGGAGCACCACAAATAATTAA